>JANHFL010001068.1:380898-406831 GCA_032468155.1 Oxyrhabdium leporinum
CAATGGGCCAGAAACCAGTATTGGTCCATGGACCAGGGGTTTGGGGACTTCTCTTTTAAGTATACCATATATGAGTAAATTCATGATTATCTAGTGAACCAATAAGTCACCAAAATGCTTATTTATTTTATCCAAGCATCAACAGTTCTTACTCAGGCCTTTGTTTCTTTGCCAAAAACCTTATATGGAAAAATAACAACCATCTGTGTTTGCAAATAACTCAGAAACTGGTGGGAGTTAAGTAATAATTCACCCACACCAAAAGGAAGGAAAAGAAGGGAAGGGAAAAGAGAGTTAAAAAGCTATGTTCTTTGGAGTGCTCTAACTGAAAATTGAACCAAATTTCCAAATAATACCGTACATTAACAAACACATTCATCATAATACATCTAAAAGTCTTTTCCTTCCATTAATCTAAAAACCTGATCTAGTATTCCATAAAGAAAGGGTATCATGAGATATGATCTAATAATATTTTTCACCATCCTTTATCCCAGTAGTATGCTAGCTACTTATCTACCCTAAAGACTAAAGATCTCTGCATAAATCATTAACATTGTTAAGTGTGTTGCCTATTCTTAGGCAAAATAAAATTCAGAGTAGTCTTGATATGCTTCACAAATGGGCTGAAAATGTCTTAAGAAATCCCAGTGAAATTGGAAGCGATTCAAAGAAGGGCAACAGAGACGATGGGAGATTGTGAAGGGCCTATGAAAGGAAGCTGAAAAAACTAGCTCTGTTTAACTAAGAGAAAAAACAACCAGAGGACAGTAGGCCAGCACTCTTCAAATACTCAAAAAGAATTTGAAAGATTGTCTCTAATCCCAATGTAGAGAACTTAAATCCATGAAGTCATGGATTTAAGTTACAGGAAAGCAAATTTCAGTTGAAGGTTAGGGGAAAATAAACTTTCCTAAAAGTAAGAGCAGTCTGACTGTGGAACCAATTATGCAGAGAGATGGTGGCTCCCTTTCCTTGGCTGTCTTCAAGTGAAGGATACACTTCCATTTGTCTGGAAAGCTTTAATCTGATTTTCTGCATAGAGTCAAAGGTTGAATGTGATGGCCTAAATCACCCCTTCAACTTCAGGATTCTATAATTCCAAAATAAACACAATGGAAGTTCATATACAATAAATAATGAAATAGATAAAAACCTACCAATCAGGCAACAATGATTTGGATGATAAAGGACCTCAGTAGCACACTAGCACACTTCAATGGGCTTTATTCAGAAGCTTTAGTAGAAGAATACTGGCAGAAACCCAACTGGGAATTTATATTTCCAAATCACAGATTTTGATTTGGATAAGAAAGGAATCTGTCCCTTGACCATTCCTAACTTTTATATCACACGTAATGTTTGATATTTACATTCCATGGACTAAATATCTTAACCCTGAAAAATATTTCCCATTCTTAGCTATACAAATATGTAACTAGGGTTGGCATTCATTTAAATGTAGTATGAAGTACTAGCTGCTGTATGTTTAGTGCGATTCTAGCCAGTAAAATTGATGAACTGATTTTTTTTCTTTTAGTGGTGGCTTCTTCCAACGATATCAAAATACCACACGTATCATAAAAATATTAGCAACCAAAGCCATAAATGGATACTAGTTTCCATACATCCAGCATAACTATGTCCTATTTCAATACACTTTTAAGAACATACTGTGTATGCATCTTCTCTCGATATATCTTTTTGCATATTAACATAAGTGCATGAAGCATACAGTGTTTATTATTACATAAATGACCAATCCTCCATTTACAATTTTCATAAAACATACATGCCATGCTAAATATTAAGCATGAAGGTGAAGCTAAAATCTCTTTCAGACTGACCAACACATCCACATACGTTTCTTGGCATCCATATCGAATGGCATTCATTTGCCTTTCTCAGAAAGCTTTTTCAAATTCTCACTCTAATTTGGAATTCCCAAGAGCTCTGTTGTCTAAATACTAACCAGATCTGATCTGCATCACTTCCAAGCCCAAAATTAGCCAGCAGCTGCTACCTGCTGAGACAGATTGTAAATGTATGATTACTTTAATATTCTACATATTTGGAATAATAATTAGATTGCTGTCAAGTGCCAGAAAAATCAGGAGATTCAGGCACTTCAAATGAGTATAAAAATTTATTGTAAGCTTCTCTATAAGAATCTGAACAGTCAACGAAAATAAGTGGAAGTTAAGAAGGAATTGAAGGTGGGTTGAACTTAGATCTCTTGCAAGTGTGCAGCGACTCATGAGTGATGATGTGTTTGACCCCTCCCATGGGCTCAGCCTGGTCATCTCCTACAATTACTTCTTCAATTTCTCCTTAAAACTATTCTCCCTCCTGAACTTTTTAATTGTTTCATTGACTTTCCATTGGTTTGGTGCTGACTTCTAATATTCTTAGGCTGTTCTATATCAAGATGTTTTCAAGGTGGTAAGTCAGAAACATTAACTCAACATTCAGATAAAAATCCTGGGCAGAAATAATCATATTATGACTCAACATAATAAGAGGCTGAAGTACATATAAAGGAATGTGAAACGAAGATTTGTCTTTGTCCAACTCTGAACAGATCTCACAATATATACTAGCCAAGTTTCCCGGTACAGTACATTTCAGATCTGGTGCAGCACATCCTTTTCTTTATGACCCACCCATTTCAATTCATTAATGGATCATCTGGAGAAGAACGTCTGAGGATTATGTAGTATCTGTTTAGGAAGATATATATGGAAAAAAAAATCATCTTTCAGGCTTTGGCCCATGCTATATCGGCCCTCCAAATTTAAAACTAGCTGCCATGTTTATAATGTTCTTACTGAGCCACCAATCTCACAATCACATTGCTCTTGGTTAAATGATGTTTCTAGACTATTTTCAAAGGGAATCCCTTTGAAAATTTAAGATGACCAGATCTAAAACAGAAATTCTTAGAGATATGAATAAGGGGTGGGACATGAGGATAGAAAAGAGGGAGTAAGGAGTAAGAACAAATGTTCTTTCCACTGTTTTCCAAGTCCCAATTAGTCTCCAAGCCAACTTTCTTTCCAAGTGTGTAAGTCGAATGTCTTGACATTGGCACACTATCAGATATTTGTCTAAATAAAGGTGAGCCAGAATCCAAACTAATCACTATATATCTGCTCAAAGTTTCCTGGAATTTTTAAACTTCCATGGTTCTTGATTGGGGACTTTAATTTCACACAAAAAAAGCCATGCTACATAGCAAACGATAAATTCCATTTTGCTAACAAATGAAGTGCCAAAGGAGGAATTCGGAGCTAGTTAGACAAGAGCAGCTCTTTGCTAAGTCAACGGAATTCAATAGCAACAAGTCATTGGTGGATTTGTCAGATTTACTGTGTCTATTCCAGTCTATCTAAATACAGTACCTTTCATCAGCAAGACCACAAAAGTGTTGTACAAACACCAATAAAAATCAAATCACACAATGCATGCACACATGAACATGATACAGTGACATCCAAAGAATAACACATGGATTTAATAAATGTGCAAGAGAAAGTATATATTTGGTTATGTTCCAAATAAGTTAAAAAGTCAGGAAACCCCCTCCCCCCCCCCGAATCAAGTGACAGTATTTAAAGTTACTGAGAATTATTATTTTAATAATAATGGAACTGGTACTATACACACACAGACACACACATTTATACATACATACATGCACACACCCCCAAAGACACACAATGAAGCTAGTTTCCAATCTACAATGTAGACACAATTAAGGAAGAGGTGAAAAGGAGAGAAAGACATAAACAAAAAGGATATACAGTATTGTTATTGCAAATAATAATGAATGCTGTAGGCTGCAGTACGTAGAAGCTTAGAACATAATATAATTATTAGTCTTTAAGATTCCATACTTTTCAGTTCTTCAAAAATGTCTTGAAAATCTATGGCAAATTTGTCTTAATTTACAGCTGATGAACAAGGTGAGGAAAATTCTTGGCTAGTGTGTGATTAGAGGTTTCCCCCAAAAGCTCTTTTGTAACCCTTGAAGATATTGATGCTGCCTTCCCATTCTCCCAGCTGGAAAAGAAGGAGAAGAGAAAAGACTGTATCAATTCCTATTTTCTCTTTCAAGAAAGGGCTAAAAGTCCCCACATCTTCTCACTAGAAAGAAAATCTGAGAGTAGAGTCCATTAAGGAAAGAAAAAGACCAAAATAACATTTGGAAAGAAGGGGCCTTCACACCAGGCCATGGGAGTAAAGTGTCCAGATACTTATACAGATAGTCCTCAATTTTCAACCACAACTGAGCCCAAAATTCTATTGCTAAGGCAAGATGGTTATTAAGTGAGTTTTGCCCCATTTTACGACCTTTCTTGCCAGAGCTGTTAAGTGAATCACTGCAATTATTAAGTGAGTAACAGTCTTTAAGTGAAGCTTGCAACCATCATAAATATGAGTCAATTGTTCAGCATCTGAATTTTGATCACGTGACGAGATGCTGCAATGGTTATAATGGTGAAAAATGGTGTGAAAAATGGTCATGTCACTTTTTTCAATGCCCTTGTAACTTCAAATGGTCATTAAATGGTCACTAAATGAACTGTTGTAAGTCGAGGAATACCTGTACTCTTTTAGCAATAATTTTAACATATCAGAAGACTCTCAGGCATGGTATGGCTGAATCAGAATCATAATCACACATTTGTAAATGTAAACTAGTTGAGTGTCTGCTTTTTGTTTTCTTGTCTTATGTCTTAATTTCTTCCTTTTACTATTCCTTACTCATCCTCCACGGCTTTGCATAATGATTCCTGCCCTGAAAGGAAACAGTGTGATGCGCATATATAAATGTGAATATTGCACAAATTTTCTGTGAACCTTTTTTTTTCAAGTGCATGTGCACTTGATGCCAGTGAACCAATCAACTTTAAATATTTGTGCTTTTAAAAATATATAAAATAAACATTTAAATACGAATGAATCATTGTAGATATAACGGAAAATTCTGATACCTCTCTGCGATTGTCTGCTCTGTTTCTACCACCATTTAGAATCTACCTTCTCCATTTAGAGAAAGCTAACAAATCTCTCAGGGTATTGTTTGCCTTCTTATAGTCTACTGAAATTTTGCTGAAGTCCACAAATTGAAAAATATAAGAAAAGGTTTATGATGCCACTCCAATTGGTACTTTTTCTAAAAGGTAACTGGAATTTCTTGGGGTTTTTTTCTTTGAAAATATTTTGCTTCTCGTCCAAGAAGCTTCTGCAGTTCTTCAGAACTAAAGAAACTTCCAGGATGAGAAACAAAATGTTTTCAAAGAAAAAAAAAACCAAGAAAGTCCAGTTACCTTTTAGAAAAAGCACCTTTGGGGCAACCATGACCTGGATGATTGACAATCTCCATGGACGTTTATGATGGCACATAATCAATCAATCAATCAATTAAAAAAACTCTCTAAAGAAAGGGAAGAAAACACTTTCAGGCATAGTTCAGATACCTCAATAAAAATCCTGTTGTTCTCTTTCTGTATTTCTGTTCAATGTTTTGAGAAAGAGCACTATTAAAGTGGGTCATTCTGAAATGAATTGGAAGTGTGCTGATTTCATAAAAATGAGAGGGGAGAAAAATGGTCAGGAATTGTAGGAGCAGAGAACATGCCAGACAAATGTTAAATACTCATGAGGATGTTAGTAACATATGTTGCAGATAGAAGACTGATTTTTCCCTCCTTATGAACAGCTCCTAATATTGATGATATTGTGGAGATTCTGTCTTAGGGAGATAATGCAGTGGAGAATTATAGACTGTTGCTACACTGTAGAAACTAAGCCAAGTTTATATTTAGATATGTTCAACTCTTGGTTGCTTGTTGCAAGCAGATTAGGGAACACCTGGGGAGGAGTTGCTAAAGGAGGGGGTCAGAATACAATTGTTTTAAAATGAGTATGATGTCTGAATTGAAAACAAGCTCTGAACAATGAGATTATAACAGAATAATAGAGTTGGAAGGGACCTTGGAGGTCTTCTAGTCCAACACACTGCTCAAGCAAAGAATCCTATACCATTTTAGACAAGCGGTTGTCCAATCTCTTCTTAAAAACTTCCATTGTTGGAGTGCCCATAACTTCTGAAGGCAAGTCATTCCACTGATTAATTGTTCTGTCGGGAAATTTCTTCTTAGTTCTAAATTGCTCCTCTCCTTGATTAGTTTCCATTCATTGCTTCTTGTCCTGCCTTCAGGTGCTTTGGAGAATAGCCTGACTCCCTCTTCTTTGTGGCAGTCCATGAGATATTGGAACACTGCTATCATGTCACCCCTAAGTCTTCTTTTCATTAAATTAGACATACCCAATTCCAGCAACCGTTCTTTATATGGTTTAGCCTCCAGTCCCCTAATCTTAATTGTTGCTCTTCTCTGCACTCTTTCTAGAGTCTCAACATATTTTTTATATCGTGGTGACCAATACTGGATGCAATATTCCAAGTGTGATCTTACCAAGGCATTATAAAGTAGTATTAACACTTCACACAATCTTGATTCTATCCCTCTATTAATGTAGCCTATATCTGTGTTGGCTTTTTTGGCAGCTGCAGCACTCTGCTGGCTCATATTTAAATGATTGTCCACTATGATATGCTCCAGTGCAGTATAAATGCAGGAATAGCCCAAGCTGTTTTGGTGCCTAAGGTGGAATAGGTGAAATGTTCCTCTTCCACCAGTTAACACAGGACCCAATCCTCCAGAAATTTTCTGATAAAAATTGCAAAGTAGCTCAAGGTCCAAACAAGAGAAAAGAACTGACATTTCCCCCTTTTTGCTCTGTTGGAATCTGCCATGTGTAGAGTCCACTTTGGACTTTTTTTTTCACTTTTGCTAGATGTCCACCTGCATCATTAAATGAGATCATAAGGACGTCATAACAGCTGATCAACATTGCATTCCAATACAGAAAAATGTAAGAGAAAGTTGTATGCCATGAATATAACCCAGCTCATTGCTTGTAGAAGATCGTACAGATGGTCCTCAACTTATAACCACAACTGAGCCCAATTTTTTTGTTGCTAAGCAAGACATTTCTTATGTCAGTCTTGCCCCATTTTACAACCTTTGTTGCTACAGTTGTGAATCACTGCAGTTGTTACGTTAGTGACAGAGTTGTTAAGTGAATCTGGTTTCCCATTTGAGTTTGCTTGTCGGAAGGTTGCAAAAGATAATCACATGACTCTGGGACACTGCAATCATTATTAAAAATGCCAGTTGCCAAGCAACCAAATTTTGATCATGTTACCATGGGGATGCTGCAACAGTCGCAAGTGTGAAAAACAGTCAAAAGTCACTTTTTTCAGTACCATTGTAATTTCCAACAGTCAGTAGATAAATGGTTGTGAAGTTGAGGACCATCTGTAATTCCCAGTTTCACACACTCAGGCTAAAAGAAACAGGTTACAAATATAAGAAAAAGCTATAGATGGACAGTGTTATCACAGTTCCTCATTTTACCAATATTTTGTTCATTTCATTCTGTTTCTGTCCAATCTGAAGATTTCTTTAGGGTCTGTTGGACCTGATTTATCTATATAAAGTACAGTGGTACCCTGGTACACATCGTTAATTGGTTCCAGGAGGTACGATGAGTACCAAAAATGAATTGAAACAAATTTTTCCCATAAGGAATAATGTAATGAGTCACAAGGCAGCCGACAATGACAAGCTTGGGCGTTGAGTACCAAACAAACAATGAATACCGGGACAAAATTCTCACATCAAAATGCATTGAGTATCAAATTCTACGGTATGAGTTTCAAAGCAGTTGAGTACTATGGTACTTACTGTATATATCTTATTCATATGTAATTTCCCTAATATGGTTTACACAAACATTTGAATTTATTTCTACCAGCATACTCATTTTTTCAAACACTATTTTATACACTATTTTCACCAATATATAAGTTTCTATCAGCCGTTTACTACTACACATAATGTTATGTATTTTTCTATGTACTTTTTAAAAGGAACCTCAAAGTAATACTCAGAAAAGTCCACATATCCAAGAATAGCTGCCTTCATTTGAATACTTGGGTTTATGTTATACCAATTAGGTAAGTTCAAAAGTATAATTTTATTGCATACCCAAAGATCCTTCTCAGCTTACGATCCCTCAGTGGTGATCAGGAAAAAAAATTGGGCTAGATTGACCTGCTTTAAAGAAGGTCTCCCTCTTGACATAGATGCAGTGTTGTCCATCAAAAGTCCCTTGAGATGAGTAGAGCCACAGAGGGCAGGATATCCTCCCCTTCAAGGGCCTGTCTCCCAGCACATTCACTTCCTGTTTGGACTGTCCCTACAAATGCGACATGTGCAGTCCTCCCCCATTCCCATACCCCCAATACAATTTGTGTTTCTAGCACTCCAAATGATGCATAGAATTAAAACTAAGGTTAATTAGTTCAGAATTTTAATAATGTTCTAACAATGCTTTCTTTCTCTCTCTCTCTCTCTTTCATTACCTAACTTATTGTTAGCTACTTCATGATTCCAAGTTAAGGAAGACATGAAGTCAGATGCAATTTTTTTTTCCAGGTTTACTTTGGCATCTTTAGCTGGAAGGGTTGAAGGCAGCAGGGACAAGAAAAGTCACTTATGGCAACGTAAGAGTATGTAGAAATGCTTTTTGTGTGGGTAGACAGTGCTGGGCTAAATGAACTGAAAGTAAGACAACTTGAGAGCAAACTCAAAGAAGATTGTCTATTATATTAGCCTGAAGTCCCACTCTCTGTGAAGTGGCTTCCAAAATACTAATTTGTGGCAATTTGAAGATTGCTCTTTTAGCGTTTTCTATGTGTAGCGTTTTCTACCCACTCCTCTGTGACCTGTAAGGGTCCAAACACCTGAGCCTCTTAGATGAGTCAGTTTGGTGCAATGGTTAAGGTAATAGTGAGCTGGAGTTCCCATTTAGATATGAAATCTGGGCGGGTGACTTTGGACCTGCCACTCTTTGAGGGGACCTTGGTGCTCTCTGAGCTTGTCTGTTTTCTTGAGTAAGTTTTATTACTAAAACAAGGTAATATCATCTTATGATTGTATCTTATGATTAATGATTGTAACTATGATTTATGATCTATGACATCACTTTGTTGTTTGGTTGAGAGTTTATGCACCAGAGACAAATTTCTTGTGTGTCAAATCATACTTGCCCAAGAACAGAATTCAGTTCTGTTCTATTGCTTCTATTCTGTTCTGTTCCCAAGTCATCATGGGAAAAAGACGAGGAGGAAGGAAGATTAGATATATTTATTGCCTTGAGTTACTTATAAAGTAATAAAGGTGAGATAAAAAAATCTACAAAAACTCAATATATGTATGTATATGTTAGTCTTCCCTAGACACAAGCTTTCCCGATTATTTGTTTCTTTAAATCAGGGGTGTCAAACTCAAGACCCAGAGTCCAGATTTGGCCCAAGGGGTGCTTAGATCTGGCCCACGGGGACACCCTGGAAACAGCAAAGGACCTATCCGCGGTGCCTCTGCCAGTAAAAATGAAGCTCGGGAGGGCCGCGGATGGCCCTCCCGAGCTCTGTTTTTGCTGGCAGAGGATTGCAGGGCATCGTCGCAGTGAAAACAGAGCTTGGGAGCCCGTTTTCGCTGTCAGAGTGCTTGGCCCACCACAGGCGCCGACACTAGTGATGTCAAACTGGCCACGCACACCCTGCCCCCCCAAGGTCAAACACAACCCTGATGCAGCCCTCAATGAAATTGAGTTTGACACCCCTGCTTTAACTGATTGTTTTATTCTGTTTATTCTGATTCCCCTTCCCTCCCACCTATTTTACAATGTACAATTGTAAATTGATTCAGGATTTTATAATATAAATACACTTACAAAATAAGAATGATAATGATTAATAGTATTAAAACGTTACTCTGAAAACAAGGCAGGCAGCATTTTTTTGGAACATGTTAAATATCTCTTACAATTATGCAAGTGAAGAGGAAGAATGATTTTTAAAGCAAGAAGTTTGTTTTTTCAGATTAGCTTTCAAAAGTGTAGTCAATGTTAATTCACCTCACAGGAGCCAATCTGACACACTTTAAAAGCATTAAGTGCCTTTGATTGGCAAAGATTATTTGTTTAGTTCCAACAATACTGAACTCATGAATTAAAATGTACTCTGCATCAATAAAACAAACATTATCTAGGAAAACACGTATATGGTTAATTTATTTTTATGGGATAGGTAGATTATGGGGAGATCAACAAAAGGTTGAATTGGGGCATTATTATTTTTGTTTGATTTTTAAACTTTTGGATAATCATGAGGAAGGGATAACAATTCAAAGCAAATCCAGTCGACTTCATAGTACCTGAATAGCTCAGCATAAGGAATTTACATTGGAATAATTAGAAAGCCATTCAGAACATTTGAGACCAGATTTGGTATTGGTCCAGATTCATCTTTCGATACCTGCCTTTTCCCTGCTCCCTTTTGGGGAGCCTTAATATCTATTTTCAGAACCAGCAATAAGAAGAACCTATTCACAACCAGAAAAAGGTGTCACATGGAAATAATTTTGCCATTCCTAGTACTTAATGAAGATACCGAAATACCCTTGTATCCCATTGTACACATGTAGAGGTTTGCAGGGATCCCTTATCTGAAAGACTGTCACCTCCTGCACTCTGCTCCAAATGGTACCAAATCTCCAGGCTTTTCAACCAGAGATCTTCTATCTAACCTTGGAAGTCAGAAACTGAATATGAGATCTTCTGTATGCAAATCAGCTTTTCTGTCACAAAGTAGATAGATATCAAGGGGTAAGTTTCTAAGAGAAAAAGAATGACAAAATGTGTCATTTTATTTTCTTCCTTCCCGAGAAATCACTGTTCATCTCAGAAGGCCCTTATAATTTGCCAGACACATGATGGTTTAGAGGTTCCAAGCTCTGTGGGCTAAATGACTCAGCCACATACTGTATGTTTAAAAGATTATCTCTCCAATTTGCAGATTTTCCTTACACAAATCACAATGACAGCAATTGGAAACTTGAGGATGTCAAGGGTATTTTGATCTTGCTGGCATTTAAATTACACATACTCAGGAGCACATAAGAACTTGTTGGAGGGACATATTTTTAAATTTTGGCTACATGAGGCATTTATTAACAATTGGACAACATGTGAATAAAAATGATCAAATAATTTGACCAAGGAATTATATAAGTCCTTGATTCGAGGCCATAAAGCCAGTGCATGTTGTTCCTTCAAAATATGTCCAATAAATTAAAGTTAAAAACTTGATTTTTAAGCAATTAATTACATCCAGAGCATGGTGTTCCTTAAAATGAACAAAATATATAAATTTTAATTCATGGAAAATTAGTACTCTCAAAATTTTAAGCGACTTTAATGAGAGCTTCAATGCCCAGATTTTAAGTGACAATAAAGCATAAATCAGTTTGTTAGGACCTAATTTCACATTCAACAAAAGCACATGTGATAGCATTCAAGGACATGATATCATTTCAGAATTCAAAATGATTTTATGATTGACTGATTTATCACAGTGTGAAGAAATCCTCCATTGAATATCTCTCAATATAGTTATGCTTTTTGCAGTCTGGTGTTTTTGGATGGAGAAAATTAGTCAAGTAGGTCTTTTGCTCAAAGTAGAATAATTCCTTTTCCTGAATATGTAATATTTTTCTATGACACAGACTTAAATTCAGTACATGCAGTTGTGTTTGCTGTTTCCAAAATACTAATCCTGTGCTACCATTTTTTATTTCCACAGTGCATAGGTTCGATGCAAAACAAAGCACAACAAATGTGTACATCTGACCCTACTTCTGTTTTGGCCTAAAACCCAACTAATCTTGCAGGATTTGTGTGAGTAAAGATAGGTTTGGGGATGGTGTGGTGAAATAAAAAGGCAATTAAAGAAGTAAATATACACAGCTGGATGGAACGCCAGATGAGCCACAGCTGGGGGACAACCATTGGATGTCTTGTCTATTCAGTAGAGTAGAAATTGTGACACACTTAATGACAGTTTTTAAGAGAAATCCTACAGAAAACATGGAAATAAAACCAGCCAGCCAGGGATCAACTTCAGTCATTCCAATTAAATGGCACAGATATAGTTGAAAGAGAAGCCAGATTATCAGTGAGATAGATACTCGAATACTGTTATTCCAGAGGTCACTGAGGTGAATCTGTAAGATACAATCAGTGCCTTCTGATCCCTTGGAATGTCTTTTATGAGCCTCCAAAGAGGATTAACTTAATGGAGGTCTACGTTTTTTCATGATATTTTAGCACATGATCTCCTTTAAACAGTGTTTGTGTAAATTACATTTTAAATACTTTTTAAAAATCATTCATGCATTATTCACTCTAGTGTACTTTGTGGGGAGAAAGATGTTTTAGATCATTTTTATGCAGAAATATTGAAAATTCAAAATGATTCACAAATGTTTAAGCATCACTTATATGTCTTGAGTTTTTATTTTTATCAGGTTTAAGTTAAGTTTTAATGGCTGGGTTGGATTTGAATTGAATAAAAGAAATAAAAGATTTGAAAGAGGCATCTAGGCCTTTCCTGTCCTGGCACCCTCCAGAGAAAGTAGAAATTGGAACCTCGATAATTCCTAATGACTAGGAAAACTATCAGATGCAATCCAAGTATATCCATTATAATTAAATACTTCAGGATTACTAATGGAGTACTTGTGAATATCAATGTGCCCACTCATCACAAAATACTGCTTCTCCCTCTCAATATTTTTTACTAAGTATCACAAGATTACAAAACCTTGTAAGTCTTTAGCCTGCCACAAGATCTCATGAGACAACAAAGGCCTCACAAAATCTCACGTGAAAACATGATCTTATGAGATTTCTGGAGACTAGAGTTACACAAGTTTATTTATTTTATTTATTTGTAAAATTTATTGGCCGTTCATTTTACCTCAGGATAACTCTTGTGGATCCCTCTTCTATTGACCGAGTATAAAGTTAGAAGCTGTAACCTCTGAATGCTGTGACCACATTATTTTTTGATTCCTACTTCATATACATTTAGACGAGCTATTTAAATTCTTCTCTCCAGGCAGTTATAACTATAAGCTTAGCTTCATATCAGTTTAACCAACATAGCATGTTTCAAAGAAATTTGGGAATTGCATTCCGGTGACTGTGTTGACTGCTCCCCGAGTCCATCTTTGGAAAGTTAATGACTACTGAGTACATTTGGTCTATCTTTTCCTCTTTGGAGTTCTCTGTAATTGATTTCAATGTGGGAATTCATGACGAAGGCAGTGCTTGACTTGTAAAAAGATATTGACTCTCCAAGTGCATATCCTATGTCACTGACTAAGCCAGGAACTGCTTTCCAAACTGCTCCAAATACAGTGGAGCCAATAACCACATTCCACTCTTAGCCCTATATCTTATTACGAGTCTGATGAAAGCTATAAGGATGTTGTCAAGCTGATTTTCCCAAGTAATGGCTGTGTGTTGCATTATTTTGAGGGGACAGCACATTTACACTGTTATACAAGGTGCATACTCACCACTTTACATTGTAGCCAAGTGTCATTTCTTCAGTGTTGTCACATGAAGAGATATACTTAAATATTTACAAAATGTGAGGAGGTGTACTCACTTCTGTGACATACTGTATATGTTTACTTAGTTTTTATTCGTTAACCGAGTGTTTATATTCTGGTTTGATCACATTATATCACAGCATTTTAAGGAATTTTATGGCATTGAATAAATTCTTTTCAAAGGGTTTTTTCTGCATTATTTGTTTGTAAATTATAATTGCTTTTTAATTTACTTAAATTGTTCTAGAAAACAAAAACAATCCCCCCCCCCCCCCGGATTACTTTTAAACCATGAAAAATTGTTTCTAACAAGCAACTAAACAAACATGATTGCAATTCCTAGCCAGAAAATCTACCAGTCAAGCAACAGAATGAAACAAATTTAATTTTGTTTTTGTTTACTTAGGAACACACTTTTCTTTTACAATTTTCCTCTTTTTATTTAGAAATATTTACAGCAGTTCCTATATGAATATATGTAAACAACTTTCTTGCTTGTATTTTCTTCCATGATGACTTACCATGAAATCAGTTATACTAGTCTATAAAAGAAATACTTGCCCTGATAAAATAAGGGGGCCAGTTATTTAAAATAATTCTCTGATACTTTAAAGCAGTTTACAATGTTTTAAATTTTTTGGATAATACAGTATAATATAGGGCATTGACAAGAAGCCATGTAAAAATAGAAGAGTGATGAAAACTGTGGCTACCAAAGTTTTAAAATTTTAAAAGTTTTGTTTTTGTCAATTAATAGTGGCATCTTCAAAGAAAGCTAAAACAGGAAGGATGTCCCAAAAGTGCTTTAAAAAAAAGCAACTGGACTTGATTTTTCTTGAAGATGTTTCACTTCTCATCCAAGAAGCTTCCTCAGATCTAACTAAATGGTGGGGAATGGAAGGATTTATACTCTCTGTATATGGCTGGTTGAGGAATTCTGGGAGTTGAAGTCCACAGGTCATAAAGAGGCCGTAGTTGCCCAACCCTGATGTAGCCTGTCTATATTGTACAGGAAACATATTTCTATATTCCTATAGAAAAGGAATGATGATTAAGCTACAAAACGAAGATATGAAACAGGCCAAGAATAGGGGAAGGGTCAAAAAAGTAAGCTGACAGCAGTGACCACACAATTGAAGCTCTGTTTCTTTTCTACATAGGTGGTCAATCATTTTGACTTTTTTGACTCCTTTTTGACAATACTCTGATATGAAGGAAAACTGAATGGATTACATGGAGTGAGACTAAGAAAGCTTGGTTGGCTAGAATCAATGAGAACTTCAAAAAGAAAGATGAAAGTAGTTTAAAGAACAAAAAGTCATTTGCAGCTAGTCCTCAACTTATGGCCATAATTGAGTGCAGAATTATGGTTGTAAATTAGGACGATTGTTAAAAGAATCACCACAGGACCATGAATGATTTTATGTCCTTTGTTGTGGTGGTCATTAAGTAAATACCATGCATGTTAAGCAAACACCATACTCATTAAGTAAATGCTGTAGTCATTAAACAAATCCATTTCCACCAATCAGTATTTTTTCCAGAAATCAGAAATAAACTACCGCTATAAAACAGCATTTTGATTTGGTATAAGGAAGCAGGATAAGAAGGTATTATGAACGATGCTGCTGAAAACTAATCTTCCCTATATTTCCCCTTCTTTTTCTTATCTCATGCCTTTGATTTTCTTTGGCTTACTATTCCTTCCTCCTTTTCTGAGCTCTGAATAACATTCCAAAAGGGAATAATATAATGGACACAGATGAATGTATTAAGATATGTTTATCTTAAAAATATTGCATGTATTTTATGTATTTTAATTCATATATCCATTTCTGTTACAATTCAGCCTTGTTGTATAAGGTTTTCTTTAACAGAATAACAAGAGTTGGAAGGGATCTTAGAGGTCTTCTAATCCAACCCCCTGCTCAAGCAGGAAACCCTATACTATCTCAGACAAAAGTTTGTCCAATCTCTTCTTAAAAATCTCCAGCGATGCAGCACCCACAATTTCTGGAAGCAAGTTGTTTCAATGATTAATTGTTCTAACTGTCAGGAAATTTCTCCTTCATTCTAGACTGGTTCTCTCCTTGATTAGTTTCCATCCATGGCTTCTAGTCCTGCCTTCTGGTGCTTTGGAGAATAGCTTGACCCCCTCTTTTATGGGCAGCCCCTTAGATATTGGAACACTGCTACCGTGTCACCCCAGTCCTTCTTTTCATTAAACTAGACATACCCAATTCCTGAAACCATTCTTGGTATGTTTTAGCCTCCAGTCTCCTAATCATCTTTGAAAGCTCTAATGTCTGTACTTCTTTTGGGGAATACAACTTTTTTTGTGTGCACTTTTAAAGCCATTTCCAAAAGTACATCAGATCCCTGGAGTTCGATTCTGAAGGGGCTCAAAGTTGACTCAGCCTCCCATCCTTCCGATGTGGGTAAAATGAGAACTGAGATTGTTGGGGGAAATATGCAAATATGCCTCTTCCTTGTAAACTGCCCAGAGAGGTGTGTAAAGTGCTATATAAGCCTAAACGCTATTGCTATTTTCCTTTTGTTTACAGGATGGTTGGAATGGTAGCAATGGAAGGTTTCAGAACAAGGAAGTTAACTGGCTTCAATGAATGTTGTTACACAGTTAAATATATTAAATATGAAAATGACATGGAACCCAAACTGTAATTCTGCACAAGAAGGGAATTACAGTAGGATGGGGGAGAAGGAGACGATCCAATATCCCAAAAGGTTATTTTACAGCCCTACCTACGGAAAAAAATTAAAGAACATGGTTTTGTGGCTGCACTTGGAGAGCAATAGAAAAAAAAGGCAGTAAAAACGTTTGAGCTCTCACTCATTAAAAGTGGACAAAAAAAAAATGTACTCAGCTCTTGTCCATGAAGAAATGTTTACAATTTGCAGCCAAGAAACACAAGAATCCCAAGGTCCTTCCCCTCCCCTTAATTTTTATTCCTACAAGTCACTGATTAAGCTGTTACCCCTCAGGACATCTCCCTTTGAATAAACATTTTATAAATGAATCCTCAGATCACTGATAATATGAATTCTAGAAAAGGGGCCATGAGCTTATTAAGAAGGGAGACAAAATGAGGGCAGTAACCCAGATTAGCTGTAAGTAAACTGTGTAATGGGATGTATTATAATGCAATGCAATGCACTATTAAGAAATTCCATTATCTCATTTGTGTAGCTGTATTTATTCCAATCCATCCACGTCTTTGGAAGAGTAGGCAGGCCTAGCAAAGGGGTACCAGAGAATCTCTCTCTGTATCATCCTACTTTCATTACCTGAGGAACCATCTCACCCAATGGGATTGGACGGCCCCATTCGTACCAACAGAAGGGTCATACTGCCGATTATTTCAACCAAGGATTTTTGGCTGGCAGGATCCAGGACAAGAGACTTCTCTGCCGTGGCCCCCACCCTCTGGAACATGGTGCTCATCAAGGTGAGAGCTGCCCCCCATCCTCTTGGCCTTCCCTAAAGATCAAGGAAAAGCTATTGGGTTCCTTGTTTTGAGCTGCCTGCTGGAATAGAAAACCATGCAAACAGATTTTTATGTGATTTGCAGCCTCATGTACTCTACTCCAGCATATATTCCCACTGTTGTCAGAGGCCTAAGTGAGCTTGGTACAAATTAGCACAGGTGGTGGCCCAGAACTATGTCCTACCCAGGGGCCCAGTGGCAGAAGGTCTTAGAACCTGGCTCTGGCCACTGGTCTGGGGCCCGGATAGGAGTATGTTATCTTGGAAGTAATTATGGGATTAAATAGAAGATCTCGCCTCCACTGTATTACATACCCCCCTCATTATCTTAGTTAGTTCTTGTTAATTTTGATGTATTTATTTTTTCATTGTTTTACCATTTTAATTTTTATACTGTAATATATTGTCCAACAGTAAGCATCCCAGAGTTGTGCGACCGCGAGAGGGCTGTGAAATAAATTTAGTAAGTAAATAAATATAATTATTGATATAACTTTGATGTCTATAAGGTCAGCTTTTCACCCAGTCACTCATCTAAGTGCATCATTGTTTCCACATTCACAAAATATTTCTAGCCAAGGAAGACCAAATTATCCCTTGTTCGTTGGGCCTATCCTTCCTTCCTTCCTTTTTTCCTTCCTTCCTTCCTTCCTCCATTCATTCATCCATCTAGTTGATTTCTATAGTCACCCATCTCAGCAAATGACTTTGAACAATGTCTAAAATCAAATGAGTACAATAAGAACCATTACAACGACAGCTGTAGAAATTAAAATTCATAACAGACAAGAAAACTATAGCTATCATTAACACAACCAGGAGATAGGTTTCTTCACATATTCAGGGGCCCACCTGCGAGTTTTCTATGCAATCTCTAGGTCACATTCTCAAATGCAAACAAGCACACCCTCTGGATACATTAAAGAGCAATTTGATAGCTGATCAGTGACTTCATTTGCTGGAAGAGAAGAATAGAATCTGCTGCTTGATATGAGGGATTGAAAACTTTCTATGAAAGGAGCACAATAAAAGGAAAAACCATTTTTATGAAGTCAGTCCCGAAAGCCTAATGTCAGATTCTATAAACTACAGCATATCTGCACAGCAGAATAAGATCTGATTTAAAAATGTAGCAATGCATTTTATATATTCAACTGCTTGTGGCTGCTCCATCACTGAAGGATTTTAAGAAGAGATTGGACAGCCATTTGTCTGAAATGGTATAGGGTTTCCTGCTTGAGCAGGGAGTTGGACTAGAAGACCTCCAAGATCCCTTCCAAATTTGTTATTCTGTTATTCTGTGTCTCCCCTTGAGTGAGCAAAATATCATATTTAAACCCAAGATGGGCTCTATTTTGTATTATTTTAGAAACGTCAAAGAAAAGAGCTTATCTTCAGTTACCTCCCATATTCATAGCCATAAAGAAAGGCTAAATAAAGAGACTTGATTTTCATACTCTTTTCAAGCAAATGCATAAGTTCATAGTACTTCCACACATAACAGCACTCATGGTTATTTAAGCTTTTCCATTTTAGTTATTTCTTTGTTCATAAAGGAGAGTCATTTTCTTGCTGCTGCAATTAGTCAACTGAGAATCAAATCATTTGCTGATCTTCTTCAAATCACCCAGATATATGGTAGAAGACTGTAATTAGTTGTGTTGGAATGTTTTTCTCTTTTTTTTCTATAGGTCTATCAGCAATCACTTTTTCCTAAAAAAAAATTAATAATCTAAAATGCTTAAAACATTCTTCTTTTATAGCTCCACCATTCTGAGTTGCATTCCTGGCCCCACATTGTCATCTCATCCATGGAATTTCTTTTATTTCCAGTTGTATAAACTTTTTTCAGTCAGTTTGCTTCCACTGCAGCCTTACCCAATTTTCCTTTGTAGATGCAGGCATCCCTCACTTCATGCTACTGCCATATTCCCTGAAAAGTTTGCATAAAGTGAGACATCGTAACAAAGGGGGGGGGGAATAGGATTATGAGGTATGGCATCAAGTTTGACAATCCAAATGCAATAACAAAAGTGCTCATGACTTTTTTAACAGCCTTATTCTTAAGCATTATGTTATTCAAGTTTTCTATTTTGTCTTGTGTTCCACGTACATTTGACTCTTGTGGGCTGCCCAGAGTTCCTTTTGATGAGATGGGCTGCTATATAAACTTGATTAATAATAATGATGATGATAATTCCCTCCCCAGTGAGACACTAACTTGTGCTCTGAGGAAGATGAGAGCTATGTCAGAAGTTCAACCATAAGGACAGGTCTCATCAGAAGAATCAGATGAAGAGTGTCTCTCCCATAAACAGTATGATGAGATGAAATTTATAGAAACATATACTGGATCGGTCATTGCCCAGGTCAACGACAACACTAGCTCCTAGACATGTGGTGATAAATGGGCTACAGGATTGTTGGCTGAACAATGAAGGCTAGCAGCTGCAGGACTACTGGAAGAAAATCTGTTTACACATTGCAAGCATACAAAGATTGAAAACAAAGAAACAATGATCTATTATTACAGATCAAGTCCAACAAGAGGAGGATATCTGAAAAGAATGTACCAGTTCTGGAAAGAACAACATTCAGAATCAGAAACAACAGAACATATCAACATTAATTTATAATACGAAATAAAGTATTCACAGAAGCAGGATTGGGAGAAGTGGAAAGATCTACTCAGGGCAAAGATATCAAAGCCTTGCCAGAAGTTGCTCAGACAGTAGAGGCGAACCACAGAAAGTCAGCAGTAGAGGAAGACAGCATAACTATTGGATCATTTTCATTCCCAAACCAACACCATCTCCTCTACCTTCTCCTCAGAAAGAGAGGAGAGTTAAATGCCATTTAACTAAACAAGAAGAATTAAAACAAAGAATAACACAGCGCCTGGAACAGCACAAAAACAACAGCACAAGGTTGCCTGCATTGCAGCTTGTTCCAAAGAAACAGCTAGCACAAGTATTAAAAGATGCCAGTACTGTAACATTAAATGTAAGCACCAGCTTACTTCACGAACAAACCAACTAATATACAACATGGCTTCAGTTATAACTTGAGTATGCCAGCAAAATACTATCACCTAATAGCAAGATCTTTTCACATAAAATGGAAAATAGTCAAGTGTACAATAGCAAATTTGCATAAAGGGACGAAAACATATATTTTGGGATACAAGTCTGATTCTTGAAATTTTTACAATTTTGGATTGAAGGAGTTTGGGCTAAGCTATTCTACAGGTAAGCATTTACACACTTGCCCTTCAAATACCATTGCCAAGTGTGATTTTCTTGAAAGTGTGAGTTGAAATTAACCACTTGCAGAGATGTGTCACATGGTATTGAACATATATTCAACATATTGTATTGAAACCATAACATACATAGCTGTGTACATGTAATCCTCATCTTACAACCACAATTGAGCCCAAAATATCTGTTGCTAAGTAAGATTGTTGTTAAATGAGTTTTGCCCCATTGTACGACCTTTCTTGCCTCAATTGTTAAGTGAATCACTGCAACTGTTAAGTGAATCATATGATGATTAAGTGAATCTTGCTCCCTCCACTGATTTTGCTTGTCAGAAGCTGGCTGGGAAGGTTTCAAATGCTGATCACATGACTTGGGACATTGCATCTGTCATGCCAGTTGACAAGCTTCCAAATTTTGATCATGTGACCATAGGGATGCTGCAATGGTTGCCAGTGTGAAAACTGATCATAAGTCACTTTTTTCAATGCTGTTGTAACTTCCAGTGGTCACTAAATGAATGGTTGTAAGTAGAGGACTACCTGTAACTTGTAGAGCTACGAGTCTAGAGCAGGGGTGTCAAGCTCGTGGCCTGCGGGCTGGATGCATCACGTGCTGGCCCCGCCCCCACCTAGTTTAGCGAAGGGAAAAAAAAGTTCTGATACGTCACATGACACTGCCATGATGATGAGTTTGACACCCCTGTTCTAGAGGTAATCTGGAAGTGAGGAACAATGAGAAGTGACAGAAAAGACAAGAAAAAAGGCACATTGAGAAAGACTAGTGATCTGGTGCTACCACAAACTTTATTCTAAGATGGGTTAAGACACAAACTTTGAAAAGGGATACATTGCTCTAGTAACATCCCTTACCCAAGTACCTCTTTCAAATGTTCTATAAAGCCTCACCAGATGGCTTCCATTGGAAGGAGATGGAAAGGAACAGAAAATCTAAGTATGCCAGAAAGAAGTCCCAGAGGTGCTTTTTCAAAAGGCAACTGGACTTCCTTTTTTTTAGAATAACCGAATTGGAAAGGGACCTTGGAGGTCTTCTAGTCCAACCCCCTATGCCATTTCAGACAAATGGTTATCCAAGCTCTTCTTGAAAACTTCCAATGTTGGAGCGTTCCCAACTTCTGGAGGCAAGATGTTCCACTGATTAATTGTTCTAACTGTCAGGAAATTTCTCCTCAGTTCTAGGTTGCTTCTCTCCTTGATTAGTTTCCACCTATTGCTTCTTCTCCTGCCCTCAGGTGCTTTGGAGAATAGCTTGACTCCCTCTTCTTTGTGGCAAACTCTGAGATATTGGAACACAGCCTATCACGTCACCCCTAGTCCTTCTTTTTATCATGCTACACATACCCAGTTCCAGCAACCGTTCTTCGTATGTTTTAGCCTCCAGTCCCCTGATCAGCTTTTCCTTGAAGATGTTTCACTTCTCATCCAAGAAGCTTCTTCAATTCTGACTGAATGGTGGAGAATAGAAGGATTTATATTCCTTGTAGTCATCTGACCATTAGCATAGGTCTTCAAGGAAAAACAAAGGTAGTTCAGTTGTCTTTTGAAAAAGCATCTTTGGGATAACTATGACCTGGATGACCGAGACTCTCCATAGACATGTCAAAAAGAAATAGCTAGGGTTAACTATTGGGCACATATTACATTATAGGTGAGAGAATAAAGATTTCTTCTGAAGAAGATCTATGCATGAGCTGTAATAAGCTGAAATGCTTTAAAAAGAGGTCATTTTATTTCTCCTTGTGTTTATGCCATTCATTTTTTGAGTCCGAAGGTTTCCTAGCTGTTCTTCTTTTATAACTTTTGGACCAGAGATTCTTGCTGTATGACTCCAATTATCCGCAGTTTATTTCCCCGAGCACTGTTTTTAGTAGTGCAGAAAAAAAGAATATTTTTAGCAACTAGCAAAAATAGTTTATTGCAGAAGGAAATGGAATTCAATCAATGCATTTTCATAATATCTTCCATAAACTTTCTTGGCAAGGAAAAAAAAATCCAAATAGCGAAGAGTAACTCTCTGCTTTCCCTGAGTAAATCCAGCAACATCTACAAATAGATGTTATATTATATTTGTAAATATAAATAGTTGGAGAGCAATTTAAAAAACAAAGGAAAAACAAAGGTGAACCTTGGGAGAATACTGGCATGAAACATAACTGTATCCTACAAAATAAGGCCAAAGCCTGCTCTGAGACAGAAGAAGAACAGAACTGGTTTTTGACTTGCAACATATTGTCTAAAGCCAGGTGGTATTTATTATTTTTCAACCTGGCACCTTTAGATAAATTGAATGTATTTGAAATATCCCTATTGTCCCAGACTTACTTACAAAAACCATAGCAATGCTAAAGAGCATTTAAGAGTTAGGGTGTTGATATAAATATCATCCACATACTTTTATTACTTATAACCCCTCAAGCTACTGAATAACCTTTGAACAATTAATCAGTAGAACTTATCTCCAGAAGTTGTGAATGCTGGAAGTTTTTAAGAAGAGATTGGACAACCATTTCTCTGAAATGGCATAGGGTTTCCTGCCTGAACAGGGGATTGGACTAGAAGACCTCTAAGGTCCCTTCCAACTCTGTCATTCCATTCCACTCCATTCCATTCCATTCGTCACCCAGCAGCTTCATCTAGATCAGGGGTGTCAAACTCGATCGCGTCACCTGACATATGTACCGTGACATTTTTGCCTTTGTGGAGCTGGGGTGAGCGTGGCCTACATGTGACGCATCCAGCCCGCGGGCCACCAATTTGACAGGCCTGATGTTAAATAGGAGACATGGAAAGTCATGCTGTGAGGCACCTCCCACAAAATTGGGGTCTAGACATAAACATTTCCTTCTCACCAACATCACCTGGAACTGACCATGCAAGGAGAAGAACAATTGCAAAACAGTGTCCCCTGTTTTGAAGCCTCAGAACTGATCTTGGAAGGAAATTGATAGTATTCAACATGACCAAGAGATCCAGATGGGCCAGATAGATGCACTACCCCCATCCTGAGGTTTTCATGGATTCTCCTCCTTCTTTCTCTCCATTTTCATTAGAGTGATAGATAAATGGATGTTTCTGAATCTATAATTTGCCGAATGATTGATATGCAGTCTGTTAAACAAAATGCTTCTTTATAGCCACAATTTACACTTGGAAGTACTGCCCGTAGGACTTTAGGCTGCAGTGAAAATTATATCCTGCATGTTTTCTCCCACGGTAACAACTCCTGACTATGGAAAACTAGCTTGCCGGTCACAAAAGTTAAAAATCAGAGTCAGTTAATTTTCTACCTGAATAATTATTTGCAGATGAAGGTGCTTCATATGTACAATATCTCATTGTGTTAGGGGAAAGTTTTTAATGTGATGGATTTAGATTAGCAAAGATTTGGGATTAGAATGGACAAACATAATAAAAAGGTGGAACAGAAACCAACTTCAGGGTAAGCATCTCTTCCCTTGAATTGGAAGGCAAGGCAAGGGAAATAAAAATCAAAACCAGACATAGAGTTGCAGAAAAACAATTAGAATGCCAGCACATCCTGGCGACAGACATGAGAAGACTTGGACAAGTTATTGGGTTTGATATGGAACAAATCAAAGACTAACAATGAAGATCAGAGGAGTTCTCTGCACAGGAAAGAAACGGCTCATCCAGCTTTAAGCAAAGAGATGCATGATTATCTTCCTACCTGGAATAAATGGAAATATTGGAAGATTTAACATTTATGCACTTGTAAGTTTAATGGTCGCATGATTTGTCTAAATTCACATTTGAGGTTTGTTTTTGTATGCGAGATTATTTTCATCATAACTTTTCACAACATAGAGGCCGTTTTTGAAAATGTCCTTATAAAAGACAGATGTTTTAACATCTGGCTACATGAAACTCATATTTGTACTGGCCTTTTTAATGGGCAATGAGCTTTACAACTCTTTCCCAATTTTTCATAAACCTCCTAGATATTTATCTGACTTCATGCAATTATGTTAATTTACTTAGAGCACCTTCCCCAGTTTGAAGCCTCCATACGATATAATGTATATCATATAATGTGCGTTAGTATTTCTGTTCCTCTTCCACAAACTCTGCCCCACTATAGCACCATCAGTGACAATATGCAAAGCAGCTTACATTTTCTCGTTGGGACTGATATCACTTTCAGAGGCAGGATCCTTTAAAAACTCCCAAGTGGTCAAGATCTTCAGCACAATTCTTTCTATTCTTGCCACAATTCAGAGAATTATCAGATGTGATTATCATGGGAAAATTTTGAAAATGGAGATAAAAATGAAACTAGAACTTTTCCTTTTGGGCCTAATGGAAAAAGAACTGGAGAGAAAAAAATGGAACTTTGTTACTATATATGTTGACAACAGCAAGACTATTGTATGCGCAAAAATGAAAGGACACTTTGATTCCTACCACGGAAGAACAGTTGCAGAAGTTGATGAAGCTGGCTGAAATGGCAAAACTGACCGCTTTGATTAAAGAAAAGAATCTAAGTTCACAGCTTCTGAACTCCGTACTCGATATGGAAAAGAATGAAACTCTTGAGTTTGGGTTTTACAGATTAGACTGATAGATCTTTATAGAAATGGCTTGTTTATACTATTATGGAAAAGCAAAAAGTTGTGATTTGATGCTAATGCCTTATTTTACTGTAACCGATAGAGTCAATGCTTCTTTTTTCTCCCCCCCCCCCATCTTTCTTCAGTTCCCCCTTTCCCCTCCCCCCCACTGCTCTTCTATTTACTTTTGAATTTTGTATTTTATAAAACTCAATAAAAATGCTTACAAGATGTGGGCATCATGTGAATACGAACACCTGAAGTTATATTTCAACTTTCTTCATCCAGGAGATTCCAGGAGGGCGGAAAATATACAGCTTTATTCCTAGGTAATTTTTTTTTCCTTCTCAGAACCTTCAAAATGATGTATCTTCACTGATAATGGCAAATTTTGTGAAATTCAGATGTAAAAACTAATTAAATGTCAGGATAAAAATCTGAATTGGTCTTGCTCTTTCTGCTACAAATGGGTATTGTAAATTATTTTGTCTTTTTTTTGGTGGATTAATGCTAGAAATATTCAGTTTGAACAACAGAGGGGCACTATCAAGAACTGGAGTAGACTCATCTGTTAGAAATCATTATGTTCTTTTGGCAGGAAACGCCATGGAAGAGAAACAAAAGAATTGTCCTCCTCAAACAAACAATACTAATTGTGCCAGATAATGTTATAAGAACTGGATGCAGAACAAGTAACTCTGGATGATCTCTCACACTCTTAAGACATGTTTACTTGGAAGTAAGTATCTAAGCCGTTGCTCTTCAAGTGTCTTGGACTTCTGTAACTGGGATTTTTCTTGCTGACTGGGATTTTTGTGACTGTCACTTCTGTAGACTGGGAATTTAGACTGTGGTCTGGTCACTAGACTTGATGACTGGTAGAAGTATTTCTTGTTTTATTCAGTAACTGATAGATATTTCATTCAATAGTTCTTATTTTCAAGTGGAGGGAGGGAGGGAGGGAGGAAGGAAGAACAGACCCAACATA
>JANHFL010001068.1:433214-455104 GCA_032468155.1 Oxyrhabdium leporinum
GGAGGAGGAGGAGGAGGAATGCTATAAGAAATATGCAAATATGATTATTATTTTCCATAAATTGTATCTTTAGTTTCTTCTTATATTCTCTATGTAAATATGAAACAAAATTAAACTATATAAACTAACTCTAACAATTAAAAACTTGCAAAAAAGATCTCTCTTTGTTTGCTATTTTGCATAGAAAGTATGCTCGGATAGAGGGGGCTTCATGCATCTCCCCGAAGGGAGCAAATTCCATGCTGTATCCTGAGCACCAAACAGATGAAGAACAGTTCTTCTATACTAAATAACCAAGGTTCATGTATTGGGGTCCCTCTTAAGCAGTTAGGTAACTGAGCAGGTTCATAATAAGATAGGCATTCTTCTGACTCTAAGCATGTAGAATTTCAAAGCTCAGCACCAACATCTTAAACTCGGCCTGGGATACGATAGACAGTAAATATATCTTGGAATCCATTGCAGATCAATACCAACCCTAATCTTCTCATTCATGAGAGATGACGCCAAAATCTCCTAGTAGTAAAAGAAGAACAAACCCTTCATGCTGGGTTCTCAAAGTTCCTTCAACTGCACCAATAAATTTAAATTTCCTAATATTTAAAATAGGGGTAACAGTATCCTTTATCAAAATTCACAGTCCTCTCAACCAAAAGAGAATAAAAAAGGAATACATCTGTATATTTCTCACAACGACTTTATTTTGTCAAATATTTACACAGCATGCTAACAAGCAAAACAAAGTAAAACAATTTATCCTCCTTAAATATCCTGTTTGCTTGTCTCCAATGAGATGCTCCATTTTCCATGCTTCTGTATGAATCATAATCACAAACCACTTAAAGGTTGAGATGCTAATTTATGTGCTAACAGATTACTGTTTACTTTAGCTAACAGGCCAAATGACAGAAAAAAGCCTTTGGCCTCATGAAATGTTTCAGAGGGGAAAAAAAGGAGAAGGAAAAAAAATCAGGAAGCCTTCACTGGAGGTGGAAATCTATCAGACAAATTAAATAAGACTGAGTGAAAATGCTCCTTTTAAAATGCATTGTCCCTCTCTGTTCACAGACAGCAGAAAGGCAGTTTAGGGGAGATCTATTCATATTAAATGTTCCCCTTTTAAAATCAGTCAATCAATCACTCAATTTATCAATATTACTTATCATCTGATAGTAATTTAGCATTTATACTTATATACTGCGTCACAGTGCTTTACAGCCCTATCTAAGGCTGTATGTTGCCCTCAATAATCTGGGGCCAATATTTTACCAAACCTTGGAAGGATGGAAGGCTGAGTCAACCTTGAGCCCCATCAGGATTGAACTGCTGGCAGTCAACAGAGTTAACCTGCAATGCTGGGTTCTAACCATTCCCCACCACTGAAGCCAGTATTTCTCCTTTTTCTTTCTTTTTATTCCGAAAATGGCCCTGTTGCTTCTCAATGTTCCCACCTCCAGTGCATTGCTGGGAGGATGACATGGGGTGGGGTAGCACAGGGCAGCTCCAAAGGCTTGGCTAAGAGATGATAAGAGGGAATCTCTTCTGGCAACGGTCCTTTTCTCAGGATGCATCCCCAAGTGGGTTTGCCGCTATTCTCAGGATTTTCTAGGATGCAAACTGGCAGCTGTCAGTGAGGCTGCAACTGAACAGTAAGTACATGTGGGAGCTTTCCTGACTTCTTGACTTTTGACTTTTCCAATTTTTGTTTGAAAAGGTCACTGTTGTAAACTTTAATTTCAGTCAGTGAATGATGTAGTATGTGTCAAACCTTATTCTCAAGCACTCTTTTTTTTTCCTTTTCATTTATGCTGAAACAATTTCATTGAAAGCTAGACTCTGTGGAATTCAGTGGGGATTACTTCCCAATACATGAGTTTAAATTCTAGATTAAAAATATTTGAAGCACCTACGTGTGTAGGGGTGTGTGTGTGCACACGTGCAAATGCGCATAAGCAAACATATGTAGCTCTCCTAAAAGAACTAGTCTTATTGCAAATAAGGGGGAGGGGAAGTTAAAAAAAAGATACAAAGTAGCTTTACAACAATAATAAGTTACAATTATAAATTTTCATCTTATTCTAAGATTACAACTTGATTCTCTTCCTTCTATAGTGTCAAACTCACATTGTCACAGTGGCGTCACGTGACATATTGGGATTTTATCCACATCCCACAAATCTCAGATTGTGTCCTTCTAACTCCAAGATCCTTCTATTTCTCAGCAGCTTACACTCTTTTATCCAAACTAAAGCTCCAAAATACCATTTCAAAACAGTAAACCCACTCCTTCTCTTTCCTTTGCATCTTGTAACAGCTTATATTTGACTTCTGTGTGTTTTTCTCTTGCCACATAAATATATCCTTCTGCCACTGTTTAAATGCTAGATCAGTTGTCCATCAATTCTGTTTGATGTACTATTTCATTTTTTTGTTAACATTGTCCTCTTCTGTTTATTGATTGTAAAATCTGTTAAAGCATCACATTCTTTTAGTTTTTCCATTAATATTTCAATCCCTTTTAAAGGATCTTTAAAATTTACTCATAGGTGGAAAACATAATCAGTTCTTCAAAGAATTGAATAAATTGAGCCCTACATTTATCTTTCAAATGCTGCAATATCAATCTTTTATCCATAGTAATGGTATGGAGGACATTTATGAGTATGATTGTCAAATTCCATGTAGTAAATACAGGTAGTCCTTGACTTATGTCCACAACTGAGCCCAAAATTTCTTTTGCTGAGTCAGACATTTGTTTTATGACTTTTCTTGACACAATTGTTAAGTGAATCACTGCAGTTGTTAAGTTAGTAAAGCAGTTGTTAAGTGAATCTGGCTTCCCCACTGACTTTGCTTGTCAGAAGGTCACAAAAGATGATCACATGACCTTGGGACACTGCAACCGTCATCAATATGTGTCAGTTGCCAAGCATCTGAATTTGAATCACATGACCATGGGGATGCTGCAGTGGTTGTAAGTATGAAAAATGGTCATAAACCACTTTTTTCAGAGCTGTTATAACTTTGAATGGTCACTAAATGAATTGTTGTAAGTCAAGTACTACCTATATTTAATAAAAAATAATATATGGATTAATATACTGATGTAAGAGTATTGCTTATAAGTTGTAAACCGCCCCGAGTCTTCGGAATGGGGCGGTATATAAATGTAAAAATAAATAAATAAATAAATAAATAATTATCATCTGAAAATTGTAGCTTTTGTTGCACATATTTATATAAATCATTAAAAAATAAAATAAAAACACCCAACAATCCTAATTGTGTCTATCTTTATATTATTCTAGATAGCTATTTACTTCTTCCAAGTTGGGTAGATTTCTTATCTGGCTGAAGTCAGGTGCAGAAAAAAAAAAGCCTTTTCCACCCAGGATGGAAGGCAAAATAATAAACAGTACATGGAGCTGCCCATTTCAAAAGCTCATCTGAGATTGACAGAAGCCTTGTAGTTCCTCGGTACACATAGTGTCAATTTCCCAGGCTTCACTGGTCTCTTCCTACTCTCTAGATTGTTCCTTTTTTTAAAAATGTGTATGTGCAACCAACCATTGTGCTTTGTAGAACACCAGGATTGGAGCTTAATAGAATGTATAAATTGAATTAATATTTCAGTGTTAATCCAAATCGAGGAGCATTGCAGATGCAGTTATTCAATAGGTAAATGCCATAACATAAATGCTATTAATAAAACAATACTTTTGACTGGTGAGGTGAGTTGACTAGACACTTGCTAGCACTTTGGAACTATTTTAATCCAGTGCATCAGCATGCTCATACATTTTAATTTCTGGATTGAAAATTCCTTTTTTTAACCGAAGAATTTTAATGATCCTGATGTGAATATTTTTATCACCCAAGTATCAAAATAGTTTTCTCTAAACTTTATCCAACCTTTAGGCAAAAAAAATGGGCAGAGAAAAAATGTGCTCCTAATGTAAAACATGCCTTTACTACTTGTGGCTTATTAGCAGTAAATACATACGCATTGCTCACCTGTTTATGTGCATGGTCGTAGGAGTTGATGTGATTGTCAAATTCTTGATGTTTGTAATATTGTTTGTCACAAAGTTCACAATAAAAGTTAGCTTTAAGGTCTTCCAGAGCTTTGGCTATCGTATTTTCCTTTTCAGCATAATCCTATGGAGAAACAATGGGGAGAACAAATGTTATTTTGATTCTACAGAGTCGAGGCCCTTGTACTTTATAAATTAATCCAGTTTGTCAACACATATAACTAAAAACTTGCAATTACTCATTTTATCAGCAGTGAGAAAGAGATATTTTTGCACTCTTCAATTTGCACTCTAACTGGCAGATAACTTTAGAGTTTTTAGGAGACACATGGCTTAAAAATATTTTTAATCTTATGAAAATGAAAATAAATAAAATGAATATTTATTTTGCCTAAGGCTATATTAATGTTAATTTCCAGGAGATAAACACACACAGACATATAGACATACATTCACAGTCAAAGTTTGCACTGAATAAATATGTTTTAGCAGAAAACATATGGAGATTAAAATACTCATTTAAATTTGTTGTAGGGCTGCTTTCATTAAACAATAATAAACTGCTGAATATGAGAAAAGAGATCATTAAGGCTAGGATTGAATAATTATTTATTTCAAGATTCAAAAATTTACCTGCAATAAGCTCAATGTTGCAGTTGACAGGGACAAGAGACAAATACTCAACTGTTGGACCTTCAATACCAATGGAATATTGAAAACACTACTTCTTATAGGTGGTATCTAGTCAAGCTCACCTCCCAGCAACTACAAAGAAAATCATTCTTATCTTGACTTACTTTTTTTTCTACCTCCTCAACCTTGCCAAGCATTCTTATTTTTTTCCCAATCGATCACCTGGTCATACATGTCTTAAATATGTGACATTTGTTTCCTGATCATTGTTTCAAGGAACAATTTAGTCTTTATTTGCTTTGTGAATGATTAATTGGTTCATCTTATATTCCATGGTACACTTAGTAACATCTTCCAGTTACATAATTTGAAGGCATCTGCCTTCATTTTCTTGCTCTTTCTCAATGTCCAAAAAAAACATTGTTTTGACAATTTTGATATTTGTTGTCATGGACATATCCTTAGTATAATCCTTCTCATGAGAATACTTTTTTCCCCTCCAGTACACCAACCATCTGAACCCAAGAAAACAACCTACCTACCCCCCTTCTCACTTCTTTACAGTCAACTGTAAGGTCAATATGGTTAATGGTAAATTAACACTATTCTTGGCCTTTAAAATACTTAACAGTAATCCACATTTTTATTTTCCTTATGAAATCCTCTAGGTCCTCCTAATCTATTGGCCTATGAAATAACAACATCTACAAACTTAGATGTTAATGTTTCTGCCTCCTATTTTGATTCCACAAATCATTACTTGTCAATTTGCTGTTTCTTATGATACATCTGTTGCACCAGATAAAAGGTTATGAGACCAATATGCATCTTTGTCCATTCACTTCCACATGCTAAACCACTTTGTTTCTCCAGGCACAGTTCATACAGTAGCTTCTTGTTCACTGTAGTGGTTTCCCAGAAGTATGAACAGGGTTTTTTAGCTTAATGTATTAGGCATGACTTATACAATCAATGGCCCTTTATAGTCACAAAACCATTGGTAAATTGTGTTCTTAAGCTCCCCATTATCTATCTACTGTTAGCTATTTGATTGCATATCCCTCTGCTTTTTTGTAATTCGAATGTTCATTTTTTTTTCTTTTTCCAGGCACGGATCTATTCTTTTTTATAAGGACTTCAGCAAGATTTGCTTACTTGAGGGACTAGTGCACCATTTTGGCAATTTGCTCATTCCGTTCTATATTTTGCCTGTTTGTTTGCCATTTGTCATTAGAAATATATAACAGCTACTGTGACATGTTCAACTGCTGATTGAACAACAATATGTACGTGGGTGGGTGGCTACTCAAAATAATCCCCTTGGGTCCTATAATAACACAACCAGGTAGAATAAGAGGCCATGCTGCTTTCTTCTTCCTTATCTATGTTAAAAATATTACCAAAGAGCATTTTTTTAGAAAGTGTACACATTTTTATCATTGTAATAAAAAAACAATAGGAGTAACACATGTAGCCCACCTGTATTATTAGTTGTAAAGAAGAAAATGTGGCATGATTCAAATAATAATGTATAGCAAAGATGAAGAAAAAAAACACCTTCCACTGTTATGTATTGTATATAGTGTATAGTTGTCAGTTGAAGTTCTCATTCTGGTCCTCTGTTGGAGCGGGAAAATACTCTCTCCTAATTGGTTGTTTGGCCAATCAGTTTCATAGAAAAGGAACTGTGCTGTTGTCTCACAGGCAGTATTGAACAAAGAATGGTTAGAAATCACTTTGGCCTCGCCTCCATTCCTCAGCCCAGAATTTAACAGACATCCATTACAGCTTATGTCTATAACTCTTATTTATTAATTTAAAAGCAAAATACTCCCTTATACAATGGAATTGTGGTTTCATAGAATATTTAGCAAACTAATAAGCAGGCAACATATTAATGTGCCATTCACATTTTTTAAAAATAAAGTAATGCAAGAGAAGAAAGAAGATACTGTATATTCTCATCCCACAATATATATTACGTGAGTGGCCCTTAACTGAATATAGCATGAAAATACAATATAAAACACAAATTTGAAAGTAAAGAAGTTCAGATAACAAGATAATTTTATTAGCATAACTTTAGCATATATAGGAGAAAGAGCCTAGAGTTTTTATAGAATAGTGGCTTTTTAAAAAGGTTGTTCTTAGAAAACTGAGGGTCAAATTTTCTTTTTTGTGCATTTATGATTTTAAACGAAGAGGTTTTAAAATTTGTACCATTGTGCCAAGAATCCTGTGGAATTAGGGTAGGGTGTAAATATCATAAATAATAATAACCTAGAAAAATTCCATCATGCAGGATCACCAAACTTGAAACTGCTTGACAGATTTTTTTTCCAGTGATGGTTTGTAATGGTTGAATATTGTCTTAAAAAAAAAAAAAGGCTGCAGATTTTTGGGGGCTGCATTTCACCATAAATACATCCAGCAAATGTGTAATGCCCCGAGTTATTTGTGAAAATAATAAAGGAAGGATATAAATGAATGAATGAATAAATAAATGCATTAACATTCAATTGCTGATGTTTTTTAACCTTGCCGAAGTATTTCTATCTTGATAAAGGAGAATATTTATAGCTCAGGGTTGAAATGAGAGATCCTTATGCTCTCTGAGCTCAGTTGTTTTCTTGTAGTCATTTGTGTAATAAGACTTTTACAAAAAAAACAAACAAGCTCAGAGAGCACCAAGGACCTCTTATTTCTACAGTGTCAGTCTTGTTTTACAACAATGACTTTGCTACTGTTTTTATTATGACTGCTGATCTATCGGGATTGTTCTGTTTGACATATTTAGCTTTGTTCTGCATGAAAGCTGAGAATGTATGTAATAGGATTTAGTCAGGAACAAATACTTTAAATGAATGAAATTAGTTTGATAGACAACTAGGCACCAAGGAGTAAATATAAAACACAGTAGCTGAAAATTTAATGCAACAAGGATTATTTATATTAAACAAAAATAAAAAAGGAAAAGGTTTTACCCAAACAAAATCTCAATTAAGCTTTTTGGAGATTAATTATGGCTAATGTGACTTCCTGAAAAGCAAACTACTTGTCACAACAAAACCAATAGTTATTTAATCATTTTTACTGTGAAATTCTTTAGAACTCTAACCTTTGAGATTAACGCTATAAACCCTAAAGCTTCAATTACGTATTTTAAGGAGACTTTAATTATACTTTGAGAGGGACCTTCAATTCCCTTTATGTTATTAAAAAGAACCAAGAGCTGTCAGCAAATTAGCACCGAAGTCTGTTCCAACTTGTGGTCCTACTAAAAAAAAAGGTCTTTTTAAAAAATATTGGATTCTCTGCACAGTAGTCAAATATATAACTCAAAACATGAAAGATGATAGTCTAGCATTTATCATGAATTTAAATGTGAAGTTACTGAAAAGGGGTGGCATTTTCATTTTCCACATTTATTGTTATTTATTTTAGACTGTATCACTGCTTTAATGTAAATCAGGGAAGAGGTTCCCAATTGTTTTTGATCCAATGAGCATCTTTGATTGGCTGAGAATATGCTGTGGTACCCTCACAAAATGACTGTTTTTCACTCCCCCGAAACTGGAAATTCAAGGTTCACCTTACATAAAGGCATATAAATTGAACACAAAAAAATATGCTATGAAGAAAAAGTGCCAACTGTCTATGTAGGAAAATATTTGTTCAGTATTTAGCAAAGTATTTTGCACGATGGTTCACAACTTTTAATAAGTAAAAAAGACTTGCATGAACTGTACAGTATCCGAGATATAAATAGTCAAGGTATCTTTCCATAATGAAAAATGGAAAAATATGATTTTGCTTAATTGGAAAAAATATCTCTTCTCATATATATCTTCTTTTTCCAAAACTAACTTAAACTTGCATAAGGAAAAAAAATATCTGAATTTTGATAGAATGCATAAAACAGTTCCCAGCGTTCCACCACATGAAAAAACACTTGTTTAATATGGCAACATGACTATTATAGAGGAATGCAGGTATTCTGAATTAAACTATAACTAATGACTAAGGGAAAAAGACAGTATTAGCAATTTATTAAGTAATACATTATGAAATACTACATTCTCTATAAAAATTAATAGCTTGAATCCGAAATGGAGATACAGTCTGTCAGAGCACACACAGTGTGACTAGGTGAGACAACCCAGGAGCAAATACAGCAGACAGATTTGTATTTACAAATAGTGGTTTTTATCCTAAAAAACATATATACATACAAGTACTTTTATACAGGCCTTGATATACAAGAGCAAGCAGTAACCGGCTTCAGCACTGAAGCATACACTAAGAGAGAAAGAAGAGACAGGCTCCCACAAAGTCTGTTTTATATTGCAGCCTCTTAAAGTGGTAGCAATCCGATAACCCTGCTGACTCATTGCTACTGTTGCATCAGCATTATAACATTGCAGTATTACAATATTACAACCTTACAGCAGCTGGTCAGCTGTTAAATTAGCATTACCCTGACAGTCCTCAACTTATGACCATAATTGAGCCTAGAATTATAGTTGTAAGTCACTGTGATCATAAGTTGAGACATCTCAGAACTGGATCTGGTTGCATTTTTGTTAAGTGAATGCAGTGGTCATTAAGCAAATCCTTTTCTCCAATGGGCATTTTTTGCTGAAACCACAAGTAAATGCTGGAAACTAGCAAAAAAAAATAATTATAACAAATTGCAGTCTCATGACTGCAGGAAACCATGAACAGTCATAAAGTAAATTGGTTGTCAAGGACCAAAAATGGGATCACGTGACCATGGGGGGGGGGGTGCTGGAATGCAGCCATTGTAACTTCAGAAATGAGTTGCAAATAGCTCTGGGGAGGTTAAATTACCTATAAAATTTTCCTTCCTCTTCTACGTAATATTTCCTTCAGTTTTACAAACTTCTTTGACCCCAAAAGATTATTTTTTTAAAGAGATTGGAGAGAGAAGGGAAAAGTGTTTGGATAATTTCATGCAACTTCAGCAAGATGGAATTAACTCTAGGACAGAAACCTTGGGGTTTCATGGAGATTCCATCTATGGCTCTTAACTGTGTTCCACTTTGTCCGAAGGAGCAAGTCACAATGGGGAGGTTCTCCAGATGTCACAACTCCTGTCGGTGGAAGCTGTCTAGGAGACACTTTGTCCAGCTGTGGTGGATCAGCCAGTTGTAGTAGAAAATGTTGAGCTTTGTCATCTCTCAGTAAGAATACTATACTTTGTTGGTACTGGTCTTGAAAAAGACTCAAAACGCAGCTATCTGCTTGTTGACAAGTGCTACCCAATTCCACAAAATAACAATCCTTTATTAAGCAATGCCATCTTGAAGGAACAGGGAATTGTGCCTTCTCTGTCACAGCACCTGTTGCTGAACATCCTCCCTGCTGAGGTCTGGAGGGCCCCAATATTATGGACCTTCCAGAATGCTGTGAAACCTGTCAAGACCTGGCTCTTCTCCAAGGCATTGATTGATAGATGAGCCCAACATAGATGTGGTTGGTATGACTGGGTTTGCTGTGTAACAGTTTATTTTATTTCATTGTCATTGCACCTCGTACAACGAAATTAAATGCCATCTTCAGCATACATTATGACTATAAAAATAAAACACAACAGTTGCAACACTTGCTCTATAACTGTCTTACAACTGTCTTACTAACTCAGCATCTTCAGCGATTCACTTAACAACTGTGGCAAGAAAGATCATAACATGGGGCAAAACTCACTTAACAGATATCTTGCTTAGCAACAGAAATTTTGGGCTCAATTGTGGTGGTAAGTCGAGGACTACCTGTACCTTCTAAGTTGCAGTCCTCTTCTCCAGAATGAAATTCCCTCCAAGACCAGTTTGTACCCAACCTTTTGTTCTTCAATAAACCGATGAAATCAATCCTCTTTAGTAAAATCCACGGGCAGTTCCATTTTTTAAAAAAGCAGGTTTAGGGAAATCTGCTGCGAACTCCATGTAGGTGTCAGGAAGAACATCCGGCCATTACCTCTCAGCTCCATCCAGTCGCCCCAACTTTATCCCTAATTAATTAACTACAGGGTCGTAAAAAGGGAGGAGTGAATAGAAAGAGAAAGAGGTTCATAAACTTTCTTATCTACCAGCTGTTCTCTGCAAAGCCAGTTGCCTCTGCTTCTTGTCCTGTAGGATATGAAACTTCAGTTTACTTGTTCAGCTTTCAGATGTAAACTAGGGGAGGATTAGCAAAGCTGGCTAAGCTTTGTCCTCTCTGCAAGCTTTCTTAAGCCAAATTACTTTCCCAGAAAGCACTTTCCTGTAGGAAACATAGCTCTTCACATATTGATCTTCACTTTGCAAGATAAATTTAGCACGCATATTTTCTCTTTGCACACTAGACATATTTTGCACAATGTACACATTCAGTACTCCACCTCATTTGAAAGTTCCATTTTCAAACATGTTTTTCCAGTCAAAAACAGGGACCAACATAAAACTAAGTCAGCAAATTAAAGATTCAATCAGGGAACGCAAACAAATGAATTTTACAGAGAAATTCTCTGCTTCTCTACTCCAAAGTGCAGAATAATTTATTCCCAGACATGCATGTAGGAGTTTGTAGGTGTACAGGGCTGTGCTTTTTAGAAAATAATTGGTCAAATGACAAGCAAGAAATAATAAAGTCCAGTTAATAAATAAAAGAAGAAAATGCACCAGGGCAAGCTATAAGTGAGACATACGGGATATAAAAGGGAAAAAAAAGTATTGTGGGAATGGATTGATGGATGCGTTTGAATAAAGAGAAATCAAAGAGAAAAATAGATGCGAGTTGAAGAGGCAAATTCAAACTGAGTTTTAAAATATAGTCAATTTAATCCTTAAAATAATTAGTACTCACATGTTACAAATAAATGGATAGGCATAGTTATGCGTCTTATTTGTTCATTGCACTGAACACTGATTCTAAGCAGAAAAAAAAGACACCATAGTAAAACAGATTTCCTCTACTGCTGCTCTGAATATGCCTTCAAATCTGATCCAGAGATGAGAAGACAGCAAAGTCCATGTTTTGGACAGAGAGCACCACTGGTTTGAAAGAGGGGTCAAAGAGGCCATCTATGTCAAAACTAAACAGCCCTCTCTCAGCAGAGGGGGAGAGATACGACATCATCTATCTCCAGTCTACAACACAGTCCTTTCAATAGTTCCAAGGAGGCTCCACACCCATTTGCACCACTCAGGTGATCCTGACAACACAAATAAACCTCCAGGTGGCCTTAATAACTCACTAAAAGAATGCAAATGACCATCTGTCTGCAAGGAGTACAAGTCCTTCCATTCCCCAACATCCAGTCCGAGTTGAAGAAGCTTCTCGGATGAGAAGCAAAATGCCTTCAAAGAAAAACCAGAAAGTCTAGTTGCCTCTTGAAGAAACATCTTTGGAATAACCATGACCTGGGTGACTGAGAATCTCCATAGACATCAAAAGAAGGCAAAGCAACAGGAGAAGCAACATGTACCCCATATGCTTAAAAAGAATGGATCGCTATCGATCAAATTAGTAAGTAATAAAATATGGTGGGTCAAACATTCTAAACAAGAAGATAAACAGCTTTCTGCAATGTACCGATGGCCCTTAAGTTATAACCATTCAGTTACCATTTGAAGTTGCAAAGGCATTGAAAAAAGTGACTTATGACCTGTCCCAGCACTTCGCAGCATTCCCACAATCGTATTATTAAAATGTAAGCACTTGACAACTGGTGTGTATTTATGACAGTTGCAGGATCCTGGAGTCATGTGATTGTCATTTGTGATGTTCCCAGCCGGTTTCTGACAAGCGAAGTCAATGGGGGAAGTGAATTTGCTTAAAAAGCACACAATTCACCTAACAACTGCAATAATTCGCTTAACAACTGTGACAAAACACGGTCATAAAACCAGGCATGACTCACTTAACTGCCTTGCTTAGCAACAGAAATTGTCATCCCAATTGTGGTTGCAAGTCAAGGACTACCTGTGTAATAAAAGAGCTTTAATGCTGCCTCTGAAGTCCATATAGAAACCACTTAGCACAAAGAAAGCTCAATGGCTGAAAAAGCAATAAAGTATGAATTTCCCCTCCCTCGTTGCAAAGCACAAGGCTTCAGGAAGGAGATAATTAACTCAAAGAGACTGTGTCTGTTCTGTGAACCAGTGCAGAAATATTTTCAGATTCGTTGCTGTTTCAGTTCTCTGTGAAAATTACTAGAAAGTCAATGCACAATTCACTAATCCTATGAGTCTGACGAATGGAACAGAATAAAGTTCAATGACATAAACTGCCTTAAGTCTAATTAGTAACAGAAGATCAAGGCTCCTAAACAGAAAACATTTATTGTAACGTGTAGGATAATAGTATCCCCAGATATATGCTCTTAATGCAGTATCGTTTGGGGTATCAACCATTTTTCTGTAGTCCAGCAAAAAAAAAAAAGTAAGCAAACAAAAGACTTAACAAGAAAACCTTCTGCTTCCCCCCCACCCCCCTTTTAGCAAGTTACTTGCTAAATCTGCTTGTGTTTGCAAAACGTTAACATTCCAAGCAGGCAACTAAAAATGCTGAGACAGAAAACTAAGCAGTCAAACAAAAAGTGGGGCAATAATCCAAACTTCTCTACAACTTTGATCTCCGCACAAATCAAAGTTGTGCACACCCAGAAGGAATGTACTGTATATGATCTCAGTTGTCCTTTAATGCTATCTAGAGCAGAGGTCTCCAACCTTGGCAACTTTAAGCCTGGAGGACTTCAACTCTCAGAATTCCCCAGCCAGCTTACTCCCAAAATGTTCTTTGGCCAGATCCAGTTTACACCACTGTTATGGGTCGAAAACATTTCACTATATTTATTATCTTGTTCGGGTTTTGTGTCTATTTTCATTTTATTTAGAGTTGCAAGTCAATTCAGGCTGCTAGAACTGGGCTACAAATATTTCTCAGCAAACACATTATGGGAACATCTGAGTGTTCTCTATCTCTTATGGTTATCAAGTGGTTGTTTGGAATTTTGTAGCTCAGATTTCACAGCCCTTGGTGAAGGCAGAGTTTGTCATCAGAACATAGACAAAAGAAAATATATATTAAGTCTGTAATATTTAGAACATGCACAAATTCAAATAATAAGAGTAAAGAGAAGGTTCTTTGGTGCGCTCTGAGCTTGGTTGTTTTCTTGCAGATGTTTCATTACCCAAGCTAGTAACATCATCAGTGCCTACTTACCAAACTAGGTAACACCATCATAGGAGAAAGAGAATTATTTTTCTGTAGTTTAATGCCCCAAAGACTGAAAAGCAAATTCTCTAACTGGTCAAAAAAGGATCCCATATTTTTGTGGTCAGGTCCTGTATCTTTGATGAAGGAGGGAGTCAACAGATCTTAAAGCACAGCAAGGTTGATATGGATACCTCTTTAGACATTATGCTGATTAAAATGTACCATAGCTTTATTAAAAAAAACTAATAAGGGAAAGAGACTCGTGAAAGAACAGAATGGTTAACTTTCAACCTTGTTGGGGACAAAAAGAGGAAAATGACTTATACATAGTCTTCCCTTAACAACAGTCATTTAGTGACCATTCAAAGTTATAACAGACTTCCAAAAAGGGACTTAATTCAAAGTTCTGACAGCTGGGCTCCTCCAAAGTCACATAGTCGCATTTTTGTCATTCAGATTTGCAGCACTGCATAGTCACATGATGACCTTTTTTTGCCAGTAATCAGCATTTATAACTGATTTCTGGCAAAAACCACTCACTGCGGACAATAATTTCACTTAACAACTATAGCGTTTACTTGAATGCAGCATTTGCTTTAGATAGTACAAAAAATATCAGAAAACTAGGTAGGTCACAGGATGACCCATTAACCTCCAGTACGACTTACAACCATAATTCCAGGCTCAGTTGTGGTTATAAGTCAAGGACTCCCCTGTATATCAGTGCAATCATTGCCCAGGACTCTGATGAATTCATTCTCTAGGGATTCAGCTCAGCTACTATTTAATCCTTCAAAAGTGAAAACTTCAGTAATCAGGACCAGAACTTTCTTCATACAAAACATGTGGCTCTTTCACTGAGCTACATCTTTAATTTTCTGAAAGAGCACTGGTTCAGAGCCACTTGGGTAAAATGAGGAATGTAGAAATTTGATAAGTAAATAAAATAAATACATAAATTGTTCAAGTTAAGGGGTTTTGGATAGTCACTGTTGTGATGAAAAATCATCTGACAACCATCACATATATCTCCTCTGATTCTTATTTTTGGAGGTCAGGCAGAAGACAAGGGTAACAATATACTTGGAGCCAGTGGTGTAATCCTATGAAGTCTGCTACCGGTTCGGTGAACGCGTGCTTCGCGGGCCTGCACAGCATTAACAACCAGCTTGAAAACTTACTTTCCATGTTGGGGTAACACAGCTAAGGCGCGGCAATCAGCTGTGCCACGCGAATCAGCTGAGCGGATATAGGACAGGAAAGGGCAGGGGCAGGTGGCCGGGGCCAGCTGATCATCGGCCTCTAGCTGATCATTGGAGTTATCGGTTCGTTTGAACCGGTCCGAACCAGCTGAATACCACCTCTGACTTGGAGCTGATGAAATGCCATCTCTCACACATTTTAGATGAATGGAAAACTGCCCACATTATGGAGACAAATCTAGTTTTGTCATGGAAGGCAATCGTTCATAGCTTTCCACACTCATATTTTATTCTTTCAATACATATTTATTTAAAACAGCATCACTATACCATGTCTATGTAATAGGTGAAGTGGCAAATAAAAAAAAATAAGACCGCTTTATACAGAATCATAATGAAGCTTTGTTGAAATATTAACAATGGGCGAAACAAAAAAAATGTAAGAATCTCTTACATGATACTGGCATAAGGATCAGAGCTGCTGAGAATTGGGTGGCATGTAAATATGACAAATTAATATTATTATACACATCCATATGTGATTTTGAAAGTCCACTTTGATTTATACATTCTTCAATGCATAGTTTGAAAGGGGTGTTTAATCTTGCACACATTCCATTTTTCCCAAAACAACAATCCTGTGAGGTTGATTGTGCATCTTTTTTGCAATGTGAGCAGACTGCTATCTTGGAGGGAAAAAACACTTTACCGACATCCCAATGGGGTTTTTTTTTCCAGTTACAAGCCTTTTTCAAAAATATGTCTGTCACCTAAGCATTTAAAAATCTTATTTTTATGTGCCTCCATTTTTGCATCTCCATCGAGCAATAAATATTCTTTGGAGATGTTCCACATACTTAACTGAATTATAGTAGCTTGTCAGTAATTTTTGAGATAAGATCACCAATTATATCAGTCTTTTCTGCACTTTCTCTAATCCTCTGATTATTTCTATTCTAGTCCTGTATACTGGCCAAATCCGATCTAACCTGTCTACTGTAATATCTCTTCCAGCTTGTTTTCTCACAGCATATTTATTAGTAGTCTAGGTTACCCTCTGAAACTTGAGAAGACAATACTTTCAGTTGTTTATTATTCAGTTGTTCAAATATTCCTGCCAAGTCCTGTCGGCTCATGTTAGCTGACTTACCCAATTTTGCCTTTAGTTCCTCTTTGAGTTGCTTAATTACATTTCTGATTGAATCAATTTCACAGCTGTGTCTCAGGCCATGCTGGATTTTTTAACATCAAATGCTCTGCCATTTTAGCTTTATATGGATCATCTGTACAAGCCTTTTTTGCTCAGCTTTGGGGGAATTGCCTTTCTTAGGGGGGAATTACCCTTCTAACTTATTATACAAGCTCTGGCAGTTAGACAAATATTAGTAAAAAGTGGTAACAGTTACCTGAAAAGCTAGGTCAGTATGAAAGCTATTGGCTCTGAATACCATCTTTTCCGCTGGCTTCTTTTGGCCCTCTATAGATCCTTGGTATCCAAACAGGCATGAAAAGGTAGTAGCACATTATCCAGTGAAACACTGGAGGCAAGCAAGGCTAAGAGAAAGTAACTGGCCCAAGATCACCCAGGTGGCTTCATGCCTAAGATAGGATTAGAACTTATGGTCTCCCAATTCCTAACTTGATGCCTTAATCACTACACCACACATTCAGATGTTTTACAGTCAGGTTAATTGCAAATAGGATTTTTTGTGTATGCCAGTCCATCAGAGTTTAAAATACAAAGGATAATAATATAGGGAATATTGCCAGCAGTGAGAATGATCAATCAGTGGAACATCTTGCCTTCAGAAATTGTGGGTGCTCCATCACTGAAGGCTTTTAAAGAAGAGACTAGACAGCCATTTGCCTGAAATGATGTAGAGTCTCCTGATTGAGCAGGGAGTTGGACAGTATTTACCAGCCTATAACTTTGATATATGGAAGATTGTGATGTTAAGTGTTAAGATAAGTAAATGAGGAAGAATATTAATTAACAAGTGTAATGGAAGTAAATTCTCCTTCCTTCCTTCCTTCCTTCCTTCCTTCCTTCCTTCCTTCCTTCCTTCCTTCCTTCCTTCCCATTTGCATCTGTGAAATTAAGAGACCAGGGAAGGGTGTGATGGATCTGACTGACGGTGGCCTAACCTTGTGGAGTAGAATTCATAAATACATACAGTGGTGCTTAAAAGTTGGTGAACTCTTTTGAATTGCCAATATTTATTTTGATAATAAAACCATAACATAACAGCTTCTTTATAAATCAAATTTGGTTTATACAAAAAGCAATGGGAGCATTGAATAAAGGTGATGGGGAGTTGAAATGTGTTTGAATGTTAGTAGCTCAGGATGGATAGTTAGGCTGTTTGTTTGTGCAATTGGTAATTGGCAATTTGGTTGCAAATGTTTCGCTACCATTCAAGGAGACAATCTCAGTGCGTTTTGAATTGTGCTTATCTGTCAGAACACTGGACTTTAAATACCCTTTTGTAAGATGCAAATTAGTCTGAATGTTATTTGTTCGGATATTTCTGAGTCACGGTCTGATTTCGGACTGATTGGGAGTATTTGAATAAATAATGATCTAGGGAAATATCTAGGGACCTTTTTAATCTCCAAAAGTAACAAACAGAGCTATTAATTAACCCCTTTATTGTTCCACATTGTTATAAATACTTCAGTAGTAATGGTAGCAATAAAAAATAAGATAAAAATTAATATACTAAGTATATTTTCTTTTGCAGCAAATATAAGTATGATTACCAAGTTATCTCTTATCCTATGATTATAAAAAAAGCTCACTTTTTTATTATGCATTTTATTCTAGTCATCAAAACCACAGGCCATAAGTACAATTTTTTTCTGTTTCATGCAAAACAGCTATAAGGGTTTCCAATCAGCCATAAATTAAAACATTTACAATTTTTAAATAATTCAATGAAATACATTAAGATGGAATTGTAAGAAATTGCAGAAATATCAGAATTAACAATATATTTTTTAAAAATAAAGTTAATTTTCTTTGGTACACCTCCTAAAACAGTTTTCCTTGAAAAAGTAAAATATTTGAGATACCTAATATTTTAAACATTCAGGTAGAATACAAATTTTTCAAATATTTATGAATTAACATAATAAAATAATGATGAATTTTTAACAATAACTTTCCTCCAGTATGAAAGAAAATTTTAAAGAAGGAACAAGAACTTGGAATGAGTAATATTTAAATGCATTGGTTTAAATTGCAGCAATTAAAAAAATAGGTCTTTCAAAATTATTTCTAATTATTTGGAACTTCTTCCAGTAGACATTCTGGATAAAGTATTAATTCTCTGGCAAAGAAAAGTAAACATTTTCTACTTTGGTACTAAAAAAATTAAGAGTTAGCAGAAAGATTATATACAGACCACAAAAATGCATTGTATGAGGAATTCCATTGCTAAAACTATATTATTGCATTTGTGGCTTATTATCTGAGAATCAGACATGATTGAATGGAAGAAAAAAAGTTCCCAGATTGAAGACATAAAAGAGGCAGATAGCCAAATGTTTTTCCTTCCAATTTTTTTCTAAAAATAGGAGGTATAAATAATCCATTTACAAAAGCTATAATTCAGGTTATGAAAAAAAAATCATACAGCATTAATAGAAGTTATTTGCTATCCCCACCCCAATCTTTAATAACATATCCAATTAAAATACATCAAAATAACTGAGGTCAAGGAGAAATCTCAGTTGCAATAGAGCTACTTCTTCTATATTTAGTGAATAAGAGCGTGTAAGAGAGATATTGAAGAAAATTACTTTTAAAGCACTTTTAAATATCCCTATTTAATATTTCTATCCAGACTGACCTTTGTTCTAGTATACAACCAATTAATGTTATTATTTATCCAAAGAACACTAAACAGTTTTGTGTCAATTTATCCTTCACTGTATTTTCATTTTTATGGTGTCCATTTTTCAGTCAAAGCTATTTACCTTTAAATACCACGGATCTCCTGAAAAAATGGGATTTTACCTTTCCAATGTTTTGCAATCGTGTATTCTGGCAGCTAAGATTTTTTTTTTTTTTACTACAACAATGTGTGTATGTATGTATTGGAAAACAGACAATAACCCAATAAGATACATTAGGAAAGACAGATGCTTTTAGCACTTCCTTCAAAAACATTAAATCAAAAAGGATTTAAATGGCCATCACCATGCACAATGACACTGTGTGCCAATTTGCTTTTAATTCTTCCAAAACAACCTAGAACGTTGTCATACTAATAGGTGAAATGTTAATGGCATATCAAGCAACTGTGGATTATCTTTACATCCAATATCCAATGGCTTGTTAAAAGTGATTTTAAAGTGATTTTAAAATTTGAAGAAAATTCACTAAATCCAATATGAATTTGAATTGTAATATGAATTAATACAAAAACAGATGGTAAATGTCTTATCTTCTCTACATTTACATACTGCTGCTTTTTCGGACAAGAAATTTGTTAAGTGTTCTGCCTGCAGAATTCTTGGACTAATTACTTTCCAGTTTCAGTTGAATCAGGAGATGATAGTTACGAGAACTGGGGAAAAAAAACAGGAAATGAATCAACTTCCTAATTTCAGATCGTGATTTGTTTAAATCCTTATGAATCATAATTCCCTAACTCAGATATACTATGGTTAATAAATCCAGGATTCCTTAAATTGCAATGCAGCAAGAAGGAAAGAAGGAGCAATATGAGAATAGAACATATGGTGCTTTAAAAATCTTGATTTAATCAGGAGAGATACACATATGCAAACTGAGTGTAAAGTCTACAACATACAAAGTCATACTTTTACAAATAGGGGAAGTGGGAGCAGAATCCCTATTCTTCCAACCCCTTTTCAACAAGTGTCTGTCTCTAACTTACCAAGTCATTTAAAAAAGAAAAAGGCACTTAAGAATGCAGCCTTTTACATGATCAATTCTTCTCTGCACTTTTTGCAAGAGAAGAGGGGAGTAAAAGAAAAGATTTTTATTTTTTCTGCCTATGGGTGCTGCCAGTTGGCAAGGCTGAGTTTCTGCTTCAAGAACAAAGAGGAAAAAGGCGCAGTATTTCAACTGCATGATCATAACCTTCTAAACTATGCAGAGGACATCTGGATGTCTGATTTGCTTAAGCACAACTTGACTGTGAACCAATAAGGGAAAAAAAGTAAAGGATAAGGGTAAAACAGGAACCGTCCTTCAGAGGCACCGATGCAGCCCTTTTGGGTGGTTGTCAGGGAGAGACAATAACAAATGAAAGAGGAAAGGTCTTTATCTTTGAAAAGGGCTTTCTTGATTTTCCCTACCCCACCCTTCCTTTAACCGTGTGGGATCACTGCAAGGGCCAAATCTTAGAGTAATAAGGAATTTTAGTATCTTTACAACGCAGCTTTAGTTTATGGTTTAAAAGGAATAAGATTTTAAGGTGATGCCGAGTGGAAAATGGGTTTACACACTGAAGGTTATCTGTCTCCTTTTGTACATTTAGAGTGCAAGATACTGGTAATTAATAACGATTTATTAAATTTATATGTGGCTCAACTCCCAGCTATTCTGGTGCCTTTAACAGTCTGTTGGACAGCAGCTATGCTTTTCTTTTCCCTGTTAAAGATTACCAATTTAATAGGACATAAGCTTCCACAGGCAAGCACTGATGAGGTAATAAAAAGGCTTATTTATTAAGGTACTGCTTTTAAAAAAATTTTTTTTGCCCCTTTAATTATTGCAAACAGAAAAGAGAACTTCAACAGGTGCAGCTTTCCACACCCAACTGCATGGGAAACCCCATTTGCTATATAGGCCTTAAAACTATGAAAATTTTCTGCTTCTCATCCTATATGCATTTCTGATATCTTCTTGAAACTGTGAATTATGTTGGGAATCCAAACATCACCTTATCAAAAAGATGAAATCAAGATACTATTTTTACACAAGGTAATGATCAGACTGGGGAAAATGAATCATTTCTCAAATGCCTTCTACTGAACCTTGTTGTGTATGCAAGAAACATTCTTGACACCATGTTGTTGGGAATCTAAAGGATTGTTAATCTTTCCATTTGTTTGTACAGATCCAAATCCCAAAGACCCTGCTAACTGGGAATTCTGGGAGTTGTATTTACTATGTATCAGACCACTGTAGAAAGTCAGCACCCACCCTCCTAGAAGAATGAAATATTTCGAGGAATATTAAAAAAGGCAGAATATTGTATTTCCCTAAATGAGAAATGGAAAAACATGGGTTTTTTTGAGGCAGGAAGCAGACTCAGCCTTTCTTAATAGCCCCAGCAGATATGTTGTGCCCATTAAGATTGCGCCAGCCTATTCAGAAACCAGCCTCAAGAAGAAACTGAGGAAGTCACCTTTTAGAAATGCAGATTTGGTAATTCATTCAAGACAGGATATTTTGAAACTCCCTGCAGCAAAGTCTGAACAAAGGCAAAATTGTAGAATTAGCCCTCACTCAAGATCCAACACAGGGCAAAGCCATTAAGCCACAATAGAATTGCCCAACACCTTTTCAGAGCAGTGCAAACTTCAACCAAATTTAGCTCAAACACCTAGGATTTGCATTTCTTCTGGGAATCTGACACCAGCCAATAGAATACATGTTCTTGCACAGGAATAGGAAGTTCAAGTGCAAAGCCCAGAAAAGGTATAACACCCCCCCCACTCTCAACTCCATTTTGTCAGCTGCCCAGAGCCCATGTGGTTCTGCTTCATCAATAAGAGCCTAGGTGGTGCAGTGGTTAGAGTGTTGAACTGCAGGCCACTTCTGCTG
>JANHFL010001068.1:459248-469720 GCA_032468155.1 Oxyrhabdium leporinum
CTATTCAATTTTTTAACAGAATAAAATAGAGATGGAACAGAGATGGAAATAGAAATATTTCCTATTGTCAAATCTTCCGGAACACCTACAGACTAATTCACATTATAATTGCAAAGGAAAATATGAAGTTGATGGCATTTTAGTTATTTTGCAGAGAAATCAATATCATTAGATAATAAAATAGTCTTAAACATTTTACTATTCAAGTAATTAAGGCAAAAGAAGTGATGTTGAGTTGGCCACGCCCACCCAATCACATGACCAACCAGCCACACCCACCCAGTCACATGATCAACCAGCCACACCCAGCCCACCACAGCCAGCCAGCCAATCATTAGGGCAGAGAACCTGTTGCTAAAAAATTTGAAGCCCACCCCTGGATGGAAGGTAGAAACGTGGATTTAAGGCAAGAAACTCATCACAGCAACACTGATATCAGCAAAGAAATTCATTCCTCATCTGTATGAAGAAACCTAAATGAACAGGCGCTATTTTAAAAAATCTGTACTGACAATGAAATGATATGAAAGAGTGTCTTTTCATGATTCAGATTCTGTTATGGTCTGTTGAGAATTTAAGAAAAATTCAGGAGACATTTGGAAAACAACCTCTTGCACATTTTCTCAATTTTCTGGTAAAAGGGCAGCCAGCTCACCAATTCATAAGAAAGCCATTAGGAAAAGACTGAAAAACGTTCCATCTCATGAACTGAAAGACAATTTGGGTTCTAATGTGAAAATAACCAAGTTACTGAAATTTCTCTATCCTTGTCTGTTACTTTTTCAATAAATCTTGTTAAAGAAGATCCTGTGGAAAATAGCTTTTTAATTGATTAAAATATCAAGAGCTTGATGTGAATTTTAGCAGCCTTAAATACTCCCTTTGCAAAAGAGTCTATCTTGTTTTGTGTCCTTGATCTCAGTCATGGTACCCAACAACCCACTGGGAACATGAGTGACTGCTCAATTGTCACCAATATCTTATTCAACAACAGAACCAGAACAGAAATAATAAACTGGCTAATACTGATGAAGTAAATTAACCAAACGCAGCCTTCAATTATGGTTACCAGTGCAGTATCTTTTAATAAGTTACTAAACTCTATAGGCTCATTACTAGACAAAATACAATAGATCTCCAGACATAATCTAGACAATAACACTCTGACTTCATTGATGTACAATCACTCCCACAAGTATCCTACTACACCTTTGTTTTTGGAACTCAGTTTCCTGATAAGCACCAATATTCCATGTCTACAATAGAGCTGAACTGTTTAAAGGAATGTACTGACTGGCTGAAGGTTGACTCAGCCTTCCATCCTTCCGAGGTCAGTAAAATGAGGACCCAGATTGTTGGGGGTAATATGCTGGCTCTGTAAAACCGTTTAGGGACTGCCGTAAAGCACTGTGAAGTGGTATATAAATCTAAGTGCTATTGTTATCGATGTTAAACTGCAAAATGGGTTTATTTACATCTCCTGCCTGTTCACCATTATTTGTCCAGAAAAAAATGGCTTTTTGAAATGGGTTCCTGATTCTAGACTTGCACATTTTCTCAATTTTTGACTACTCTATAACCATTACAAAAGACTAGTCAGTTCCATTAATTCCTGGTCTTCTAGAATGACTGCAAAAGCTATCTATTGGTACTACATTGGATTTCAAAGGGGCATGTAAATTGAACATGAGGAGGAGGTGCATGAATACTTAACTCACTTTAATATACAGTATGTCATAGGAAATTCTACATGTTGTTATAATTATTATTTAAATTTATTTTACTTGCCCAACTTCAATGGATTTCATAAGGTCTTCTGGTTTTTCTAATTGCCCATTGGTGTTTCATAAGACTCATTGATGAAATACAGTACTTCAGATATTCCAGACTCTTACATTATAATATAACAAAATGATATTTAATCTGGATTAGTAAATTCTAAGCGTGTATTTGTTGACCCTAACACTACCCTTCTCTACTATGCACTACATCATGGTTTACTGTTCCCTCCACCTCTATTTAACATATATGTATGCTAGAACAGTTGCTGTAATTGGATATGTTTAGTTTAATGAAAAGAAAGACTAGGGGTGACATGATAGCAGTCTTCCAATATCTAAGGGGCTGCCACAGAGGAGAGGGAGTCAAGCTATTCTCCAAAGCACCTGAGGGCAGGACAAGAAGCAATGGGTAGAAACTAATCTAGGAGAGAAGCAACATAGAACTAAGGAGAAATTTCCTGAAACTTAGAACAATTAATCAGTGGAACAACTTGCCTCCAGAAGTTGTGAATGCTCCAATACTGGAAGTTTTTAAGAAGTTTTGACACATCATTCAATTGTCTAAAATGGTATAGGGCTTCCTACCTGAGCAGGGGGTTGGACTAGAAGACCTCCAAGGTCCCTTCCAACTCTGTTATTCTGTTACTGATATTCAACTGTACATTTCTGATCCACACCACCCAAGTTATGTCATCAAGCTTCGTACTTGAAACCCTGATATTGTGGAGGTCTGGGAAATATGGACTTCTACTTAATTCCAACAAGACCAAGTGGCTGGGTGTTTTAGCCCCCCCCCCCCCATCTGCCCAAAATCTGGAGATTCCTCTAGTTGTGGATGGAATAGCACTATCCAGTTAGAATATGTACAAAGCTTATTTATGAGATTTATAGGCCACCCCAATCTTCTACAATTGCTTCCAGCTTGTAGAATGTAACAAAAATAAATAAATAAAAACAATATTATGAGAAGGAAAATCAACGATCATTTAAAAGACCAAAACATCATATAAGAGCTCTATCACCCACTCAGATCCAAGGCCTGAGGAAAGTCTAGATTTTAAAGATTCATTTAAAAAGGACATCAGGGGACACACAAAATCTTTAGCATTCTTTTGGCTTCATGGTTCGTTCCTCTTCAAGGACCACTTGGGTAGCTGTGGTTAAAAGGACCTTTGTACAAATCCATCAGTTTTACCAATTTACCATTCTTAAATTGGGAAATTCTGCTCAAAATCACTCATGTTTTAGTCATTTCCTGTCTGGACAGTAAAATATGCTCTATATGGAATTGGTCTTGAGGACCATTCACAAACTGCAGCTGGCTCAGATTGAAGTGGCACGTGCAGTTTTGGACCCACCAAAACATGTCAGTGATTCACAAGCTTTATCAGCTCCCAAAATGTATTTGTTGTTGTTGTTGTTGAATTAAAAGTGTTGGTTATCATCTTTAAACCCTGCATGGTAAAGGCCCAGATTTTTTTGTGGAATTTCCTGTCACCAATTGTCTCTGTTCATCCCACCATGCAGAGTAGGCATCCCCTAGGCCTCTTCTGTGAAATACTGTCATCTATAGCAGAGGTCCCCAATCTTTCTGGCTCTGTGGACCAGCAATGGTGGCAGCCCCATTGTGGGGGAGGGGATGGTTTCACATGCGCACACGCGGCTTACACAAATAGAGTTTCACGTGCATGCATGTCACTTGCACAGCCTGGTCCCCGATGAGCCATGGACCAGTGCCTGTCTGCGGACCAGGGTTTGGGGACCCCTGATCTACAGGAAACATGATTTCTCTGTTGGAACTCCTGGCCAATGGAACAACATCTCCCCTGATATTTGGTTGGCCCTAACACTATTAGCCTTTCCAAAGGCCTTGAAGAACTGGCTTTTCTTTTACGCACCGAGGCCAAGATATTAGCTGAATCCATTAAATGTTGTCATGAACTGTGAGGTATGTAATATATTACAAACCACAGTTGCATTGTATTATTGCTTTATTGTAAAGAAGCATACAATAACTTTTAATATTTTATGTTTCTTTTGCGGTGTTAGCCACCCAGCATCACTGCACCGAGATGGACAGCTGTGTCAATTTATAAATAAAATAAGTAAGCTGAGGGAGATAGCTACTTGACATCTCCAGACACAGCATGTTACAAAAGACGGCCTGCTGGAGACCAACAGAGAAAACAATTAATTTGAGCTTTGTGAAGATTTAGAGTCGGCCACGTGGAAAAGAGTTTTCTGGTTCTGATGACTATTTGGTCAAATACAAGAGGGTCTCCTTATTTTTCAAATGACAATAGGACATAAAATAAGCTAGATGCCAAATGTCAGTTGGATAAACTTTTTTTTTCTTCTCTTTTTCAGTTTTTATCCACTCCAGAGAGAGTTCTACAATACAAAAAAAAAGTGTTTTACTTCCCACCATCTCACTTTCACTATTTCAGCTGAACCACAACTTTTTTTTTTTCTGGAATGATTGTAGCATTGTACCATTTACATACCCCCCCCCCCCCCTTATGGAATTAGTTTGGATTAGTTTGCAACATAAAGAAACCTTTTCAAAATTTTCTTTCATGCCTCTCTGGATTTGAGAAGTCCACTAAAAATTCATAACAAATATTTTTTTCTTTATCAGGAAATAAAGCCTAAACAGGTTTTGAATGGCAATAAGACAAATTTTTAAGGATCTGCTCCAAAATATTTGAGGAAAAGGGAAATACAGGAATATAACTGAGATTACAACTGTTAAAATGTTCTTGATTATACCAAGGCCTGTTGATCAAGTCTGCTTTAACTTTTCTAACTTTAATTTCAATTGTTTTATCCTTATTTATTTAATCCTTGACTAATGTTGGTTGTTGAAAAAGTAACCATTGGAACTTCAGTACCTACTTTTGATTATGCTAGCTAGGAAATCTGGGAGTTGAAAGCTCTAACATATGTAGAGGAATCAGATTACAAGTAGTCCTTGGCTTACAACCAGTTGTTTAATAACCATTGAAAAGTTGTGACAGACCCTAAAAAAAGCACTTACAACTCAGATTCAAAACTCTGATGTCTGCCTCCCCCCCCATGGTCCCATGACCTCATTTTGGTTGCTTGGCAACCAGCCTACTATAACAGCCATTTGTAGCATCTCACAGTCACATGACCACAATTTATGACATTTTTGCTAGAAACTGGCGCTTACTTCCAATTTCTGACCAAAAATGCCTTACAGCGAACAACGGGTTCACTTAATGACCATGGCATTTGCTTAGCAATTCCCATGTTTGCTTACCGATCGCTGCCAGAACTTATTGATCATCATGACTTATGACTGAAACTTCAGCTCAATTATGGTCATAAATCAAGGAGTACTTCTACAAACAAGGGGAAAAAAATATCAACCTAGTCCTCCATGTCCAAACAGCAGAATGAATTTTAAAAGGCTGTTTGAGTATAACTTGTAACAACCATTATAGCGTGCTTAAAGCAACCACTCACAAATAATGTTGTTAGTTATTAATATTAAGCATAATATTAAACACCTTAGGTATTACGTCAGCGTTCACATTCACATAGTAATGAATTTTCTGAAGAGACCTTTCCCAAAACTGAGGGACAGAAAATGTGTGTCTGAAGGAAGTGATTTATTGTGATCAGAAAATATAGACCACAACATTTGTGTTCGTGCAATTAAAAATATATAGTATTTTCCAGTTTAAAGTTAAACCATATTTTCCAGTTAGTTAAGAAACGTTAGACGTATATAGAATTACTGCACATAACAAACATCTGTTTGTACTGGAGTCAAAAATACTGATGAGATGGAGAATGGGATCCATTCCAACATCAAGGCACTCGGCTTGGCTCCACTGAAGCAAAAGGAATTTTGGCAGGTTGTTCATATGGCTGGGATTAGAAAAATACAGGCACCTGTTTGATGCTGCCTACAAAATATACCTTGAAGGGAAAGGTATTATCCTCTTTAAAAGTATTTACTTTTTTAAAAAAATCAAAGAAACTGATTTTTAACCTTAACTAGTGGTTCTTGGTATTTATGATACCCTTCTAGGAGTTCCAAAGACTAAAAAATGTATACACTAGCGGTATTATTTGTTTGAAAGATGTAATTAAGAACTATGGCAGCACTCCTGAAGATTCACAATTGTACCATCCCTATTGATGTTGCCTTGAACAATAGCATTATGATTAGAAAATCTGCAAACAAAAAGCAGAGACATTCTTGCCACAATGGTTGCATAACTAATGTAAATCAACATATATTGCACAATGATTCGATCCCGCATTAATTCTGTTGTCTTGTGATTTGAATAAAAATATAATACACAATTAAGACAAGCACGCATGTCATCTGCAAGAATTGTTTAGGTTCACAGTTCTGCCAGTGTTTTCTGCTCAATTCCATGTCACATCTCAATGATTTGAATCCAAATTTCAAAAGCATTCCATCTTCTTCTGATCAATTGCAAAGGCCCAAAACACTAACAGAATAAAAGATTTGGAAGGGACCACTACGTCTCCCCCTGTTCCAATTATGCACAAATATCACTGGTAAGATTTCTTAAGTAAAAGAAGTCCTCAATTTGGCACTGGTCACTTAATGACTGTGTGAAATTATGACAACTTGAAAAAAGTTACTTATGACCCATCTTTGAAGTTACAATTGCCATACCATCCCCATGGTTACATGATTTGCATTTTAAGCACTTAGCAACTAGCTCGTGTTTATGACCCACCATCACGTAATCACGTTTTGAGACTTTTTTGCCCTTTCATGGCAAAAAATGGCAAAAACCACCTATTGCATCAGCTGGTTTCAGACTTACAACCACATGACTTAATGACCATGTGGTTAGTTTAATGACCGTGATTAGCTTAATGACTGTCATAAAAGCGGTTGCAAAGTCAAGTCTGATCATATGATGACTAGACTTATGATTGCTATAACTTATGTCCAAAATTCCAGGCTCGGTTGTAATTGTAAGTCTAAGACTATCTGTAAGACAGTGTGATTTCAAATGCAATTGCTATGGATGCTTTCCTTTGGAACGGCTGCTTTTGATTATGGTTTGATTTATTATCAGCTCTCTTATGCTTTCTCACGCTGCAAAACAGAGATCTAGGCTATAGTACCATGGATTGACCACTTTACTTTACTTAGCTTTACCTTTACTTTACTTTTACTTCATCTGGGTTTACAGACCGCTCCATTTCATGCTTTACATAGCTGGCAAAGATCAAGAAATACACATATTGTATATTTAATGCAAGCTTGCAATAAACACAGAATCTTGAAAACCATATTTATAGTGAGTTTATTAAGGGTGGAATCCCTTTGAATAATTTGAAATGCTTTTTGCCAGATTTCTCCCCACCTGGACTGGGTTGCCATTTATGAGATCATGCTCTGATCGCCTTGCCTCTATACCCTATCCCAACCATTCCAGAATCTCTCACATAATCACATTCCAGTTGTGAAAGTATCTGAGCAGTACACATCCCAACCTCCATGCCCTGTGTTTAAAATAATGAAATAAGAAGCAAATTAATAATATTGCACAATCTACATATAACATCAGGAACTTTCATCAGCCTCACCATTTAAAAAAACAAAAACCTTCCAAATCAGCGGGAATATTTTTTAACGGTCTTCCTAAGAAACAGGATAGGAGGGGCATACATCAGAGAGATGCTGTTCTACAGAAGAGAGGCAGAGGTTGAGAAGGATTGCTTCCAAGTCCCTGGAGATGATATGAGTAAATGTATCTGGAGGAAGCCCAGTTTTTGTTGGAGGAGTGAAGACTATTGAAAGTAGACACCTAAAGATATTAAAGTCTGAAAATTACCAGAAAGAACTTTGATTTGTACCCAAAAGCCAACCAATGTATCATAGCATCAGGAAATTCAGATGGAGTAGATTTACACTATGCAAACACATCGTTCTTGATAGTTGACCATTGCCTTTCACTTCATACCTATTTATGGCCTAACATGGTAAATTCCTGTAGTGAAATAGAAAGCAGATTTTTTTTGGGTCATATTAGTACAACTGTGGCATTACCACAGGTCCACCATTTCTCTTCTTTTCATATTATGTATTCTCCTGGAGCAAATTAGTTTGATAGCTGCTATTTCTTTACTTCCCTGGGAATTTTATCTTCCATCTCTCTATACTTACCTGTCCATTCTTCAGGACCACTTTGTCCTAATCTGAAGGTATTCATCCTTTTGAGACATGCTCAATGAACCATCTTCACCCTACTTCTTCCCAAACATAGGGCTGCTTTGAGAGAACGTTGATGAGTTACAGATTACTTTCAAGCTCAGTTGACATGTAAAATCTTCAGTTCATGTTTCAAACAACAATTTGCTCTCCAAACATTTTGTATTTAATTTACAGAAAATGGCTTTTAACACATTCTCTATCAAAGGCAATGTTCTTTAAATCAACTTTTTCATTAAAACACCATTCATAAGACAATACCATATTTTTTTCCAAGCTGAAGAAAGCAGGTTTTATTTTCCAATTCAGTAACGATGTTACACTAATCCCAGTTAATGATCTGAATTTATACTATTCTGGGGTGGGGGTGGGGGTTGTCAACCTATTCTCCAAAGCACCTGAAGGCAGGACAAGAAGCCAGGCGAGATCCAACCTAAAACCAAAGAGAGATTTTCTGATAGTTAGAACAATTAATCAGTGGAACGGCTTGCCTTCAGAAGTTGTGGTGTTCCAACACTGGAGCTTTTTAAAAAGAGATTGTCTGAAATGGTGTAGGGTTTCCTGCCTGAGCAGCGGGTTGGACTAAAATATCTTCAAGGTCCCTTCCAACTCTGTTATTCTGTTATCCTATTCTGTTATCCTATACTTCACAGAATCTTAAAACCATTAGTATTCCACTGCAATATCAATAGCTTTCCAAACTTTTAACTTTTGGGGATTATTTAGAATCCATGGGGATGGAGAAAGATGTGCATGAATGCTCAAAGGCAGGAACCTCCCTTAAAAATGAGGAAGAAAAGAGTTGGACCAAGTTGAACTTCCAATTAGAAAATTCATATGAGAATTTGAGAATATCAAGGAAAGATTGAGCACTCATGTTCCTTCCTAATTTGGCAATGGTATATAAAATATTAACGGCGTGGAAAAAAAGAGCACCCATGCAGATGCCTCTCAAATTATATAGTATGTTTCTTTTTCAGAGCAATAAACATATTCATCTATGTAAATTATTCATTCATCGCAGTAATTTACAGCTTTCTAATTATCTTATTTAACTAAGTAATCAAAATTATACCTAAAAATACAAAATAAGTTGCTATCTTCTAGTTAAAAAAATTTCTTTCTAAAACTTTGTAAAAGGGAAGTGTTTTTATCAATTTTATTCCTTTGTTTCCATATACAATGCAAGGAGGGGAACATACCAATCTTTCTTCCTTTCTCCTATTTCCCCCCCACAACAACAATGTTGCTGGACTAAGAGAGATTGACTGGTCAAAGTCATCCAGCCGGGTTTCAGGCCTAAGGTGGGACTACAGTCTTCTGGTTTCTAGGCCAGCTCCTTAACCACTAGACCAAAATGACCCTCAATTCTTTCTTAAGGAACAGGGGGTTTGAACATATATATGGCTGTTGAAAAAAGCTGTTCTACAATGAGGGTGTTGCCATACAGGGGGTCATCTTCCAAGTCCCAGCCCTCATGATCTTTTATGCAATGGGTACATATCTGCTGAACAAAACTCTACACTGGTGACAGGAAGGGCATCTGGCCATTAACACACCCTGCTAGCTCCATTCAGTTGCCCTGACTCCACCACGCAAGGGATTATGGGGTCATTAAATGAAGATGATAGTGATACCAACAATATCTTCTCCCTGCTAGAGCAGGTAGGAAGGGCACTCATTGGGTAGGTTGTAGCTATGGAAGTTAAGCCTTCCAGAGAGATGTTCAGGTTTGATCTCAACATCTCTTGTCTTCAAGAAATAGAAATAAAGATACGCTTCAGTCAGTTAGTTTTTTCCAATAAGTTTTCTTGACGGACTTACAGAAGTAGTTTGTCACTGCTTTCTGGGTGTTTTATTCCCCAATCTAACCATTCCTCAAGTTTATTCTAAGCAACATCTGCAGATGGGACAGGGCATAAAACGAGGTAGAATGACAAATACAGCACCACAGAATTGCAACATAATCCTCATAGCCATTTGTAGGTGTGACTTTGTACATGTATGAAAGAGATGAAGATTGACAGTACTTTTGTCAGTCTGACAAAAAGCAGTAACCTCTGCCAATAACATTGCTTTTATTCCAAGCTCTTTCAAAGAGCTTGGAGGCAGACCAGGGCAGGAAACAGGCGAGTAAATATTATAAGCCTCTTCTATTGATATAGGGTATAATAATGGAATCATGAAAACCTCATCACATTTCTCCTTCCTTCCCTCCTAACCTAAAGAGAATCAATGCAAGGGAATCTTGATTTTTCTTTTTTTCATCCCTTCCTATTTTTTCAAAGCTAAGTTAATATTCTTCTACCTGCTGCCTCATACAGATAGTCCTCGACTTACAACACTTCATTTAGTGACAACAGCACTGGAAAAAGGGACTTACGGCCGTTTTTCATGCTTACGATAACCACTCTGAGCAAAGGTCTTTCCACACTCCATGCATTTAAATGGCTTCTCCC
>JANHFL010001068.1:482982-495184 GCA_032468155.1 Oxyrhabdium leporinum
CTATCTATCTATCTATCTATCTATCTATCTATCTATCTATCTATCTATCTATCTATCTATCTATCTATCTATCCACACACACACACTTCACACATCCGTGGATCCTTAACAAAAAGGAGAAACATCTAATCTTTCAGTAGGCAGTTATCCAAAATTTCCTAGAGAGGCTGAAAAAAAAAAGTGCTGTCCCAAACGTTTCCATTCCAATCCATTTGAATGAATGCATATCGTGTTTCCCAATACAACGCCCTTCAAATATATTGGACACAATTCCATTATCCCAGTCAGGGTAAGAGTTGACATCACAGCACATCAAAATAGCACTGAGTTAAAGGAATCTGCATGAGAGATTTTGAACGGGCCTACATAAAATTGTATGTAATGTAAATCTTACTTCATTGCTGGACAACATCCTCTCTCCCTCAGCACAAATTAATTAGGGAGGGATGGAGAACAGAGGTTGCTGATCACCAACATGTCTAATGAGAATGGCAGTCCAAAAAGTTATGGAAGATAACAGATTGTCCATTTCTGGCTCAGAATGGATGGAATTAATCATCTAGTATCCTTTATGGTACTACTTCGTTTAACACATCACCATCACTGCCTTATTACTTTGTTCCTGCTTATTAGTCACTCAAACATATTCTGCAGTGTAAAAACTATAACATCAAGTTGTGTCACCTGAGCAACAAGATGCCTTTTGGAGTTCATGACCGGTTCGGTCAAGGTCTTCCCCTATTCAAGGAGTCGAGATCTTCTCATTTTTAATGAAACACCAGGAGGAGATAACTAAGCCTGATAAATAGAGAGCCTGCAGTAAGCAAGAATCGCCAACTTCAAAGCCTTTGTTCAGAAAGATGAAAACAGCTTAGCACAAATATCTGGCCACTACTGAATGATCTAGATCAGGGGTCTCAAACTCAAGGCCAAGGGACCAGATCCGGCCCACGGGGTGGTTAGATCTGGCCGGTGGGGCCACCCTGGAAACAGCAAAGGACCGGCCCGCGATGCCTCTGCCAGTGAAAATGGAGCTCAGGGAGGCCATGCAAGGCCTGTCCAGGCTCCATTTTTGGCTGCAACGGTCTCCTGCAGTCCTATGCCAGTGAAAACGGAGGCCCGGGGAGGCCGTCACGGTTGAAAATAGAGCCTCGATGAGTGACGTCAAGCTGGCCACGCCCCCTGGCCATGCGTGCCCCCCCCAGCCCCCCCAGATCGAACACAACCGTGATGCGGCCCTCAATGAAATCGAGTTTGACACCCTTCATCTAGATCCTACGCACCCCAGCATTTGTGACCTTACCCTATATAATAACAAAACCATTTATTAATGCAGTATTTTACAAATACAGACTTACAACCATTCTTTTAATAACTGTTTGAAATTAGGAAGCCACTGAATGAAGAGACTTATGACTTTTGCCTGAGGTTATGGCTGTTGTATTACCCCCGCAGTCACATGAACAAAATTTGGGTGTTTGGCGATCCACTCACCCTTACGACCAATTGCAGGTGCACTGCACCACGTGTGTCCCCCCCCATCTTACACTCTTGTCCCCATCACCTGGAGATCACATTCAAGGGGGAGAAACTGGCTGCTTCTCCGCTCAACCTCTCTATACAAAGGAGGCCGTGTGGTACTGCTAGGGAAGCAAGTGCCATTTTGAAGAGGCCACTATTCATTGCAGCTGCTGCCAAAATGGCATTCTTGGGGACTTCCGGGACAGCAACACACGGCCTCCACTGTGTAGGAAGGTTGCGTAGAAGACTGGCTGCTTCCTGAAGATTTACTGAAAACTGACCAATCAGTGTCAGAGAAGTGGGGGAGGAAGGTGTAGGGCCCAATAGGAAGGGAAACAAGTCCAAGGGCTCCAGGGATCCAGAGGGGTGGGAAAATCGGCAAAGGCTGTGGGGACCTAGTAAGATGAGAAAGGTGCCTCGGGGAATGGGGGAGGTCCAGGACAGACCACATGAGAGCTGGAGAGCTGCTGCGGTATGGGGCTGGGTCTGCATAAGGACTCCTGGTGCCTCCCCCATCTGAAGCACCCCGTGTTCTGCTCTCCCACAACTTGTGGGATCACTTAATGACTGCAATGGGGTCATTAAGCAAGGAGATCACATGTAATGAAGGGTCCATTACAGTCATAAGTTGAAGACTAGCCACATTTCTACAAAAACAAATGTACCCCCTCTCTCTTTTCCTATTTAAATAACATGTTAATAAACATTTAAATACAGAGTAAGAATGAACCAGAACTAATATTTACTATGAAAGAAGGGGAAGAAATGAGAGAAGGAAGAAAAGAATGCAGAAATAAAATAAAAGGATTGTAATGATATGACTTCTGATTTTATTTTAAAGCAGTTATAAGTATAATTATAAAATAACCTCTTACTCCATGGTTACAGCATTGTTTACATTTTTCTATAATCTATTATTTATATTCTAATCCTCAAAAACCATGCATTATGACCATTATGGATAAAGTCAAAGCTTTCCACCTTCGTGCATATACTAATCTCACTGCGGTCATCATATATAAAAACAAAGTTCCATATTTTTTTTCCAGCTGCTTATCCATCAATACCCAAAAAAATATCTCTGGTTTCAATTGTATCTTTAAAAACTTTCTATTATTGTATGTAATTGATTCCAAATTTTTCTGACTTTTTTATACATCCACCAAGCATTATAAAATGTCCCTTCTTGTTGGTTACATTTCCAGCATAGGTTTGAACCTCTTTTTCTTTTCCTGACTTTTATTTTTTAAGGATCCTTACTGAAAGTTATTCCAAATTTCAGCTGAAAATGTTTTTCTTTTCGGCTTGACTAAATTCCTTAGTTGCCCTTGGAGTTTAAGGATATGTAAATTTATTTGCTCATATAATTGACTCCTTGTAGCTGTTGCTGGCAATCATGCCTTCAGACTCAGAGATTCTTGCCAAAGCTTGCTCTACAGCCCCCCACTTTTGTTTCGTTTTTTTAAAAATCAATTTTCAAATCAGGAAAGTTTGCTTCTTTAGCAATGTAAATTGTTATAGAAGAGGAAAACTCTACGAATGCCAAGGTTCTGTACATCATTTTCTCATATACTGTACAGCATTGTTGGACTGCAGCCACAAAGTCAAATTAATAGTCAGATCTCAGTTTGGGAATCTCTCATGTACCCTTCCTTATTCAGAGACTGAAAAAGCTGCAGTTCAGGGGATCTACAGATAATAAGCAAACCATGAGAGTGGTTTGGTGCCATAAAGTTGAAAAGGAATTGCTTTCATCAGGTGCACCCAGCAGCACAGGTAATTATCAGTTTCATTTGGCTGCACCAAACCGGCTTTGAATGCCAACAGAGGCCAAAGTATTTACTAAGGAAAATGTCAGACCCTTCCAGTGTTAATCACTGCTGTCTGCCTGGGTCTAGTTAACAATTTTTATAAACAGCCTGGAACCATTAAACCCGCCATACATCTCCTTGACTAGCTTGCAGCTTATAGCAAATGTTTACACATGTAGGATAATTAGCTGCTTTTGACACACACCGTGTCTCAAAGACACATATTATCTTCTGACTTCACCACTAAGAGAATATTTCCCTTGAAAGCCACTTCATACAAACCACAATAGTTGCACATCTCACAAGTCTTCTAGTGTCATAACAACATAATGCAGACCCTCGCAGATACACCAAATATGTGTATCTGTTGATACAATGATAGTATAATCACAGGAGAAATGTCTCAGCAATTTTACACTTTCACACAGCCAATGCACTATGTTTCAGATACGTTATGCTTAGCTTTTAAATGGAAGCCCTTCAAGCTTACAGCCTGTATTCCAGTCAAAAACAAATGCATATTTTTCTGATTATGATTCAGCTACATAATTTGCATATCCAAATAATAGTTAGCATACTCTTTCTCTAAAAGTGTTTTTAGTCTGCCTTGAAGCCCACCCACAGTATGTTAACAAGGAATATAATCTGCCTCATTACTTTCTCCCTTTTTGCCCTAACTTTGCTTTATTATATTGCTATGCAACATTATTCTTTAGTGCTACAAATATTTAAATTTTCACTACAAAATAAATTTTGAATTATTAACCTTTAGAGATATTTAAGAGATTAAGGCTGGAATTCTGCAAACAATATAGGTCATAGAAGGTGAAATCAGTTACTTAAGTTTGGTTGAACTCAAAACAACCAAGTCTGTAGAGATTCTCAGTCATCCTGGTCCTGGTTGTCCCAAAGGTGCTTTTTCAGGAGGCAACTGGACTTTCTTGTTTTTTTCTTTTTGCTTCTCATCCAAGAAGAGCGTCTTCAGCTCTGACAGAAGAGTCCTTCCATTCCCCACTATCCTGTCAGAGCTGAAGAAGCTTCTTGGATGAGAAGAAAAATGTCTTCAAAGAAAAAACAAGTCCAGTTGCTTCCTGAAAAACATTTGGGTCAAAACAACCAATTTTAAGTGGTGTTAAGTAAAGTTGAATCTTGTTATTTGAATAGCTGTATGCAAATTTGGAAAGTGGAAGTACATACTGGAAGAAGGCAATGTCAAGCCACTTGTCAGGTGCCAAGAAATCTACCTGGAAGTACATATGCTGTCAACCAGAATCAAGCTCAACTTAGAGGAGACTTTATATTTAATAAAGGTAAGCATCCCAAAGGACTTTCTTTGTTTTTCCCTAAAGACGTTTCACTTCACATCCAATAAGCTAGTTCAGTTCAGTTCTGAACTGAAGAAGCTTCTTGGGTGAGAAGCGAAATGTCTTCAAGGAAAAACAAAGTCCAGTTGCCTTTTGAAAAAACACCTTTGGGGCAACCATAATCTGGATGACTGAGAGTCTCCATAGAGATAAAGGTAAGCATGATTCTCATTAGTTAAACAGACACAGAATTATGTTGCATTAATGCAAATAGTTGAAGTACATATTATTTGCATTATAATTCCAAATGGTAATACTAGAAACCTCTATATTACTCCTATCAAAATGATTTCAGTGCATTTTCTGACAAGGAAGATGTTCCTGTTTCCTCTTGAAAACATTTTTCAGTTAGAAATCATAAATAAATCATAATCTAAGGGGTGTGAGTAAAACGGAAAATGTGTTTTGGGCAGTAAAAACAAAACCCAGAACACTACTTTAGCTTTTAGCAAAGCAAAATTCAGAAGGTCATATGTACCTAGTTCAACAGTGTTACAGGTAGCCTTCCACTTATGACTTATCACTTAGAGATCAACTAACCCCAAAAAAGGAGACTTACAACCCAGATTTGATGGTCAGACCACATCTGCAGTCACATGACTGAACTTCAGACCCTCAGCAACACGGCTGCGTTTACGGCCATTTAAGCATCCCACAATTACACGGCTACCTTTTACGACTATTTTGCCAAAACCCATTACTAACAGTTTTCAGCAACACCAAGTGTTCATTTAATAACTGCAGTGTTCTGTTAATGACCATCACATTCACTTAACATCCCCTGCAAAAAAGGTCATCAAATCGTGTTGGTCTCTTGATTGACCCTTTAACATCTGTTTCAACATAAGACCATAATGGGCAAGCTCCATTACAGTCGTAAGTTAAGGACTACCCGCAGTGCATTTCATTTCTCTGTTTACTCTAGGTGACCTGTTCGTCAATTCATTGATCTTTCCCTTTCTCCCTTAGTCACTCTTTGTTACAGTCAATGTCCTTTTTTGGCCCTGTTCCTCTTCCAGAATATTTCTGCCCATAGCACAACTATTTCCGTTTTGACCCAGACCAGCTGAATCCACATCGAATGACCAGTTGAATGTGGCTGTTTCATAGTTGAAATGGTTTGTGCATGGAACATTTTGCACATACCTAATCCACTTTATTGATAAAAAGAACATTGGTTTTCCAATGCAGGTATCTGCAGAATATAAAAATTCTATATAAAGTAAATCACTTACAAAACCTTCCATTTCCAAGCTGATATTTTATAGGCTTTCACTTAAAATAGAATGCTACATTAAAATGATGCAATGTGTAACTGTAAAACCTGCAAGCAGTACTTTTGTGTATTACATAATACCACTTGGCTAACAGAAGACAAAATGTACTAGAAAATGGCTATGCTATCTTTATATGGCAACTATTTCTACAGTGCCAAAAAACTTTCACATCATTTCAGTATTCATATCTATTCTGTCTTGCAAACACTTGAGTCATGTCCAATTTGAAAAAAAGAAACAACAATTTGCTCTTAGAATAACTTCTATGATAATTGCCTAGACCAATGTTTCCACAATCTTAGACCACAAAATAAATGTTTAGAAAAAATGTGCAGCTCACTCAGTTAAACAAACATCCTCTCCATTAAAGAATATAAATAAATTAAGTAAAATAATTATGATTGCACTTGTGTATACTTTTCTATCCTACCCAGAAGGGCATTTTACACTAAACTTTGTATATGAAAAATTAATCCAAAGTTTTGGATAAGAATTCAAACTGATTTATGAACCCACACTTGAGGCTTTATTTGACATTATTGTCAAAACATGTAGTCTTGAGTTATAACCAAAACTGAGCCCAAAATTTCTATGGCTAAGCAAGATGGCTGTTAAGTGAGTCTTGTCCCATTTTACGACCTTTCTTGCCAAAGTTGTTAAGTGAATCACTGTAGTTGTTAAGTTAGTAATACAGTTGTGTAGTGACTCTGGCTTCCCCATTGAATTTTCTCGTCTGAACTTTGCAAAAGGTGATTATATGATCCTGGAACACTGCAAATGTCATAAATATAAGTCAGTTGCCAAATGTCTGAATTTTGATCACGTGACCAAGGGGATTCTGCAATGGCCGTATGAAGCATGCTCAGAAGTCACTTTTTTCAGTGCCATTGTAACTTCGAACGGTCACCAAATGAACTGTTGTAAGTCAAGGACTATCTATATTTGGGGATGTTCTCCTCAAAAATAACTTAGCACAACTTGTCACATTATCCATAGGGTCTGCTTGGGGTCACATCTTCTCCACAGCATGAGCAGTGGCCTTGATGTTGTGGAATATCCCATCTAGCCTCTCACAACTGGGTGTTGTAAAACCCACTGGATTTTAATGGCCATTCCTCCACTGATCTTTAGGATTTTGTTTTGAAATTATTTTATTAGGCCAGTGGGAGTTATGATCTGGGGAATGTCTTGGTTTTATGGGTGATGATTTTACTCTGTAAAATACTCAGATTATTCTTTTTATTTGCTGAATTTATATAGCCACCCATTTCACATACAAGGCTCACAAAGTTAAAACTGAGACTCTATCTCCACCTCCTTGTACATTAGCTCCTTCCTTAATATTTTTGTAATATAATATATATAATATATAATAGGGGTGTAAAACGTGCAACAACACACTGTTGTCACGTGACGTATCGCAACTTTTCTCCCCCTTCACTAAAACGGGTGGGCATGGCCAGCATCTGGCCTGCGGGCCGCAAAACTGACACCTGTTTAGTAGTGTATAGTATAGTATAGTATAGTATAGTATAGTATAGTATAGTATAGTATAGTATAATCACATCATATATCATATAAGTATCATGTTAATGTTTTAATATTTTACACTGTGGTTCTTATCTTCAGTCACTTGATGGCAAAATGGGCAACATATAAATTTAACAAATAAATAAATGAATGCAAACACACAAAAATCCAAAAAGAAAAATCCCATAATGCACAACAAAAACCAGTGCAACCCATTGAAAACAGCAAAAACAATTAAAAACATAGTCTGCCAGAATATAATGCAATTTACCAACAATGTAGTCTTTCGCAGACTCTACACCAACACTATCCTTAGGAAAAATGGCAAAGCCAAGTCTTCAGGCCCTTCCTACAGGCCAGAAGGGTAAAGACCAATCTAAGCCTCTGGAGGATAATGTTTTAAATATGAATAAAGAGCACGACTTTCTAAAAATAAACAAACAAACAAATAAACAAACAAACAAACAATCTTCATATCATAAAATGTACAAAAAGGTGGGCAGATCTATAGCCCACTTGAAAGGTCATGCTTAGCTGCTACACAGAGTCATTTCTTATTTGTGCTTGCATGAGATCAAGATTCTGCTTAGCATAGTCAAGTTAGGAACTGCCCTTGATTTGTGCTCTGAATTTTAGAATTACTAGTTGCACCACACTTGTTTGTTTCAGTGAGTTTTTCCGCTACTGAAACATTTTCACAAATTAGTAATTCAAACCCAGCATGAATGTAACAAACTGAAAAAAAATATTATATATAAACAGCAGACAGCCCTTGATTAGTACAAGATAAACAGTTTGGGAGCAGAAGAATGATTGCAAGTAATGAATTGTTCCTTTGTACTACAGTTCTCAAAGTTATTTCTTATAATATTTTATAATATGAATTATTTAATATTGTCTTATTTTATTTAATATAAAATTGCTTTAAAGTAAATGTTTGTTCATTTGAAAGTATAGAGCTTAATATTATTCTATAGTATTATATTCTCCTGGACCTTTTAATTTAGCGTATCATTATTTTATATTATGATGTTATTATCATTTGTAATATTGTGTTTTATTTACTTAGCAAACTTATCTAGCTGCCCTTCTCATAAGCATGTCTCTGGACAATGTACAAGAAAAAAACATTAAAACAAATCTAAAGCAACAATTAATAAATTCACACAAATGCAATAGTCCTCATTTAGCAATCACAATTGGGACTGATAATTATCACTGAGTGAAGCAGTCACTAAGTGAAATCGTAACTGTGCTTACTGATCTTATTTCAGCTTTCCTTTGCTTTACAGACCTGTAAAAGTCATAAATGTGAGGACTGGATGATGGCAGTACTTTGTCATCACTGTTGTAAATTGGAACATTTGCTAAATGAGGCAGCCACTAAAGCAGAACTCTAAATTAGAGAATTTAAATCAAGACTACTGTATGAATAAGACTGCAGGCAAAAGGAATAGCATCTTACAAATGCATCTTGCATCATCTCATGGCCTTTGAAATCCCCAATATGTTATTATATCAATTGCTGTTTTATTCTATAGTTGGCACTAAGATATTAGCACACAATAAAGAAAACAATTACTATTCCACTATTATTCTCCTCTGTAAGCAATGCTGTCTCACAGCTTCCAGAGAGGAACAATGAAAATGTCCAGTGGACTACAAGTACCATCAATCCGCAAGCTCCTTAAAGTGATCTTTTTAGGGAAATGGAATTCATATAACACCAAGAATTCTACAACATCAAAAGAACTGAGTGGTGGTGAACATCAGGATGCAGGTCATTGAGATGGCAAGATTATCTGTGGTTTGGACCATTGGTTTAGGCACTGCTATAATTAAAATGCAATTTCTATGCTGAAGGGAAATATTGGTTCCCTTGTATTAAAAAAGCTGTAATAAAGACTCTCTGCCTTTCCTTCTCCCCTAGATGTTCCTCTCAATACTAGGAGAAAAACTACAGCAGTTAGATTTTTTCAGCACTGTACATATCGGTAAATTTTGTAAATAGTATAGCAGCAACACTAACCTTTAGCTACCAGCACATTCTGTAATTCTGAATACAATTAGCACACATTGTGCAAGAGCAAAGTTTGCTAGTACGTTGGTGGGAATCTTACAGATCCGTTGCTATGATTCATAATTTGAATTACACATACAAATTAAAATGTTTTGACTATGCTTAAGGAGCGCAGAACCTATATGGAAACCAAAATCAGTTAAAACTTAAATTAGATCGTCGTCATATTCATTAAAGAAACAGATTTCAGTGGGACTTAATGAATATTCAAGATGTTTTGGTTTTTGTTTCCTAGCTATTTTCAGAGTCATTGGAAAACTCTTCAAAACCAAAACCAAAAAGACTATCAACAGCAGAATTAACCACATTCCAAACAAACCAATGGTAGATCAGGTTACAGGGTTCTGTATAAAACTAATTGTGGATTTTCCCACATATCTTGATTTTTCTGTGTTAAACTAAAAAGAAAAAAGATATTTTACGACTCTTACCTGTGATTTTTTTTAAAAAAACCTGAAATTATCAAACAAAAAGAAACAGAATGTGTAGCTTTGATATATAAGCACGCCAAGACTGTGCAGGACTTCAGATTATTTTCCAAAAATAATGGTTCAGAGCACATGGGAGCATGAACATACAACCCATTTGTAACTCTTTAAACCTTTTGCCTGGTTCATGTGATAGTGCAGAAAGCATTTCTAGGATTTCATGTTCTAATTATACTAAGTAATTGGTGGCCAGCTTATGGAAGTTTCTGACAATCAGCTGTAATCAGAAATATACAAAGGTTGAACAGCCTGCCTCCTTACACATCAAAAAAAATTGTGCGTGGGAATATTACATGCACTTTTATGTAAAGCTATTGCGAGGGTGGAGAGAAGGCAGTAAATGCAGGGAATTCCATTTCAGACTAAAATGAACAAACTTATCTGTGAAATGCCTTAGTACAGCTTTTATGTTAGGTCCAATTTATAACTTCAAGGCAGGAGGGACTTGGAAGGAAGCAGTGATCACCACACATGCTAACTGGAGATCTGTATACAAAATCCCTCAATGGGCAAATGAGAAAAAAACTTCAGGCACCCAAGACTCTTGCAGTTTAATCCTCCACCTGCCCATTTGTAACTGCTCACCGCCAGTTTCACAGCTGTTTGAAGTCAGGATGAGCAATAGGCAGCCCTGGGTTCAAATCAGAGAACTAAACAAGTATTGCCTGTATCCAGAAATACACGATAGTAGATCAGCTGTCTTTCTTCACTATTGTTTTCTCTCTCACTCACTCAAGAGTCAGCAAAAACTACATGGCATGAACACTGCTATTCCTATCACCAACCCCCATCCTGCCTCCTTCTGATCTCTGCCAATCACCTGATCTCCCCACCTTGTATGTAACTTGAGATGGTCAAAACAAATTATTAATGAAACACCTGCACAGCTTAGGAGGATTTAAGCCTGTCTCAGAAAATGAGATTCCCAGCTGGCACCAGGGTTAGGGGCAAGTAAGGAAGGGTGCTGAGAATTGAAGAAAAGAACCCACCGGTTTGGAAGGGACCGTGATGGGCCAATAATACACGCTGGAGTGCTGGGAGCAGACAGGGTCAGCCTCTGAATTCCTCAAAGATCCAGAAACATAGAAAGTTGTGTTCGCTGAAGATGGGCTCCAGCACCAGTCCGAAAGCTCGGAAGACAAAACCTCTGGTCCAGGAAATGGACCCAGATTGGATCCTGCAACATTATCCTGGGACACAGATAATTCATTCGTGATCCATGACTAATATTATCCTAAAGGGACATATCCATCTTACTTCTCTCTCTCTCTCTCTCTCTCTCTTTTAATGCCTCTGCTCACCTTCTCATCTTTGGTGGGGGGTCGTTGGAGCCAAAGCAGCAGCGCCCGAAGAGATGCCCCTTCCTCTCATAAACCTGCGGCTGACAAGGCTTCGCGGGGTCTCTTCGGTGCTACGGCGACCATCCACGACGCGTTCGGCATCCCCCGTCAAAGCCCGCAGCACCGGCGTCTCGGGCCTTCCGAGACGACGGAAGGCTCCGAGCTCCCCCCTCCGCCCCCAACCCGGGTTCTCTCCGGTCCTCAGGAGAAGTTGACAGGCGCTTCCCGCTCCCTCCACCCTCCCCAGCAGCTCTTCCACCCGCCGCATAAGGCGCAAGCGCGCGGCGCCACTCACCTGAAGCAGGTGCTGAGTTCCCCGCCGGGCTTCAAACACGAGTATTTGGTGGTGGCGACTTTGCTCTCGGAACACACTTCCCTGCGAGGCGGACAAGAAGCAGAATGAGTCGCCAAGCGGGCGTCGGAAGCGGCGCAGCGCCGGTTGGAAAACCAGGCAAAGCCGGGGTGGGGGGGAGAGAGAGGGAGAGAGAAACGCGGGCGCGGCTCTGCCCTTCCCCGCCACCCACCTGTCGCTCTCCTCAGGTTCCTCGCGGTAGGTCCACGCGTGGCCGAGAGCCGCCAGGAGCAGCAGGAGCAGCAGCCAGAGGCGCAGGCTCCGCGAGGGCGAGCGCAGCGCGAGCTGCAGAAGGCGCCTGGCACCTCCCCCGCCGTCGCCGCGCGGCACCATCGGGCGTCCCTCGGCGGCTCGCGATCCGCGCCGCACGGGCTCTGGCCGCCGCCGCCGCCGCCGGGCGCGCTGCAGGCGAGGGAGGAGGCGGAGAGGCCGCCGCCTG
>JANHFL010001068.1:504346-516239 GCA_032468155.1 Oxyrhabdium leporinum
CTATTTGGAACCAGGCTGCATGAGTGGTGGGCTGGCATGTGCATGCGCCATCCTGTCCCTTGTGTGGCCTGGTTTCCCTTCATTCCCCCCCCCCCACTTCCGCAGCCAAGCCACCAAGGTTGGGGACCACTGTTTTAGCCTACATTTCTGGCATACATCTCTGGCATCTCCAAGGAGCTTAGAGCAAGATCTTACTTGCACAACAACCCTTGAAACAAGGCAAGTAAAAATGATCCTGTGAACTGAGTGAGGATTTGAACATATGCCTTCCTTTTAATTTGGCACTCTAAGCACAACACCAAATTGACCCCACTGTGGATTTTGTCACAGTCATTGCTTCTGTAACACATAGCTCAACTTTTCTGATTCATGGGATAATACTCTCACGCTATGGCTTCCTTTCTGTTGGAGGGAAGGAATCACAACCATGATTGAAGATATGGTGGAGATCAAGCCAATTTTGTGTCTCATAATATCTAGTGCATGAAAGCAGCAATGCAGGCAATATATGGAGGAAAAAAGAAATAGGAGGATAGAATCCAGGGATGAGTAAATAAAAGACAAAGAAAAGCAGAAAATGAAAGAAATTTGGAGCATATTATATATCCCCAAAACGTATTCATTTCTTGCATAAAGAATAACTACAACAAAACATGGAATAAAAGCTCTGGAGAAAGTTGATTTTAGTTTGTTTTGTGATTTCTAGGTTCAAATCTATCCTCAGTCATGAAACCTAATAGCTAATGTTGGTTGGTCATTCTCTCTTGCTGATCACAGTATTGTGTACTGAATTGTTTATTGTTTGGAGAATAAAAGGAAAGGGGACCCATGTAAGCTTTTTTAAGCTTCTAGAGAAAAGGCAGGCTATCCATCTAACAAATAACATAGCAAATAAATAACAAAAGCAAATTCTTAGCCTTTGTGATAGCAGGGAGCTATATCTGAATTACATAGTCAGGGGGAAAAATATCAGGTGTAAAGTCCTTTCAGTAAATAAGCACTCTACATGGGGCTGCTCTTGCATAATATCTGGAAGCTTCAGCTGGTGGAAAATGCAGTGGCATGGGGAATTAGGTATGCCCCCATGCCCCATCCCATCAGGTCTGGCAGAGGTGGGGGCAAGTTGCATCAGCCAAGGAGCTTTGTTGTGCGGGACCTAGAGAGAGCTTTTTCTGCCACGGCACCTGCCCTTCAGAACATCATTCCTCCTGAAGTGAGATTGGCCCCAACACTGTTCACCTCCTGAATGGCCCTCTAAACTTGGTTTTGCCATCAGGCCTGGGGATCCCATGGAAGTGTGGAGCCTGTTAAACGGGCATTATAAGTTTAGACTGCATTCTTCCCTGCTTTTTGTTACAGTTTTTACATTGTTTTTAACGGATAAACTATGTTGATTGTTTACTTTATCTTTTAACTGTGTACATAATCCAGAGTCAAAGTTCAATCAATCAATAAAATAAGCATACAGTATGACATATTCTGACTCTTTCAATAGCTGTTCTGCAAATGAACTTCAACACTGCTCAGATAGCTTCTATGGGACAGATATCATATTGGGGATCACTCACACTGATTTCAGTAACAGCGATGTCTACTATACTCCCAACCACGATCAGAGCATCAAAGGTATTCCATGCATCAATGAAGTAGTGCTGCAAGAGAACAACAGAGAAAAGCTCCAGAAAGAGCCAGCCAAAACTAATTTACATCCACTGACCCACTCACACCTATTTTAGCTAACTGAGCAAAAATAGCATGGGCCTGTCCTATTAGAGCGGTTGGTCCCCTGCTTTTCCTTGGGCAAAATTCAAGGTAGAGTTTGGGTTATATAACATCAAAATAACCGAAGCCCAATCTTGGGCAGAGCCTCTGCTTTCTTAAGATTTTTCAGATGTGTAGTGATCCTGTTTCAGATTATTATTCATGTCTCTGAATAAGCAGAAAGGGCATGCAACAAGGAAACACAATTCTCCCTTTCCAGAAGCTCTTTACCATCTTAACAAAATTCAAGCCTGGACAGTTCAATTTTGTCCTTTGGGGCTCAAGACTGAGAGGTGGGGGGAGGCAGAGGCACAATATCTTATTCAGCATTGTTAACCAACCTGAGTTGTTGTCATGGGTTGGCCTAAAAACCAAAATGCATTAATCACACATTTTTCACCGCCAGCACCACCACCACCTATTCTGCTTGAAAGTGTGATCTTAAAGTATAAAAAGTGTGTGTTGGTAGAAGGCTCCTGTGCTGCAATATTAAATGCTTCAGAATTTAATACAAAGATGTATGTCTATCTAGAAGGATATCCTAAATTCCTGAACAGGATACACACCAAATAAAGGCATTTTTACAGGCAAGGTTTAAAAGTGGAGGGCTCTAGAGATCAGCAAAGCCATATATTTACCAGAACCTGAAAGTTTGGCAAATAACCTCACCTCCCTTCTCACATTACAACAGTAACTGAGCATACTAGAAAGAATGTGAGGATTTTCTTGGACTGAACACTGCACCATCAGGAATAAGGAGGTCCTCCAAAGGTAGCTCTATTAAAAAGTTGAAACAGAAGTTCCTCTCAACAAACAAATTGTTATATATGATGCAGAAGATTGAGGTACAAACTCTTTTAAGTCTCTTAATGAAAACCCTGTGATAAGTTGGTGTTGATCAAAATGTTCTGGAGTTATGGGAAACAGTTCTCTATGTGTTTACTTCTGCAAAACTCCCAAACCTTAGGCTTGAAGGCAATAATCTTCAGAAACATTTCAACAGTGAAGAGGCCTGTGAACACCATATTGAGCAGATCCATCACGTTATTAAAAGGCTCTGATTGTTCATAGTGCTGAAAGAAGAGATAAGGCATGAATAATACAGGAGAATTTTGCAAATCTTGGTGATTCAAGTGGGATTTGTTGAGAATCTCCTTATAATAAGAATGAATGCTGAACTCAAAGTATCATCTTTCCTAGGTTCTTTAGGGTTTTTTTCTTCTTGTTCTGAAGTCACACACATATAGGCTTGTGCAGATTATCCCATGGCCTTATCTTTCTCGTGTATTTTGCTGCTCTGCAGCTGAATCCCCAACTTCTGTGGCACCTCCAGCATCTCCACTTTCTTCATGTGGCCTGGAGTGAATTTTCTCATAGTTTACCAAGTCATTACATTCACCACTGAGGCCCCAAATATTAGTTTTACATATTTATTTTAGAACTATGTTTGTTTATTCACCTTAGTGAAAATGTTTTTCTATTCATATCTTATTACAGTAGTGAGAGCATGACTGAATTTTTCTGCACGTATTTGGATCCCATTTTTATTCTAAAAATTCACACATGAATTCATTCCAGTAAGCAACAGGTTGGCCTGCCTTGTTCATAGATGTATAAGGGTGGATTTGTAACCCGCTTATCGATTCCCACCATTTCTATTTCTTTCCCTTAAAGAGGAAATAACTGGCAGTGCCTTTTGATTTGTGGCACTACAAATTATGCTTCTCACCTGTACAGCCAAAGCAATAGTGTTCAGCAAGATCAGTACAAACATGATGTATTCAAAACAAGTGGAATTGACCATATACCAGAATTTGTACTGATATTTGTTCTTTGGAATATAGCGTTGTAATGGTTGAGCCTTCAAGGCATATTCCACACACTGCCGCTACAGAAAAAGAAAAAGAAAGGAATTCAGCGGAGCGGTAAGAGAGAACTCCTCCCCCCAGCATCTTTTGAACATTTCTTCAGCAACACCCTTAGCTGCTAGCTGCAACAGTATTCACAATATAGAGCAACATTTTCTAATTTTGTAAACCAAAGCCCCAATACACATGAAGAAGACTGGTATATGTCATACTACACGAGTGCTGAAATTCCTGATGCCATTTCCTTCTGCATATCCACTGACAAAATTCCAAATCCAATATTCCTGCACCTTTCCTGTTCTTTATTCTGTTATGAGGGGTTTTATTTAGTGTATGGCAAATACATGGACTTACAGTGGTTCAAATGTTAATGTCCAGTCGACACACCCAGGGTGGTCTATGTTGAAAAAATCAGACATTGGGCCAGTGTAAGCTCTTGATGGACATTCAGACATAATGTGATGGATATTTTGTCAAGGAGCAGCACAGTCACACTGAAGGGAAGAGACAAGACCCTACTTATACAATGAGTCCTGGCAGACACCATGGTAGGTAAGGATCCTGTTCAGAGTTGACCAATGCGGGTAAGCAAGGTCAAAACCTGGCACCTTTTGGGTGGGGTCATCTATGTAGCTGCCTGTAACTGGGCGTTCAGCAGCCCATTTGGCTTTCCACTGTGTGTTGATGTCAAAGTTGTTAGACAGCTGTTGAGCGAGTGCCAGAGAGGGCTTCCTGGACTTAAGCCTACCAATTGATAGATGAGGAAGATCAGAAGTGGGTTTCTCATAATTTTATTATACTCCTTCCCTAAGGCTTCCTGCCTTCGTAGAGCTGGTGGTGTAATGTGACTCAAGACAGGGAGCCAGCAAGTAGGAGTAGACATTATGCAGCCGCTTCTGATTCTCATTGTATCATTTAGTCTAGCCTTGCTAGTGTGGCAGCTGTTAAGCCAAACAAAGTGTGTTCAGGTATTCGAAGTGGACAGAAGGAAAGAGAAGAGGAAGACCAGGAGTAAGAGGGATGGAGTTAATTACAGCAGCAATGGGTGCTCCATTGGAAGACCTGAAGAAACAGATCTTGAAGAAAATCTGTGTAGGTAGTTACTAAAAGTCAGTACCAACTTAATGGCCTGGGATGAATGAAACAATCTGGAGTTGGAGAGTGGCAATCATACAGGCAGACTTTTACATTAGGGAGCCCGTCTTGTAGAATTTTCTCCGAAATTGTTCGCCCAATGCCAGATCTGTCACTCACCAAAGTCTAAAGAGTATTTTTGAAAGCTGATATACAAATGAATACTGGCAGAGTGAACCACTGCCGTTGTTATGCAAGCAACACAGTTATTAAGTGAATCTGGCTTTCCCATTGACTTTGCTGGTCAGAAAGTCACAAAAGGTAATCACATGACCCTGGGACACTCTGACCGTCATAAATGCATGGCAGCCGCCAAGCGTCTGAATTTTGGTCCCGTGACTGTGGGGATGCTGCAATGGTCTCAAGTGTGAAAAATAGACCACAAGTCCCTTTTCTGGGTGCTGTTGTAACTTTGAACGGTTACCCAATGATTGGTTGTAAATTCAGGACAACTTGTAGGCGTTTTTGAAAGATGATATAAAAATAATATAAATTGGAACTTCAACAGATTCACTGTTGGAACTTCAACTCCTCAAGCACCCACTTTTTTTCACATTAGTTCAGGTCTTGAAAAGACAACTTCTAGCATCCTTCTAGTCCTTTTTCTTCCAAACCACCAATACAGAGAGTTCAGTTTTGAATTCCCTTGAAGAACCAGGGAGTCTTTAAGCAATACGGTCTCTAGCAAAGCCTTCCTCAGTATTGCAGCTTCCCAAATGTGTTGATCGCAACCCTCGTCATTCCCAGAGGGGATATCCACACTGGGTGTTATGGAAACTCTGATCCAACATTCCTGTGGGCACCTCATTGAGAGTCCATAGACTGCAAAACATCGCAGATAAAGTCAGAGGGAACACTATGACATTAGATAAAGATGCTTTATTTTCTTTGGAGTTCGTCCTGGATCCTGTTCAGCTAAAAGAGGTTCTACTCAAAGAATGTGAGCTCTTTCTCAACATCCTGTCTGTCAGTCACCCGAAAGATCTGAAATGTTTGTGCTTCATCACTCTTGACCTGCATGACAAGGCTCAGGTCATCCTTTCAAGCATTAGAGCAGGAAGATAAACAGTCCCTGGGGGGTGTAAAAACAGATTATATCTTTTCCAACTTCCCCCTCAAAAGCACACTTCCCAGGAACACTCCAGAAAGCGAATACCTGGGGTCCTCTGTGCTTGAATGTAATGGTTAGGCATAGCTTAAATGTAATTTTTTTTTTAAAAAAAGGTATTGTTATTATTTACATTATTGATTCTCTCACTCAAATTCTCTGGACAGCCTGCAGGGATTAAAGCAAAACTGTGATAAAAAGAAAAGAAATTATAGGAGCATCTGAAATCATTTTAGAGCCTAGAGTAGAAATTCTGGAACTATTTTCCTAACCTTTAAGAATAGCCTCTAGATATGCTGGGACAGCAACTTGCAGGATTTCTTTTGGGCATTCTGGCTGGAAATTCTGGGTATTATAGACTATAATCCTCTGGAGAACATTAGGTCAGGAAAGCTGTTCTAGAATTCATTTGCAAATCTGTAGAGAAACTATCATAACTTGCCATGTGATGGAAGCAATTTTCACAGTGCTGTTGTAGTGAAACTCTCAAATTAACTACCATAAATGGGATGCCATTTGCATTTCCCAAGACTTAAAGGGTAACAAAAATTTAGGAAATATTAGTCTTTTGTAACTGTAATACTAGTTACTTTTCAAAGTTAACCTTCTAAAACAAACTTGTCCTATTTGGGTTTATTTCTTCTTGAAATAAATAATGCAGTTGAGGTAATTACTATAACAGACTTTGTGTACTCTACAGTAGCAACAGAAAAATATTGATGTTTAAATTTAAATGATGATTATGTCAGTGCCAGAGGTGCTCAAGTGTTGCTCCAGATGTTTTGGGATTGAACCCAGGATGCCTATTACTATTGGTACTATTTTTCCCTCCAGTCATTCCACTTCTATATGCAAGCTTTTGTGTTTTCCGAATTTCCCCAGTTCTCTCTCGTCTCTTCTGCTGCTGTCTCCATTGTTATTATTATGGTTCACCACACAGTCAGCAAAATGTTTAAACTGGATTTGACATTTTTATCAATCTATTGCGTATTTTTGTTAGGGTTGCTTGGTATGAAGCTAATACTACATTCAGTAACACCAAAGGAAAAAAAAAACCCTTTCCTCCATGGTATAATGTGATTGTACACTTGACTGCAACTTTCCCTACAGATCTCTAGCAGGTGTTTCAGAAATGTTTAACAGGTACAACAGTACCTGGCATGGAGGCACAGTAAAAAGAATGAGGCTGGCCATCCTTAGCAATCTGCTTTTCTCTCTTGCCTCTTAATTGACAACCGTCACAAAGCCTGGGGACATTCTAAGGTCTGGAAAGGCCTTCCTTCCACTATTTTCCCAGGCTGGTGCAACCTGGACCTTTCTCCTTGCTCACTTCTTGGAAGAGAGCACTGGAAGCCTCAGGATACTGATTGAATAACTGCTTTGTACTTTTTAAACACTTGGCAGTTTCGGGGCACAGTTTGTGCCAAAGGGCTGCTCCTTCATTGATAGAGCCAGACAAAACTGTAAGCAGTCCTTAACTTTCTCATGTCTCATTGCCAGCCAATAGACCTATAGCTCTTCTCATTAACCCATCCAAAGGAAGACCTGTGAATTAGGAGAAATTCCATTGACCTGTAATCTGGTTAATTGAACTCTCCGTGATCCAAATCCATTCATATGTTGTAATTATCAGCGCCCAACAGTCCAAGGGCCAAACAGGGAGGTTCCCGTCCACTTACAATGGGTTTGTTTCACATCAAATACCACATCTGAGTAGCTGCTATCCATAATACGCAAAACGACACCGGTCTTTAAAATGAAATACAGGTAGTCCTCGACTTGCAACAATTCATTTAGTGACCCTTCGAAAGTTACAGCAGCACTGAAAAAGCGACTTACGACTGTTTTCCACACTTATGACTGTTGCACCATCCCCGTGATTGCCTGATCAAAGTTCAGACACTTGGCAACTGAGATATTTATGACCATTGCCAGGTGCCGGGATCATGTGATCACCCTTTGAGAGTTTCTGACAGGCAAAGTCAATGGGGAAGCCAGATTCACTTAACAACCATGTTACTAACTTAAAAACTGCAGTGATTCACTTAACTGTGGCAAGGAAGTTACGACCTTTCTTGCCACAGTTGGCTCCTTAAGTGAATGGGGCCAAATTCACTTAACATCTGTCTCAATTAGCAACAGAAATTCTGGGCTAAATTGTGGTCATACGTTGAGGACTACCTGTATACAGAAGTGAGCAGCAGAAAAAAATGACTAGCTAATTGAGAGGCTGATATTCAACCAGTTTCCCAATTCTATAATGAACATAGTAATACAGGTATTAGATCCGTGGTGGCGCAGCGGATAGAGTGCAGTACTGCCGACTACTTCTGCTGACTGCCAGCTGCCAGCAGTTTGGCAGATCAAATCCCACCAGGCTCAAAGTTGACTCAGCCTTCCATCCTTCCAAGGTGGGTAAAATGAGGACCCAGATTGTTGGGGGCAAGAGACTGACTCTGTAAACCGCTTAGAGAGGGCTGTAAAAGCACTGTGAAGCGCTATATAAGTCTAAGAGCTAGTGCTATTAGTTTGGTAGCAGGCTACTAAAACATAGATTTCTAGCAAACAGAGTGGCAATGATTGCTTTGTCTCTGTGCTCTTCTCTCATCCATTCACCTCCTTGGAATTCCTGGTGGTCTGTGGTGGTTGGGGGGTGATTTTATATCCAAATCTTTTTCTATACTTTGTCTCAAGCTTTTCTCAGCCTTCTGTATATTTCTCATACCTTGTATGCCAAAGCTGAAGATGCTGTAGCCCATCAGTTATGTTGAACCTAAGAAAGTCAAAGCTAAGGCTGGATAGACATAAGAAACATTGGATGAGTTTTGAGCTGTGTTGGTTTTTTTTCAAAGAAGACAATAAATCTCTACATTTTTACTGGGAAAACTTCTGTAAAGTAGAGCACATGTGGTAGCATCTAGCTGACCTTGGCTGATTAGTAGTTGGGTGGGAGACTAGACTGGGAAGGTTAAAAAACATCCCGAGAGAAGCCAATGGTAAACCACTTCCCTTTTGTTGCCAAGAAAACTTTAACATGTGTGTGTGTATATCGTCAGGAGTTGAGCTTAACTTGAGGGTGATTTAACTTTAAACTAATATGTGTGGACAGCAATGAAAAATGCAAACTCCCGAAGTTCTCATCCTCACAGCAAGTCCCTCTCTTTAAACACAGGGAAGAGGTTTGCAGCCCATTCCTTAACTGTGATCAGATTTAATCAACAGCTCCCTATTTTCAGAATGGTAGTTGTGTTAATGAGTTCCCAAAACAAAAAAGCAAAACAAAACCCACAGAGGGTCTTGTGGAAACCTAAATGCCCACCGATTTATTATGGCTCAAGCTTTCATGGACTAAAGTTCATTTCAGATGGTTCTTATTATGTAGCTTGAGAAATAGGTACCACAGGACTCATTATTTTAGCTATACTTGGGAATATATTTCACATCCAGGCTGAAGAAGAGCCCAGTATTCAATTTCTAATAGCAGATGTTCCTAGAAGCTCACAATCCTGTAGTTCTCTAGAAAGTACTATTCAAAAGTATACCAAATTTGAACATGCAGTTTTCTTCAGTGTATTTTAGCTTCCATAGCATCTTCAATTATTTCAGTTGCCATCGTTGCCTAATATATGGTTAACAAATATGTAATGTATCCTTAAGATATTTTCAGCTAATCATATCAACAGAACAAATCCTAGATTTAGTCATTGCGTAAAAATTCATCTGTCTTTTTTCCTAATTAGATGAAAGAGAATTTGCTTTTGGAATTTATTTCAAACGAAAAGAAAACCGCAGTGAACTTTTCAGAAGTGGGATGCGATGCATCTGTTTATTTATTTATTAAATAAATTTATGTAGCCACCTATCTACCAAAAGGAATTTTGGACTGTGAACAAGACAATGCTTGAGCCAGTCCCTCTCTCCCAGCCCAACACACCTCACAGGATTATTGTTGTGGGGAAAATAGGACTAAGAAGGAGTACTAGATATGTTTGCCAACACCTGCTATTTATAAAAAAAAATAAGGATGTAAATAGGTTTAAGACTACCTGTAAATAAAACTCCCTTTTTATGACGCTCTAATCCCTTAATTTGAGGTAGAGTTGGGGTGACCAGATAGAGCTAAGCATTTACTGACCGGATGCCCTTCCTGATGCCACAGAGTTCACAGCAGATATTTTTTCTTTACATTCTAAGAGAGAAACATCTGTCATTACCTAGGATTGAACTCTCAACCTTCCAAGTGGGAGGCAAGTGTTTTCACCACGCCGCTCAAAGGTGGGATATAAATAAAACAGGAGGAAGATGGTGTATTAGATATGTTCACTGCCATGAGTTATTTGTAAAAATAATAAAAGTGGGATATTAATTAATTAGTTAATTAAAGTATTTTGAAGTTCCAATAATAATTCACATCTGTCAACCAAACACACCAGCTCCATCAATATCCTAGCTCCAGTGCCTAAGGGAAAAGCTAATCTTCCATGCTTTCCTGAAGACCAATGTGGTTGGGGCCATCAGTAGCTCTGGGGTGGGGGATAATCTGCTTCCTAAAACAGGTGCCAGGACAGAGGAGACCTGGTTCCAGAGCCCTAACAGGCAGTACTGCTTCACTGAGATTACTAAGGCATGTGTGTGTGTGTGTGTGTGTAAGTTAATGACTTTTTATTGCACAATCATCTTTCTAATAATCTACTGCTTTCTTTGTTTCCTAAGCTTCTACTGTATTAAACTCTTAGGAAAAATATAATGAGGGGACTCCTTGCGTAGACAGAAGCATCTTGGATTGTTAACTGTGGATATAGAGAAGACTTTTGAATGATGGGTAAAATACAGTAGCACCATCTTCTCTCTCCTCCAACAGTAAATTAGCCCAAGGAAACTACCACCAAGAAAATTGTCAAGAAATGTTCAAGCATGCTGAGAAAAGGGTAGAAAAAATAAATTCCTTTCACAGGGGAAGAAAAAAATCTTTTGAGAAATGCAAATCAGATTTCAGCACAGATCCATTCACTAGTTTCAGTTACCATGTGTGGTTTGTAAGCACATCTGGCTTATATGACTTAAATCAACTCCCAAATTGGAGCAGACTGGGTCTGAATTTCAAAAAAAAAGAAGAAAAAAATAGTTCTGAACTAGATTTTTCATTGTGATACGATTTCTTTTTTGGCTATGAATTTACTCATTTAATTATAAAACTGGAAAGAACCAGAAAGTTTTCAAGTTCAACCACCACTCCAATTCAGACAAACTGACAGAATGTACCTATCTACATAATCTGAAAATAAGACACAGGTATTCATCCATACAAGATGCAATGCACAGAAAGTTACAGAATACAGAATAACAAAGTTGGAAGGGACTTTCAAGGTCTTCTAGTCCAACCTCTTGCAGGAGATCCGACCTATATACCAGTCTGGACAAATCCCTGTCCGATCTCTTCTTAAAAATCTCCAGTGATGGGGCACCCACAACTTCTAGAGGCAAGCCGTTTCAGTGATTAATTGTTCTCATTGTCAGGAAATTTCTCTTTAATTCTATGCTGGATCTCTCTTTGATAAGCTTCCATCCATTACTTTTTGTCTTGCTCCAAAGGTGCTTTGGAGAATAAGTTGACCTCTTCTTCTCTATGACAGCCCCTTAAATATTGGAAGATTACTATCATGTCACCCCTAGTCCTACTCTTTGTTAGACTAAACCAGGGTGTCAAACTCAATTTCATTGAGGGGCACATCAGGGTTGTGTTTGACCTCGGGGACTCGGGTGGGCGTGGCCAGGGTGAGCTCAACGTCACTTGTGTTGGGAGAGACTGTGCAGGCCCAAGCGCTCTGCCAGCAAAAAAAGGGCTCCAGAGCTCTGTTTCCAGCTGTGACGGCCTCCTGCAATCCTGTCAGTGAAAATGGAGCCTGGGAGGGCCACATGCGGACTCCCGAGCTCCATTTTCACTGGCAGAGTGTCGCTTGCTCCTCAATGTAGGTGGCATTCTACATTAATGATGCCGCCAGGAGACTCCAGCCAAACTTAC
>JANHFL010001069.1:77388-88956 GCA_032468155.1 Oxyrhabdium leporinum
GGTCAACTCACCACGGCCAGCTTGCCATGGTCAACTCTCCAAGACCAACTCATCATGGTCAGCTTGCCATGGCCAACTCTCCAAGGCCAACTCACCACGGCCAACTTGCCATGGTCAACTCACCACGGCCAACTTGCCATGGCCAACTTGCCATGGCTAACTCTCTGCAGGACAACTCGCCATGACCATCTCATGACAAGACAACTGGCTGCGGGACAAGAGTTACACTAATATCAAAGTAATGGTGGAATAGAATCATTAAACAAAGGATGCAAAAGGGGGGACAGAATAAAATGTGAAGGGCAAAAATTAAAACGATTTTTATTTATTGTAAATAATTAAATACAATTGTTAAATTGTCCAGCAATGAGTTGTCTCGTGGTGAGTTGGCTGTGGCAAGTTGGTTGCGGCAAGTTGTCCCATTCCCAACCAGGATAGACCACAGAATAGATGCTTTGTGTTTCATGTTAGTTTTGGCCTTGCTAAGACATTATATCTTTTCTCTTGGAAAGAGCTGTTTGTTATTTGTGAGACAAAGTCATAGCAACCTGTATTGTGTCTACTATCTCCGTGTCTGTTCAGGAGACATTAATTTATTTTGCTGTTTTTTGTTCATTTAGAACAACGAAGATGTTAGAAAAGAGTTGTCTAAGATAATGTCCAATAGTTTATAAGGATCTCCTTGACCTTTCATTTTGGGAACATTTCAACAATGAACCCCATTCATGCCTGTGTTTATTTAATAGACAAATACACCCAAACTGTCTCACTTGTAAACACTCCTGTGTACTTCAGTAGGCTTTCTGGAAACATTAGTCAATCGAGTTCTGAAAATATTGGGTCACAAATAAGTATGGTTGTCTTGTAGAAGAAATGGGTCTTGCTTGCCAGCCATGACAATACATGAATAAATGATTGGGCCAAGAGTCATCTCTATTATATTGGAACACTGCTATCTTGTCACTAGACTAGATATAACCAATTTCTGCAACCATTCTTCACATGTTTTATTCTCCAGCCCCCCAATCATCTCTGTTGTCCTTTTATGTGCTTATTCTTTTCCCTTTAAAAACATTTCTAAACTACTAAAATCATCAGTACATAATAAGCATTAGTAGACTAGCATCAAGTAGAACGTAACCATCTACAGAATGAAGCCAGGAAAGCAATTTAATTACTGTAAACTCTCAAATCAATTTGGAAACCAGGTACTTAAGCTATATGCAAGAAACTTGGGTCAGAATAAAAATATTTGCTGAATACCGTCCAGAATGCTTCTCTCTTCCTCACCTTTCAGCCTATAGAAGGCAGCAGCTTTGAAAAGACTAGGGGTATTGAAAATAACCCAAATTAAAACAAAAGCCTTAGCATCCATTAATGGAATAGCTTGATCTCCATCAAGCCCTAAATAAAGGAATAAGACAGAATAATTTCTTCATCCTGAGATTCACAACTGGAAGTTCTAAGGCTAAAAAAATCCATCAAACCTCGGCTAGGGTACCCAGAAGTGTCCAACACCGTATTACCAAATTGTATTTTTAAAAAGTGGGACGAAAGGTAACTTTTATTTTTTTAAAACAATTGGAGCGTTCCCCCCCCCCCCATTCCAATGACAATGAGCGTACCCGGAATCTGGACTTGGTAGTTAGCCCAGGATATTTCGCTACACTGAGCCACGGTGGTGCAGTGGTTAGAGTGCAGTACTGCAGGCTACTTCTGCTGACTGCCGGCTGCCTGCAATTTGGCAGTTCGAATCTCACCAGGCTCAGGTTTGACAAAGCCTTCCATCCTTCCGAAGTGGGTAAAAGGAGGACCCAAATTGTTGGGGGCAAGAGGCTGACTCTGTAAACCTGGAAAGCAATATCTATAAGTCTAAGTGCTATTGCTGTCTGAAAAAGAACCCAAGGACAGAGAAAACTACACGTATGCTGTGCACACCAAAACAAACTTCTGAGACGTCTCATTTCCCCATTCCAACACTTTTTGTTCCCTTCCTCTTCATTGCTTCAGCCTGTCCTGAAGCTACCATCTTTCTGTCCTTCATCCATTGGGTGGTTTTATCTTATTTACTTAGAAAAGATTTCATTTCACCCTTTCCATGCATTTGCATTGCCCAGGGCTGCTTGTGACAATTAAGGACAAAAAAAAAAATCAATCCCATGAGAGAGATTACACAACAGCGTAAAAACAAATGGAAATGCACCAAGTGGTAAAATAAAAATACATCACAGAAAAAAAACACCCCATCTGCCTGTGAAGAAGCATGCTTTCTAGAACAGTTGGCTTTAAAAAAAAAACAGAAAGAAGGAGAAAACCACGTGGTCTTGTCCACGATTAAACCATCCTTCCAAGCAGTCTCCATGTTTCCAGTGTCTTTCTTGCTGCTTGGAACTGAACCCAGAAGAACATTTCTTCCAACAGGTACAAACTTGAATGTTTTACACCAGGGACTGTCTCAAAGCTTTCTGGAAAGAAGAAACAACCAGATATAGACTCCATCTGTTAAAGTGAAATCTTTTCCCATCCTTAACAAGATGCACAGGTCCCTTGATGGGGAGGGGGGGGGAATGAGGAGAGAGATCAATTAGGCAGTTTTCACACGAACCCCACTGGTTTGCAATTTAAACTAGTTTTTTTTTTTTTAAAAAACCCCAAAAAAACAGTGGGATGATGTTTCTAGGATATAATTACAGCACAGATGGTATGAAACTCCACCTTGAACATAGTTTAGAATTCTGAAGTTCGTTTTTAAAGCATTTGCCTTATGAAGAAAACACCGCAACAAATAAACAAACCATTCATTCTTCTTCTCTCTTTTTCCTTCAAAGAAAATGGCGGCGACTCTCTATAACCTGTTTCCTTTACACACATACACATACCCACATGCGCGCGCATGCACACACACACACACACATACACACATATTCTTCTGGTATCTTGAGTAATCTTTACTCAAGGCCCCACGTAAGGAACGTGGGAAAACACAAAGTGTAAGACAAAGGAGCTCGTTGTATAAATGATTGGTGAAGGGTCCATTATGAAAGTTATTGCTGATGTTGGCTTGGTGTTGCGCTCCAGTTATTGGTACCTAAGGCTGACAGAGAGCTTCTATCACATCTAATCTGCTCACCCAGTATTGACCTTCCTGTTCTCCCAGTGTGGGGAGAGCTATACGTAGGTGACTGAACGCAGCTGGCCTCAAAGGGCAACGCTCAGAAGGAGATGTTTCTTTTCGGAATCTCAAATGTCGGAATACGTCTTGATCTCCGGGGAGTAAATTAAATATTGGGAGAGCAACTGACTGCAGCAGCTTGACTGAAATTAATGTGTCTTGCTTTGCTGGTCATGACGAGAAGGAATGTGAACCCCGCTCTATTGTAGTCTCCAGATTTTATCACCGCTACTGTCGTTTTTTTGTTTTCTGTTTAAAAAGAAGAAACAACATTCCTGTTTAATGGAAAGGAAAACGTAATTCTGGTGAGTGTCTAAAGTATATCCAGCTGATTATTTTTTTTTGTCTCTGTGGATAGTTCTGACCTGCAGAAAAATGTAGGGGGGGTCTTCTAAAATAGGATCAACCTTCCAGAAAAATATCTCCCCCAAAGAAAGCCAAATGTTCAGCTTAGCTATGGAGATTCACCATCATCCAGGTCAAGGTTGTCCCACAGCTGCTTTCCCCCCCAAAAAAGGCAACTGGATTTTCATCCAAGAAGCTTCTTCCATTCTTCAGAAGGTCTTTGGGATGTTCAGCTCAGTTGTCTCCTTGGCTTCTGGAAAGAAGATCCTGAGATTCCAGGCAAGATTCCACCACATTGTCCTATCTCTGAAGCTTTAAGAGCTACCCAAGTAGTGGTTGATTCTTAGCAGTGTCTTGAAATACAAGAAGTAAAAGAAAGAAAATCAAAAGTAAATAAGCCAAAAGAATGATTTCACCTTAAAATTACCCTCCCACTCTCCAAAATGTCCTCCATGAACACCAAATGTTTTTCTCTCTGCTTCTACCAAGGATGTATCAACTTATTAACTTCCATGGACCTTGCAAGTGTACAATGGATTAATAAATATTTCTTACTTCCCTCCACGATGTGGCATTGGGGAAAATTCCCCCACATCACATTAGAATAATTTTGCTCTTGTACAGGCAGGTAGTCCTTGACTTACAACAGTTCATTTAGTGACCTTTCAAAGTTACAACAGCACTGAAAAAAAAGTGACTTGTGTCCGTTTTTCGCACCATGCAGAATCCCCATGGTCACTTGATCAAAATTCAGGTGCTTGGCAAACGGTTCCTATTTATGACAGTCGCAGTGCCCCGAGGTCATGGGATCCCCTTTTGGCAACCTTCGGACACGCAAAGTCAGGAGGGAAACCAGATCCACTTAACGACCATGTTGCCACCTTAACACCTGCAGTGATTCACTTTAACAAGAAGCGGCAAGAAAGGTCGCAAAACAGGGCAAAACTCACTTTAACAGCTGTCTCGCTCGGCAACCGAAATTGGGATCGTAAGCAGAGGATCACCTGTACTTGGAAGGAAGAGCTCTTGTCAAAGGGAGCCATTTAGGAAGACATTTTGTTCCCTGATTTATCAACAGGCTAAGTTGAGAAGATACATTTCCATCTACTTCAACCTAGTTTGGAGATGTGCCTACTGAGTTATTGGTCTGAAAATGAAGCTATATGAATAACATCTTTTTTTAACCTACGTGCATGAGATTTTTATAGCCATCACGACTTTTGATCTCAGAAGTAGCATACTGGAGTGCAGGCATACAGCTAAAGTCTCCTTCTGTTTATCCTAAAATCAATGTTTCTTTGATTAAAGGGGCTCATCTCTGTAGCTCTTTGATTAAAGAGAGCGATAAGACAAGCTGGAGTCAACTACCAGTCAAATAATTGAACAATCACAGGGAGAAACAAAAGGCATTGTGTAATCTCCAGCCATTCGCCGCATTCATTCCCCATGGCCCTCTGCCATGGCTAAGAAAGATCAAATGATGTTGGACTGGAATTTGGTTTGTGTAAAGTTCTATTGCTGCTTTGTCAACAAAGCCAAAAGTCCCTCCTTTGGAAGACACAACACTCTTATTGCAGATGCTTACCTCCCTTCGATATTATAATGTGAATCGTCCAGCTTTCATTCTTTGACATGTCCGTTTCCATACTATGGACCTTTTCATTGCGAATCCACCCATATTGAAAATATAATTATCACTCTTCGTATGCACCGTCCAATGGCATGGTTTTCTTTTTGTTTTAATTGGGAGACAAATTTTGGCCCTTTGCAAATTCCTTTCGACAGTGGAGCGACCCAATTTTCTTTGTCTACAATAATTTCCTACATGATGATGATGATGATATGATAATGTTATGATGATAACATTATGCATTCAGTCCTGTCTGACTTTTGGTGATTCTATGGACCAAGTCTTTCCACATCTTCTGGTCTTGCTCTACGTCTTTCCATACCTATTTCTTTTCTTTTTACGACCCTGTAATCCCTTTATTGAGGGTGGAGTCAGGGTGACCGAATGGAGCTGGGTATTTACTGGCCGGATGCCCTTCCTGATGCCTGCATGGAGTTCACAGTAGACATTTTCTTTGTGCACTCTGATAGAGAAATATCTGTTGCCTAGGATTGAACTCTCAACCTTCCAAATGGGAGGTGAATGTCTTCACCACTAGACTACCATGCTGCTTACTTCTCTTATACCTGGATAAAAATCATTCTTACTGCTCCTTATGAGAAATTTTAGAACACAAATACTTGGGAACAACATCTAGAAATTTTATCTGGATTTTATCTAGGTAGCTTTCTCACCGCAAGTTTTCACACAGCATTCAATTGGTAGCAGACAATTATTTTTACACCATTCAAAATCTCCCGTGTTGGCAAATCCTTTCGGATAAACAGGAATAAAACTGCAAATTTGTTCACATCAATTAAACTCATTACCTAATGAACCCCTGTCTTCTGTGCATTTTAATTTCCTGGCTATTAAAAGAATGACTAAGGACTGGCATGCAAGAGAAACAAATGCAAAGGGAAAATACTTTGAAAGGTTTAAATGAAGCATTCTTATCTCTCTTTTTTTTGTTGTTGTAAAGCTTAACGGTAGGATTAAGACATAAATTCAAAAGAAAGAGACCGTCAGGCTGAAAGCAAGGGATTCGTTTTTATTTATTTATTTATTTTTTGGCATAAAGCTTTTCATAAATGATAAACAGACAGGTTAATCAATTCATTATTTCAATGCGCTTGTTTAAATGTCACCCTACTGTAATTAATTTTGAGCATCATTCAAATATTGTTGCATGTGGGGCAAGCCTGTGTTGTGGGTGCTTGTGTCTAATGCAGCAATTAGTTCCTTGAATAAGCAATTGCATTAGACAACAGGGGGAAAGCTTGAAAAATGTGACACCTGAAAGGTCTCACCTATCAATTCCCCTATAAACTGGGAACATAAATGATCTCTCTCTCTCTCTCTCTCTCTCTCTCTCTCTCTCTCTCTCTCTCTCTCTCTCTCTGTCTCGTCCTGAGCTCAGGGAAAAACAAAGGTTGAGAGATTTGAAAAGGGTGGACATATTTTGTGGGAGTGTTTTGGAGAATAGCATGACCCCCTCTTCTTTGTAACAGTCTGGGCAGCCCACCTCTGGGCAGCCCCAGAGATATTGGAAGACTGCTCTCATGTCACCCTTAGTCCTTCTTTTCATCAAACTAGACATACCCAATTCCACTAACCGTTCTTTATATGTTTTAGCCTCCAGTTCCTTAATCATCTTTGTTTCTCTTCTCTGTACTCTTTCTAGAGTCTCAACATCTTTTTTTTATACATCGTGGTGACCAAAACTGGATGCAGGATTCCAAGTGTGGCCTTACCAAGGCATTATAAAGGCATTATAAAATAAACAATTTGAGGAAGGGAGAACAGCTTCCCCCTCTAACTTGATGCAATTTACATGACCTGCAAATGGCCTGTTTATCTGACATTCATCTGTTGTTGTTGGAACAGATCTCAAATGCAGTAAAGATGATTTTTTTTTTGAGTCTTCAAAAAACAATAAAAGCATTGACAATTCTGCTATTTTTATGACAACATAATTAGACTTGGTGCTAGACTGTAAAAACTCAATTTTCAGCGAGCTGGCTAGCAGGACTTAGGGCCAAATTCCACGTTACAATTAATCTCTTCAATGTCCTGCTTGAAATCATTCTCTGACGCCCTAGGACCCCCTACAACTCACAGGTAGTCCTCGACTTGCAACTGTTCATTTAGTGACCACAGCACTGGAAAAAAAAAGTCACTCGCAACCATTTTTCACCCTTATAACTATTGCTGCATCCCCACGGTCACATGATCAAAATTGAGATGCTTGGCAACGGATTCATACTTATGATGGTTGCAGGGTCCCTCTTTGGTGACCTTCCAATGAGCAAAGTCAACGGGGGAAACCAGATTCTCTTAATAACCGTCTCACTAACTTAACAACGGCAGCAATTCGCTTATGAACCGCACCAAGAAAGGTCATCAAATGGGGCGAAACGCGCTTCACCGCGGTCTTGCGTAGCAACATAAATTTCGGGAACCGATTGCGGTTGTAAGTAAGAGGACCACTTGTGTTTCTTTCTTTTTTCTTTTTCCTCGCCGCAGTTTACTTTTAGAAAGGGCGAGGTACACAGCGGAGATGTCTCTGTGCTCGTTTTTATTTTATTTTCTTTTTATGTTGGCCTTATGCTAACCTTGCTGTTTTGGGAACGTGTGAATTAATGAAACTGACCTTGGCATAGATGAGAGAGATTTTCCACGCTTTCCAGAGGCAACAGCAATTAAAGTGACCTCTATTGTCTTCAATCTCGCGTGGTGTTTTTCCCCCCCCCCCCTTTCTGCGGGAACTTGTTATTCAAGGTGTTGTAAGCAACTGTTCAGATCGCCATGAAAGGCAGAGTAACACAATCACATGCGCATTACACTGACAGCTCTCCCATTAGTGGCTGACATAGCAGAGGGACCTTGGACCCACCATGGGGAAATGGTTGGTGAAGTTGACAGATTTTGCTGAAATGGACTTGTTTGATTAGAAGAAAAAAAGAATAAGATATTATCCACATTTATTAAGGACTAGAAGGCTCTTAAGGGGTCTTTGCATAAAAACGAAACCAAAAAAAAAGAAAAGAATGAACTTATGATTTATGGTTTGAATGATTAGATGGGTTCGATTGTGGAATGAAAAGCTACCCAAAATAATTTTAGAGAGCGGGCGTTAAATATATTTGTACTTATAGCTGAAGCCACTTCTTTATACCATTGTCTTCTCTTTTCTATTTTTTTTTCCCCTTCAACATTTCCCCATCTTGCCTTGGATGTTTTGGTTTCCCTTTGCCTTTTTCTTCTTTGTCCCCGTCAGTTTAGATGAAGTTGTGTTCATTTTTCTTTGTTTAAAAGTTTCAACTGCAAAAAAAAATAAAATAAATCTCAGTGGTCTTTTAAGCGGTACATTGATGTGTCAAACCTTCCTTTTCCTGGACTTTCTTTGTTTTTCCTTGAAGACGTTTCGCTTCTCATCCAAGAAGCTTCTTCAGTTCTGACTGAACGGTGGCGGGTGGAAGGATTCATATTCCTTGCAGTCCTCTGGCCATTAGCACTCTTTCTGAGAGTCGCTGAGGCCACTTGGAGATTTATCTGCGCCCTTGGAGTCACCTGAATAGTGCCAATGGGTGTGAAACATTTTGGAACTGCTGAAAGGACTGTGTTGTAAGGATTACTTGAGATCCACCACCAGAACACGCAAAGCTTCTCCAGATGAAGTTGGGAAGAGAACGATCCCTGATTATTTTTTTCCCACCAGATTTTGAGCAATATGATGGGGGAGATTTTCCCATTTATTTTACTGTGGTCCACGGTTAACTCCGAATGAATCGATGTGATGTTTCCTATCCATGGAATACCTCTAGGAAACTGTTCCTAGGATTAGTTTTGGGCGGTGACTCCAAATAGACCTAACCCTAACCCTAGGTTTATTTTCGTTGTCAATGTCTCTTTTGGGCTTGAAGGCGACCGATGGCGCATTTGACCCCTCCCTTGGGCTCAACTTGGTCATCTCCTGCATGATGATCTGGCTCTTCTTCACAGTGGTATCACCCTGGTTTTCGGGAAGGGTGATGCTGGCTTGAGAAGGCACCCTGACTATCGTTGGATTTGGCAAGAGGCCGAATCGGCTTCAATTTCTCGTTGCTTGTTGCGTTTCGAGCCAACTTTAAGAGCCCTAAGTTTTAAATTTGGTTGAAAAAAAGCTAAGGAGCTGAGCTCCGTTTTTTAAAAATGGCGATTTTTTTAACGAAAGCCAAAGCAATTGATAACTAACTCAAGAGGTTGCATCTTCCACGTCTGCAATTGTTCATTTTTTCAAGCATCTTCGAGCATCTCTTAGATAGTTTCTTCTTTAGGTCTAAAAAATATCAAATGCCCGTTGAAGTGGCAATACGTATAAAGGTGTTTAGTTGACGGGTATAGCCATTTATTCGGAAAAAAAGGGGCATCTTGCTTCTGATGCTCTTCACACAGCCCATGATACACCAACACAAAAGTTAGGTGAAAAATGGGCCGGAGTACATAATTCTTTCTTTGCAATTCTCTTCTAGCATTCCGTCATTCCTTGCCGAGTGGTCTACCCTTGCAGATCAAGCACAGACAAATTGATTTGTGTCCTGTCTAAAGGTTTTACAGTGAGCAGTCCTGGTATGGGTGGCCTATAGATAAAAAAGCTATTGACAGAAAGTTATTGATTTGTGAGAAATCTGGCTTAGTCTTGTAATTGAAGTGGCTGACCGAAAAGCATATGAAGGATGAGGGCAAAACCATTTATAGAAATCTTCTGAGGACATTAAACAAGAAAGGAACAAACCAGGATATTCTCTCTCTCTCTCTCTCTCTCTTCCTCCCTCCCTTCGTCCCTTTCTCCCTCTCTTTCCTTCTCTCTCTCTCTCTCGCCCCCTCCCTCTCTCTCTCTCCCTCTCTCTTACACACACAACCACATCCACCTTTCTCATTTGTGGAAGTTTGCTTCTTGTGTTGTTCTAACCACTGTGCCGTATTGTCCCCAATTGTCCCAAAGGAGCCGGAGTTTACAATCCAAGAACAAACTCCAGCTATTTTATTCAACCAGGGGTAACATCAGGGGCGAGATCCTGAGGCAGAGATGCGGGGGTTCCACTGAATGAAAAAAAGGCTAGCTTTTAACCTTTTGCTGTAAACAAAATTACATGCCAGGCTGTGAAGAAGGGCAATTTAGTTGTACCATGGAACCTGTCTCCCACATTACAATGAAGGGATCGGAATACGGATTAACAGAATTGGAAGGGACCTTGGAGGTCTTCTAGTCCAACCCCCTGCTCAGGCAGGAATCCCTGTACCATTTCCGACAAATGGTTGTCCAATCTCTTCTTATAAACCTCCAATGATGGAGCATTCACAACTTCTGGAGGCAAGTTGTTCCACTGGTTAATTGTTCTCACTCACAGGAAATTTCTCCTCAGTTCCAGGTTGGACCACTCCTTGATAAATTCATTCCATTGCTTTTTGCCCTGCCCTCTAGTGCTTTGGAGAATAGGTTGGACCCCCTCCCCTTCATCTCTATGACAGCCCCTTGATATTGGAAGGCTGCTCACATGTTATACCCCCCCCCCCAATTCTTCTCTTCATGGAAGGAGCTCTTATGGTCTGCTTGTCTACTCTTAATCTGAGCATGTCACGTTCCTCTAATTTCTCGGAAATGTTAGCTTAGCGTGAGGTAGGAATAACACACTGTTTTTATTATAAGGGGACCTGAGGGACCTTCCAGAGGTGTCCTAATCTTGGTGACCCCCCTACACTTTCCAAGATCCACTTTGATCTCCCCAAAAGAAAAGATGGCTAGTGAAGGATAGAGAGCTCCTTTGAAGAGTTGGCCAAACTTCTTCTTTTCCCCAGCCGTTTCCAACACGGGAAAGTTTCTCATAGCGTAACAATTTTGGTTTCATCTCGTTCAGCCTGGGAGGGTGGCATTAAAAACGGAGAGCTCATAGTTGTCGGCTTTACACTTTCCAAGACTGCCACTAAAATTCCAGGCAAGCTGAGCGCATTTCCTCCAGCCAAACTAAATAATGTATTAATGCATTAATTAATAATTGATCTGATGTCTTGATCCATATCTCAGTGTTTCTTCTTTGATCCCATTGTGAGATTTTGAACAAGCAGCTCCGGTCAGGATGTGAATGCCATGAGATTGATGTTTTTATGCAAAGGCGCTCTTTTGTTCTGGGTAGAAAAATATAGAGAGAGAGCTTTGTTTTATTCACCTGGGCTTCTCAGTACAGATTGAGTTTGCTGCTCACTACAGATCTCTGTGCACCCATCCTTTCAAAAAGAGGAAAAAAATGCGAGTAATCGTGTTGCCATGACAATGTGGTAATTTGTACACAGTGTGGTTGTGTTGGCAGTGTAGTTGTGAGCCCCTTCCCTTTTGCCATAGCTAGGCAATGTTGCATCGCTACATGCTATGTTTATTTCCCACACCTATCCATTCCAAAAT
>JANHFL010001072.1:0-30531 GCA_032468155.1 Oxyrhabdium leporinum
CTTTCTTTCTTTCTTTCTTTCTTTCTTTCTTTCTTTCTTTCTTTCTTTCTTTCTTTCTTTCTCTTTCTTTTTTTTCTTTCTTTCTCTCTATCTCTCCTTCCTTCCTTCCTTCCTTCCTTCCCTCCCTCCCTCCCTCCCTCTTGCCTTCTGGTAGCATCCAGATTTCAAGCAGGGGGTGTTCCCAACCTTACACAGAGAGTTAGTGGAACAGGGATATTTTCTTAAGTTTTCCAGGACCATTTGGGAGTGAACAATATATAAATTCACTTAAACATACATAATATTTTGCTTTGAGAGGTATAATTCTCAGGCAGAAGCAGATTTTAAAAAATGAAATAAAAACTATCTATGGAGATTCTCAGTCATCCAGGTCATGGTTGTCCCAAAGGTGCTTTGTCAAAAGACAACTGGATTTTTTGCCTCTCATCTAGTTCTGAAGAAGCTTCTTGGATGGAAAAGGAAAAACAAAAAAAGTCCAATTGCCTTTTGAAAGAGACTTTAACATTTGAGAATGTGAGAAGACACAGGCCACAATGGATCATGCATAAGGTTTGGGATAGAACTTTCAATGTCAAAATGGCAACTGATAATTGTGCTTTCAATTTTTAGAAATCCTAATTAATAAAAAGGCTTAGGGGCTGTAGATTATTCATCAGTGTAGGGCTGAAATCTCAAAAGTTGTTACCGTTCAAATTTTAACTATACAGGGGTATATGATTTAAATATCTAAGGAAGAAGAAGGAAGATTCCCATTTCTCATTGGTTGAACCTTTCAGCTTGAAAAATAATGATCTGTATTAAGCTTCAGCATCTTCCTCTTACTTGTTCTGATATACAATTTCATAAAAAATACTTTCCTATTCTCATATTCTGTTCCACCTAACTAAACATCTGTATTTTTGAGCCAGACACCAAAAGCAAATTGGCACCCTCAACTAAGTAACTGAATGCTAATTCTTCCACCTCCTTTTTTGTATTAAAAGGTCAGCTTGCCTCTTTTCTATGTGTAGCACTGATTAAAATCCATTATTTTATTCCCAAAGAAAAGGCAAAGTACAGCAAAGTTTTTAAACGGCTATCTCAACCATTTAAAGCTTTACAACATAATTTTGTGGAAACCAAAACCCAGAAATGAATAGGTAAGACAAAAGTTGAAATAATATAAATATTCCATTCTAGAATAACTACTGTAGATAATGGGAAAACAATTATCTGAGTCAAAATGAGTCAAAAACATTATACTTGCTCATTTATTAGTTGGAGGAATATCTCTGTGTGGGCAAAAGTATGTAAATTCAAAGAGGAAATTAGAGTCAGGGGCTTCAATCAATGAGATTATAATCAGGTATGTGGGAGGTCCTGCCTTATTTCAAGAACAAAATTCTGGGTATTTACTGTCAAAGTCTGATCTTCATAACACGGCTATGTGGAAGATTGTGGTAGCTTGTACAATGGGAGGTTTCTGAGGATCCCTGAAAGATAGTTGTCCTAAAAAATGGACTAAACATATTCAGAAAAATTCAGAAAAATTTAAAAACTAAAGTACAATTGAGGTTTTTCTTTGGGGACTCACAGACTAGAAGTCATGGAATGTTGTTTTTAAATATGACAACTGCACCACAATTATCATAAGCTCAAAATGGAAAGGTTTAACACTACCCACAAGGGAGGAATGGTTGGAAAAAATATGGAACTTGCAGAGATGGCTAAATTAACCTCTTAATTAGAGAAATATTTGCATTTATGGCTGAGTGGAAACCCCTTATGCATATTTTCCACGAAACAGAAAAAGTGCATTTATGAACTGTAGTTTTGATGTTTAGAAAAAATGTATAATAGAAAAAAGTGAAGTTTTTTTGTAATCACAGAATAAGAGATAACTTTGTAATCATACATCCATTTACTGCAAAGGAAATGCGAAGCTTCTTTTATTTCTTTTTATCCTTTCTTTCTGTACCACTGTCTTTTCCTCTCTTTCTTGGTTCTCTTTTTTTATATTTGTGTTAGTTTTTACATTCTCTTTAAAACTTTAATAAAATTTATAGGAAAGGCAATTGTTGATACTCACTGTGCTGGACAAGATTACACAACTATTTCCAAAGATTTTGAACCACATCAATCCACTGTCAAGCATATATGTATATAAACATATATATAAATGGAGGCAATTCAACACCATTATTACTCTCCCCAGGAATGGCCAACAAACCAAAATCACTTCAAGAGCAAGGTCTGGGAAGTCTCAAAGAACCTCAGAGTAATGGCTACAAAACTAAAGGCCTTAGTGGCGAATGTCAGTGTTCATGACACCACCACCAGGAGAAAACTTAATAACAATGTATGATGCTTAGCAGGGTTGCAGGAGAAAGTCATTACTTTTCAAAAAGAACACTGGTGCCTGTCTACAGTTTGTGAAGCATCGCATAGATAAGGCAGAAAGCTATTGGAAGAATGTTCTATGGATGGATGAAACTAAAAAAGAACTTTTTGGTTTGGATGAAAAGCATTATGTTTGCGTACATATCCATTCTTACAGAAAAACTTTATCCCATCTGTGAAAGTGGGAGTGGCAATACCATGGTTTGGCCTGTTTTGCTGCCTCTGGACTAGGACAGGTTGCCATTATTGTTGGAACAATGAATTCAGAATTGTATCAACAAACTCTACAGGAATATATCAGGGTATCTGTCCATGAGCTGAAGCTCAAGAGAAAAGAAATGATGCAACAAGGCAATGATCCAAAACAGACAAGTCATATGATCAAATGATTCAAGTAAAAGAAAGTTAATATTTTGATAAAGTGCAAAGCCTAGAGAAATGTTGTGGAAGGACCAGAGGGCTATAGTGGTATGGCCAAGTTCTAAAAGCAGCATTCCATACCATAGCCTACACTGCCTACCAGTTTAACATTAATAGCAAATGCCTACATGGAAGACCAAAGCAAAGCTGGCAGGACAAATTAACTGGGATATAAAAAGTATTCAGTTGGACCTGGTGGCTATACCTGTTCTTGCGAAATGGCATTTGTTGATCCACAAAGTGGACCTGCAGGAAGATTAGAATAAGGATTTGTACTGAAATGGTAGAAATATGTGGGTTTATGTTATGTTTCTGCACCTAACCAGCACAGTTCTACATTTCTCTATGTTTGCTTAATTCCTGGTCTTTCTACCCCAAAGATCAATGCCTTAAATTTTTAGAAAACTCAGAATTTTATGTTCTATATTGCAAAGATTGGCAATGACTTATCCTCTTAGATACTTCCTCTCTTTCTTTCCTCAAAATCTCACCCTATAAGTATCGCTAATTTTAGACACAGATGGCCTTTTATCTGAATTCCACTGCAATGAGACCACTTCCAGTGATGCAAATCAGAATCTAGAAAGCAAATTCTTAGCTAACAAAAATTCTGTATAAAACTATATACAAAGAACATGGGTCTGCTACAATCTTCCATCTGATGTGATTTTTTAAAAATTCTATCTAAAGCTTTATTTCAAATGCATTTCAATACATATCTTTATTTACCAGTCACCAATGTTTCCTTGACATATCATCATAAGAACAATTATTATAATATTTGGTATGTAACCAGTGGTGGAACCTAAATTTTACCACCACCAGTTCTATGGGCATGGCTTAATGGGGGTCATGTGACTGAGTGGGCATGGCCAACTCAACATCACTCACAGCAAGGGGTGGTGGCACCGGGCAGGCTTCTGCGCATGGCTTTTCCACGCATGCGCGGCTTCAGCCACACGGCAAGGCTCAACCGAGCAGCCTTTCGGGGCCTGCTCCACTCCATCTTTGCTCTCTGGGGCAACGGCTGCTTCTCTCTGTGGCGCTACTGTTCTTGCTGGGAGAGCGTCTTGTGCAATTTAGCAGCTGTGAGACGCCGCTTTCCTCCAAGTCCCATCCAGAAAGCGCTGCGGCACAGAGAAGCAGCAGCGCTGTTGAATGCCGTTTCTCTCAGCTGCAGCATTTTCCGGATGGGACTTAGTGGCTCACAGCTGCTAAATTGCACAGGACGCTCTCCCAGCAAGAACAGCAGCACCACAGAGAGAAGCAGCTGCCGACCTGGAGAAGACATGGAGCATCTCCACGAGTGACCAATGCTCAGCAAGGGACAGAAGAAGCAGCTGTAAGATCTCCGCAGCGCTTTCCGGATGGATCTTCTTAAAGGTAAGAAGAACTGTCCGGTCTGTTCCCAAATCGCTTCGGCCCTCCTGCACCACCACCCCCAAGCTGCAGGCTGAATAAATTACTTTGCCCGTAGTTTGAGGCCAGAGGAGGGCGGTGGCATGAGGGCAGAGGCTCTGGATGGAGCAAGGCTGGAGCCGGAGAATGGCGTGTTCCCTGACCCGACGTAGGCGAAGGGCGATGGCTCCGGAGCAAGGCTGGAGCTGGGGAATGGCGCTTCCCCCAACCTGGCCTAGGCTAAGGGTGATCGGGCAGAGGCTCCGGTTTAAGGTGGCAATTAAGGTGATATAATTACATACATCTAATTTTAGAAGTTGAAAAGGATCTTTTCAATTTACTAGATAGTTTGAATAAATACAGATATAACATAAAGTTGATGTGAAAGTTAGAACTACTAATATAACATCTTAGAAAAAATATTTGGTAAAACCACATTTGAACTACTGCAGTCAGTTCTGTACCGTGTTATTGCTTGATATTGATATTGTAGGTTCAAAAAGATGCAAAAATGAATATCAAAATAATCAAAGGGCTCTTATATTATGAAAGGTTATAACAGTGAGGGATGCTTTAAAAGAAAAGTGATTATGCAGTTAAGTACCGGTATAATTATATATGCATTTTTTTCCCTCTTTCTTATACCAGAATTTGGTGCATATAGTTAAATAGAATAGTAGAAGTTTTATATCACAATAAAGGAAGCACTGCATCACACTCCTTCAGCTACTGAATTTTGTACAAGAAACGAGTCATGGCTTTAAAGATCATAAGACAAAATTGTGGAAGACTATTAATGCTTAGTAGCTATCATTCACTATAGATATATATTAATTTCAGATTTGAAGGTAGTATATCTCTCTCGGTTCATGAACAGGTAAAGAATGCTTTTGTGTTCATACCCATACGTTTTTAATTGGTCTGCAAATAACTCATTGATTATAACTGGAAATGATCACTAAAGTTTGCCCAAAATTCACATTATTATGTATTTAGAGTAGTTGTTCTCAACCTATTTTTCACCACAGTACCCCTTTAAATACCTTTTGTGGCCACAAACTATGGCCGTGGACTCCCAAGACTTAACTCAAGATTTAAATCATAACATTTCTTCAAGCCTTCGCAGACCCCTTGTGACGACTTCGCAGCCCCCCAGGGGTCCGCGGACTACAGGTTGACCACTGATTTAAAGGATTGGGATTTGATTTTATCCACTACTCAATGAATTTCACAACAATGACTTAAATAGCAGCAAACTATTTATAATAAATATTCAGCTTAACTGGGGTCTTGATTCTTCAACAGTTACTAAACAGGTGTGCTATTAATATCTCTTCTGAGAAGGAAGTTCCAAACCACTAGCCCACATCAAAAAAACCATGCCCCTCCCTTACTGAATCTCTGACCCTCTTGCAATTCTGGGACAGAATTCCATTTAATAAATAAATAAATAAATAAATAAATGTATACATTATTCATCTGCTTAGCCAGGAAGCTGTTGTTTTAAAATACATTCTTAAAATATAACATTATCAACTGATATCCATCTTTTAAGTAATCTGACATTATAGCCATCTGGTCCTAATTTTAAGTTAATATTGAAACATTTCTGTTAACATTTCAACTGCATTTACTTGTTTATTGGCACAGGAACAAAAGAGAGAAAAATACTCCTATGATTATTTCAAGCAATATCAAATGGTATTCTGGACATTAGCTATCTCAAAGAATAGCTAGAAGAATCTGCTTTGATCATAATATAACACTACAAGATTGGCATTAAAAATTCTATGACAGGGGCATGTAACAATTTCCTAACAGTTTTGCAATGAAAAGTTCACTAGAATACCTGTATCTCCCCCAGCAAAAAGACATTTGAAAATTGATGTTTTAAGCAGCCTTCTCTTACCTCTACACCGCTTCACTCACAGCTTTCAGTGGTTGCTCTTCAAAAAACAAAAGCAAAGACAAGTCAGGATCCTGACAAATACACTTCCTGTGGTGTCCCTCATTTGGCCATAGTTCTGAATTTTTATCTCCTCCCTACTTTCTTGGTTCAGATATCAAGAGAAAAAAATTCAGGAAACTGAAATACCTAGTAATAACTAATTGAAGGGAAGAGTTGGTATTTAACAAAAACTCAGTAATACACAGCTCACTGCTAACTCAGTAACATGAAGTGTAACCTTTTTCTTTCAAGCACCTCAGAAGTATTTGCCCTATAAACACATGATTGAACTGATGTACTTCTTTATCCTGGGTTAATAAAAAAGGCATATGGCTTGTCTTCATTTATGTATCTAACAGCTTAATCTTGGATTTGATTATTTAAAATTATCATTTTAACATCTAAAGAAATGGACAATCTTCAGCTACTCATTAGAATGTGCCCAGTAACTATATATTTACAAACAACCAAGTGTAAGATGTATGGAATAATTTTACCAATTTAGGAGAGAAGAAAAAAATATAAAAATGTGGTAATGAAAAAACACTGTATTTTAATTTAATTTCTAGAACAATTTTTATCCTACCCTTCAGGTATCTATGTAGTTTTCAGGGAAGCATCTTGCAAGCAAGTCCAATTAAAAAATAGAAATAGAGATCTCAGAATAAGCTCCAAAACATATTTTCAGTACCAGGACATAATTCAGAGCTTCAAAACAATAATGAGGAACAACTCACAGATACAATACCAAAACCATATGCTTATTACTTGAAATAAAAATTTATTTAAAGTTAGTGTTCTTCTTTGTAAAGCAAGTTTCTGTCCATTCATGCAAAATATTTTCAGGTTCTACATTCAGCAGCAGCAATTTTTAAGTGGCAAGTGCTTTCAAAGGATAGCACAAGTAATAAAAATAAAAATGTTTAACAATCTGAAATTTCACTGCTGAAAATTTAAAGATTTTTTAAAGATTTAAACAATGAACCATAGAGCAAAAATGTATCTAATATCTGGGAGTCATGACTCTTGTGCAATTGAAATTTGGCAAATTTTATAAAACATTTTATAACATAAATATTATCTCAGAGTAGTTTATCACATAGAGGTAGTTTTTCACTTACAACCATTCATTTATTGACCATTCAAAGTTACAACAGAACTGAAAAAAATGATTTATGACTGTTTTTCACACTTACGACCATTGCAGCATTCCCATGATCACATGATCAAAATTCGGGCACTTGGCAACTGGCATGTATTTATGACAGTTGCACTGCCCTGGGGTCACATGATCATCATTTATAACCTTCACAGCCAGTTTCCAACAAGCAAAGTCAATGGTGGAAACTGGATTCGCTTAATGACCGCATGATTCATTTGACATCTGCAGTCGCAACTCACTTAAAAACTGCCTAGCTTAGCAACATAAATTTTGGGCTCAACTGTGGTCATAAGTCGAGGACTACCTGTAATGCAAAATGAAATAAAATATTTCCTGTGCTGATGTTTGACTGTTTAATATGGGTTATTTTCAAGACAGATAAATCTCTGAATGTATCCCAACTTTCCTAGTGACACCAGTAAATTAGAAGCTCTGTCATTATTGAAGACACTGAGGAATCAGATAAGGTAATATCTCTGTAACAATGACCCAACAGGGCATGGATTATCTAGTATACTACTAAAACTCTCATTCTGGTAACCTTTAGCTGGGTGAAACGGTACCTCATCGGGCAACAAATGTTGAACCAAGGTACCTCAAATAAGCTAACTTACATACTGCGTTCAAAATTTGGAATTCATCTGGCAAATTTTATAAAACATTTTATGACATAAATTTTATAAAAGAGTTTATTTTCAAGGCAGATACATATCTGGTTGTATACCAGTTTTTTTCCAGTGAAGATAGTACATTAGAAACTCTGTTGGTGCCTTCACTAATGACAGAGCTTCTAATGATAAAGAAATATCTCTGAAAGAATGAGCCAAGTATGAACAACAACAAAAAAACCCAGAACAATAAAAGAAGCAGCCTGAAGAAAATATGGTAATTCATGATAGGAAAAAACATTTTTACCCTAGAAAATCTCCTGGAAATTTAGCACATCAATTGTATTTAATGAAAATGCTTTAGTGCAAATTGTTTTGGGAAAAACCCACATCAGCGGCTGATAGTTTACCCTCTTTCCCTCCTTAATGCAGTAATAGCAGTATTAGTAATATTGCAACTGGGAACAGAAAAAATATTTTGAGTCCCTGGCCTGCTAATTACTAGAAAAACAGCTATAATAAAAAAGAGCAGGCTGTAATGCAACTCTATGCGAAAACTAGAAATGAACATATTAAATGTGCTAAAATGAGGAAGATGGGCTGTTCAGAAATGAGAAAAATCAATAAAAACAAAACAAAATATATATTTTATCTGTATGAACTGCATTTTCTTCTCACAGAATTCCATTGAATTATGCATCTTAATATTCTAAAGTTAGATACAGTTAAGTAAATAACTCACATTTGAATTGCAATTTTAAAAAAGCACATTGTTTTCACTCTCACTGAAACCACCTCGTTGTAGTTCTGAAACCCAAAACCAACTGCTGTTTAATGATAACAACTAACATCCAAGTCAGAATCAAGGTCTTCCCAGTTGAACATATGTTTGTGACTGCCTGAACCATCAGAAAGAGTGAATGAAGAAACTAATCAATGCCTTAGAATAGTGGTACTGGAGAGAATTTTTGAGACTACTTTGGACAACGAGAACAAATCATTCAATATTAGGTGAAGTAAAACCAGACTGCTCACTGGAAGGACTAATAATAAAGCTAAAGCTTAACCATTTTGGACCCAAAACGCAGAAGCAAGAATTACTGGGAAAGAATCTGATGTTTCAAAAAATCGAAAGCAATAAAAAACACACGATCGCTGACTACTATTACTGATATCATTAGCACATATTTACAAGAACACAAAGCAGCAGTTACTGACAGATAATCCTGGTGAACTGGTATCATGAAGAATAAGCAGCGAGTAAACAAAAGCCTTCAACTTAATTCATTACATGCCTTCAGTCTAACTCTAATACATTACTTTCCTCTACAATATAAGGCAAGCATATATTTTTACACAGAACTATTTTATGTGTAAGGTAAACTAGATTGCACTTGCCTTAATGACAGAGAAATAACTTTTGCAGACAGCACATAATTTTTTTTTAGTTCTGCATTCACAAAGATGAATCTATCAGTTTCAGTGTTTAATTAAGGGAGACATTTCATAGCAAGTTCATGCTCAGCAGATTTCTTCTAAGAAAAAAAAACTGGGAACAACTTTTCTAACTGAATTAACTATAAGGTACCTGTACACCACTGGCAAAATACCCCAGGACAACACAATCTTTTATCGACTTAATAGAGGACCTAGAGACTTGCTTCCCAATACTGACAAACTTAATACATGATAAAAAGGCTCTCTATCCTTTTATATTTATGTTTCAGACAAAGTTTTTGATGCAATTTCACTTATTTCAAAATCTCTCCTTAGATTGGTGGAGATTTGCTCAAGAGACTAGATAAAACTTTTTTTTTCTTTTTCTGGCTCATGTGACTTTAAATTATCTTAGAGAGAAAAAAGGGTTAAGCTTTAGTAGTACTGTTGATAAATTAAAGCCAGAAAGGCTTTTACTAATTGATGGAGCTGTGAGTTCTCTTATTCTTCTTGCTGAAGTGACCTCCAAGAAAGCAAGTTACTATTTTAATAGGAGCTTCCTATTAAAGGAAGCCAAAAGGAAGCTACAGATAGTTCTCACTTAATTACCATTCATTACATATCAAAATATAGGCACCTGCCAGTTGGCCTACATTTGACCACAATATGTACTTCAACTCTTCCCATTCATCTATCTTCCCCCCATCTCTGCCACTACCTAATACTGCCTCCCCCAGCTAACCTTTACTGTCATTTCTTCCTGCCACTGGCCCAGGAGAAAGGAGTTGGGTGAGGGCATAGCTTCAGGATACAAGCTCTGATCACGGCAGAGTGGTGGAGTTCATCTGCCATTAAGACCTCGCTGGGCAGTCAGGGAGAAGGCAGCAGGCTGGAGCCAGTGGGGTTGGCAGGGTAGCAGTACAAGGCTGAAAAAAATTACAAAACTATTTCCAAAGAGTTTGAATTCTACCATCAGTTAGATCATGTACAAATGGAGATAATTCAACATCATTGGTACTCTTTTCAGAATGGTCAACCAACCAAAATCACACAAACAGCTTGGCATGTAGTACTCCTAGAGGTCTCAAGAAACCCAGTGTAACCTCTAGGAACTGAAAACTTCCCTTGCATTAACGAATATCAGCATTCATGAGACAATCATCATGAGAACCCTGTATAATAATGGGGTGTGTGGCATGATTGCAAGGAGAAAGACATTACAGGTAGTCTTCAACTTATAACCATTTATTTAACCAACATTCTAAGTTACAATGACACTGAAAAAAGTAACTTACAACTGGTCCTTGCACTTCTGATCATTGCAACATCCCCATGGTCATATGATTCAAATTCAGGAACTTGGCAACTGGCATGTACTTATCATAGTTTCAATGTCCTGGAATCACGTGTTTGCTATTTGCGAACTTCTCAGCCAGTTTCTGATAAGCAAAGTCAATTGCAGTAGCTGGATTCACTTAATGACTGCACAATTCACTTCTTAACTGCAATGATTCATTTAACAATGGCAAAAAAGGTCATAAAATAGGATGCAACTCAATTAGCAATTGAAGTTCTGATCCCAATTGTGTCACGAGAGGAGAGCTACTATGTATGCAAAGTGCAGGGCAGTGCCTCTCTCATCAGTAAAGACCAATACCAGATGAACTTTCACTGAACTTTCACTGATGCTGGCAATTGCAAATGGAAAGCCACAGGGTTTAATTTGTTTAATCTCTGGGAAGGGACCAATAAACTTTGAATCAGCTTTTTGGAGATCCTGCAGATGTAAAACAAAAAACAAAAACAAAACTGTAGAAAGTTATACCAAATCCCCTTCTGCAATTTTAGACCACTCTTATCTATGTGCATCTGCTGCATTTTAGTAGACAGTTGTTCTATTTCTAGTTGCCCCTTTAAGAGGCATTTGGCCACTTGCCTCTTATGCAGAAATCCAAGATGTTTGGGAACTGTGCATTTATGAGTGGTAGAGGGCAGCACATGAGATGATAGCTGAAAGTTGTCTTAAATAGGGCCATACTGAAAAAATGTACTGTTGTAAGCAAATTCTGCAAGGGATAGAATTTCAGTCATCTTGTTGATAGGAAATATAGCATCTTATATTGTTGCAACAATTGGGTAACTTTCTCAGTTTTTCCATGTAACACTGGATGATGCATATATGACAAATGAATGTTAATATTTAATGTGGAAAAGATCCTTCCAAAATTTGGATGTAAACTGACTTCCTTTGTTCAAAATGATGTGATTGACCAATTCTCTGTACCAATTCTCTAACTCAACTGTTCTAGCTTGCCATCTATTATTATACATTATTGAACCAAGTCTTATAAATTATTTGAGGTGTCTTGCCCCATCAGTTCATCTCTCAGTTCTTCAGCAAGCCCTTCTCTGAACTGGTCTCTCAAAGAGAGATCTTTCCATCCCACATGTCATTGCATCCCACATCTCTGGCAAGTAATTTAAAATCTAAAATATATCAACTCATTCTTCTCTATCATTCTTTCTAAATTCATTGTGAGTCTTCATACCAGATCTTCAATGTATCTTTTGAACTTTTGATGAAGTCTTGGTTTGTTCAGCAGCAGGTTGTTGTCCTTCAATGGTACGCCTCATTTAGCTGCTCCTTCCATTGGCAAACTTAGCCCAAAAGTTATCTTGGTACAATCTGTGGGAAATTCCGCTGGTCTGTTAACCATAAACAGTTCACACTGAGTAAATTTGGTTCCAGCTGTTATATTAGCTGCATCATGGTATTCTGTAAATTGGTAATTTGTATATCCACTTGTTGCTGATGTTATAACAACACTCAGCTAAACAATGTGATTGGCAGATAGTGGAGTACCCTAGGATTGGAGGCCATTACTACAAAAAAAAAAGGGGGGGGAATCTTCTGTCTTTAAAAAAGAGAGTTCTGCAAGACTGATGTCAAACCTTCAAGGTAGCCTAGATAAGAAACCAAAGCATGACTATGACTACTACCTTTAATACAGGTAGTTCTTGACTTATGACCATAATTAAGCTTATGGACTTATGATCTTTTATGATATTGCAATGATCATAAGTGTGAAAAAGGTCATGTCACTTTTTTCAGTGCCATTGTATCTTCAAACAGTCACAAGAGTTTTGTAAATAATCCTTTTTTTAATTCACTCCTACTTCCCCAAACATTTCTAGCAGAAAAGCAGAATTTACACCACTATTTCTTTCACTTACAAGCCAGTTCTTTAAATGAGAAGTTCTGATAGGTCTAGCATAACGATCCATTTCAAATCACAAGAAATGTCAGCCAAAATTGCACTAAACAAATTACAATACAACCTTAGCCTCAAGATATATGTAAACAACGTTGACTTAATATAAAACCTGAACTATTACAGAATAATTCCAACAGTTTACAGTAATTACATTCTAAGTCTGAGACCTATAGCCTAAAATATAATCAATTAAGAGAATTAAAATAAAAGGATCTTCCAGGAAAACATTTATTGGATAGTAATCTTGAAATAAATAATATGAATATATTTTTACTCCAGTGACAGCAAAACCATGCATATGAAGCAATACCAGTTTGTACAATGTATAATGGGAAAATTAAATTTATGTGCAGCAATGGAACTAAATGTATAAGATTCTCACCATTATCCTTTCAGATAATAATGTAAATATTAGCCTTACTCTGGCCAGCTATGCTCATTATTTCCTAAATAAAGGGAAATATATTAAGGTCAAAATCTGAAAGGAAGCCATGCTGAATTAATAATTCATACCTAAAGATCATTAATTTGGGACCCTAATGTTTTGCCAGTGACTGAAAATAGGAGCCCATCAATGTTGCAATACTCATAACAAGTTTCAGTTTATCTTAATTTGAATGCAAACTTTCCCAGACTAAGGATGTAGCCCTTCCCTCCTCCCATCCCCATTGTTGGAAATTTCTGTAGTTTCTGGGATTATCCAGCAACATAGGAACCTCAGATTTCAGAAATTGTTGGATGTGTGTGTGTGTGTGTTTTTAATTCCAAACTCAGCAGTAAGCAACATACATCAAGATAAAAACCTGCTTCTTCAGGTTTAAGATTAAATTAAATTTAGACAGTTGGTGAAACAATAGAACTATTGTATTGAGGAAACCTACACTGAGCTATCCAAAATTCTGATATGCTTTATTCTGCTAGGCAGTAGTTCCGGCCTTCATTTTAAGTTACCTTCCTCAACATACTATACTGTACCAATACTTGGTACTGTACTGAACCAAGTCAGACATGGGTCATTCCTAGTGGTAAAGAGAGGTGGCATTTTTGTTACATTTTCTCCTATCTCCATGCACCAAAGCCTTTTCTGGTTAGAGCAAGGGTGTCAAACTCACGTCATCACAGCAGCATCACGTGACGTATCAGGACTTTGTCCCCCTTTGCTAAACAGGGCATGGGTGTGGCCAGCGTGTGACGCATCCGGCCCATGGGCTGGGAATTTGACAGCCCTGGGTTACAGTTTCTTCCACAAATGGAATGAGCTCTTCAAGTCATAATGACTCAAGTCGTTAGCAGAAATCTAGCTAAAGCAGTGGTGAAATCTTTAAATCCTTATGTTGTTAAATCTGTGTGCTGATAAGTATGTAGATATAAAGTAAAATTTTCATTTTACTATAAATCTTTAGCACAGTAATAATTTTGTAAAAAGAAACAAAAACAAATATTGTTACTACATTAAACAAAATTATATGTTGGTTAATTGGTTAATAGCTTCCTTATGATCAACACAAACTACAATAGGCATGTCCACTTTCAAAGTCTCCAGAATTCAGTGCAGTAATTGTATTCTACTACAGTAAAGACAATTATTTTGTCTGGGTTTTGTTTGCTTTTAGAACAAAAGTTGAGGAATTGTACACTGTGAAGAGTAATAAATAACTAAATATACAACCTGCCTAGCAGACAGAAAGCAGAAAGGTTTTTGTCAAATGTATCATTTTTCTAATGAAATGTTCTGAAGAACATAAAACTCTGAACACTCGTGCACAGTATTTTGGTTCATCCCACTATAACTGCTTTCCAATTATAGAGTTCAAATACATTATAAAAATGTCACCATTTTCATCTTTTCATCTTTTTATAGTTTTTCCCATCAAAAGCTTTTCCAATCTCTTAGACAAACTTTGTTTACGTTTAGTACTAATACCTATTTTGTAGATTACGAATGGGTGAGTCAAAGGCCAACTGATGCACAGATTCCATTTAGCATCTTCATATTTTTATGCAGATTTCACAAATATGCAGACTACATCATGATTGTTGGATCATCATAAACCTGCATGTACTCTTCTAGTTTAAATGTTGTGGTCTATTTAAAGTAAAGTTCACTATGCAATAGCTGTTTCTGATTCTCTACAAACTAGTATATCACAATTAATAGGAACAAGCAATCCACAACCATTCCTTAGCCAATAAACAATAGTTTAATGAATCATGAAGTGCAAATTAGACACGACATTGTAGCAGAATTCAATTTCCTAAGAAACTTAAGATTTACGTAGAGAGGAAAAAAGCTTTTTCTAACACTTGCAGATGTGAAGGCGCACTTGAAAATATGTAGTTAAATTCCAAGAAAACTCAGGATCAAAATAGGAACTATGACCCTATTTATAAGTGGCTAGAAAATAAGCGCATTACTCTTTTTTCTCCACGATCAGGGACAGCACAACTATTTCTTCAATAGCAAAAAAGATAAATTATGTCAAATAAAATCACTTAAATATTGCAGTTTTTTTAAAAAACCTTAACATTCGTAATATCTTAGCATCACTTTCTAATGAGAGAAAAAATTATCTGGAGGTGAAAAAGCAGCTTTCTTTATAGTCACAAAAAGATCTTTACATACAAGTAAGTTTTACATTAAACAGGAACACAGTTTATCATAAGAAGTCTGGTCCAGGTAAAAATAGGAACTCATGGCATTACGTTAACAATCATTTACAGCATTTCATTTGTGTGCAAGCTTCCTTTTCGAATAGAAGTGTGCTTTGAACCTGGTTTCCAATTATTTTATTTATTTAATATGCTTTGCATATTAAACACAAACAATATATTGCCATTAGAAATAAGAAATGATTTGCCTAAACTCAAAGAAAAAAAGCTAACTACACATAAAAAGGAGTCAGAATCTTGACATGCACCATAACTTTAAATTTATGACTTAAAAACTGATAACTCAGAAGTATTTTTCATACAAGGCACACAATTGCCTATGTTTAAATTACATGTATAAACAGTTTCAGCATTAGTAGATCCTTCATGACTGTTTTCTCACCATCCTCACTATTTCAATACAGTATTGAATTCTTTAAAAAATCCTTTTTTTTCCTTGTCTAGTTAAAATCAGCCCAAGGAGGATAGCAGCTATGGGCAGAATTCTACTTACATTATCTTGTTTTTAAATATATGCTACAAACAAAACAGTTCCACCTATTTTCTTATTTTGAAAACTAAAATCTTTCAATTTTCACTTCTGAAAGCCGTAACAAAATATGTATCTGCCTGACAATTAAATACAAATTATATTGAAGCTGTAGAAGTAGATCAGCGTATTTGTACTCAACTTTAAACATTATCTTAATCAAAACACTGCATTAGGTAGGTAGATATGAGGCTAGCTAGTATCTTGCATTTGGTTTGAGGAAGACAAGTTTAAAAAAATTTCTTTATAAGGATATTTTTCCCTCAATGGTATGCATCTTCCATATTCATAATTATTTCACAAAATTTACAGATCAGTGATAGTCTTGAGCAGTGGCACATGAGAGCCAGTTTGGTGATGTGATTAAGTCACCAGGCTATAAACCTGAAGATTGTGAATCCAATTATCACAAAAACAGCTGGGTCACCTTGGACCAGCCACTCTCTAAAAGCAGACAATGTAAACCCCTCACCCCCCTCCCAAAAAAAACCCCTTTCCAAAAAAAACCCTGAAGGGACTAGGTCAGGCAGTCACCAGGAATCAGCACACAGGTACACACACAAATTTGATACATGAACTGAATTTCTTATTTAAGATTGGCATCAGTCACGTTGTAATGGTATGTGTAATAATTCATAAATATCCCTACAAGAAACAGACTGTCAAAAAAAATTCTTCCACACACATGGACATATTTTATGGCTATAATAATATGCCTCAGCAGCATTTGGACAGAAGAAGCGTAAGGGACAAATTGCAGCAACACTACATGGTTTGAAAGGGACAGGAGACACATCCTCTGTTTGCAAAAACATAAGCAAAATATAAACTGTTACACATTTGTGAAAGCAAATACATCAAAGCTAGAATCCGTTGCATTTGAAAGTGTGATCCAAACATGTATATAAATATGTAAAAAAGCTACCTAAAACCAACTATCAGCTACACACTGTCCATACTTGTGGGCATTTGGTTTATGTATTAATCTCCCATCCTCCTCCTCTTAATCCTGAAGTTCCTTATATACTTCCAAGATCTGCTATAGATTTTCTTCCAAATCTCTAGAAGTATTCTGGAAGACACTGGGATGAATTAGAACCCATTATGGTACAGATGTTATTCTACTACATTCTAGATAGATGTACATTGGATTTAGTGCTACGAGCTTCTTACAACATCACACAATTTGTCAAAGCTAATTTTAAACAAGAAGTTCATTTTTAAATTGTACATTTGCAAACAGTAAATTAAATAATAGAATTCAGCATAAACAAATTAATAACAATAAATAAAATACTCATCAATATGAACCAGATTATTACCGGCTCACATGACTATTCTTTTTTTTTGTTAAATATATTTACTTCACTGTTTCTGATATTTTTGTGAAATAAATTGAGTGAAATTCAATTAGGTTTTTTTCATTGATATTTCAACCAGTGAAAACAGGGAGAGGGCAAGTTTCTCTTTTCTATAGCTCCTCATATACACCAAGTGTCACCTCTGTGTGATTCCCCCAATATCCTAATGCATTTTGAGAATACAAAGGAAGGTGTGGAAGGTGATGGAAACCAGGAAAAAAACAGCTAAGATTATATTAACTTTTATTATAAATGCAATTTGCACACTGTCTGATAATCACATGCATGATGATCTCTATCAACAAATCAAAATTGTGATGATGTACAGCAGGTATATGAGGCTAATCTGTAGAAAGACTTCCTGTTTTGCAATAAAGGACAATCTCTTCAATCATTCATGCAGGTTGAAACTAAGTAATTATTGTATCATCCTATTTAGACACCCAGTATTGCATGTGTTTAAAAGTTTTCTATTATGCTTTTGCTGGGTTTGAGACATTAGCAGCACAACTGACCAATCATCTGAATAACCCTGCCGAATTAGGCTAAGACCCATTTTAGTCTACCATTCTGCTTCTCACAGCCTCTAACCAGATGCCTTTAGGATGCTCATAATCATGTCCTTCATATTCCCTTTCCATTACTGTTTCATTGTAACTGTTATTTGGTGGCATGGTGCCCTCATGGAGATAACGTTATAAATTGCCTTTGAATGTCCCCCCATGAATTTATTTACTCCTTTCCAAGCCATCTGAATCAGTGCCCATCACATCTTACAGTAATGAATTCCTCAGATTAATGTGGAACAGGTTATGTATGACCAATTCCCTACAAAACAAGTTTTGCCTGATGCAATAAAATAGATGTAGGAATAGGTGTTGCTAGCACAGTAACGATACAAAATAACAATATCACAAATTAACTGTCACCAAAAATATATTTACAAGGTCCCAAAGTAGCACAGTATTTACCAACAGATCTAAAATACCTGTACCTGCTACAGCAACTGCTCTCAGATATACGAAATTATTAGGAATTCTGAACAGAAGAGGGCAACCTATAAATATAAGAGACAACTTATTCTAATACTTAACATAACTCTTTATGTTGATGCTATTAAAACATTTTCTATGAAATCAATTGAACATAACAGTATTTGTTTATGCTTTGTTATTTTGCGAAGACCATTTATTTTAAGCACAAGCTGAATTATTCCTCATGATATGCTACGGGACTCAAAATTCCTTATTAAGGAACTACTGTTCCAGAGGATTCAAAGAAAGAAAGAAAGAAAGAAAAAGAAAGAAAAAGAAACCCAACTACAGTTCCCTTTATGCGTTTAAGTTTTAATTTGCAGGCCAGAAACACCGCCCCCCCCCTCTAATGACAGCCATCAGCAACAGAAAATGGCGAGGAAAGTCAGTACTTTTGTATACAGCGTTTCACTTAGGATGCTCTCGATTCCACGAGACAGATCATGAGTACAGAAAAGACAGTTGATGAAGATTGGTGACAAGGCACCCCCAATTTTCCCCACCAGGACCCTCGGAGCACGAACTTTCCGAGTGCCCAAGGAAAATTTCATTTTACAGGACGACTTGTCAACCGTTCGGCCAGAAAAGGCGCCCCTTCGGCTGGCGCCAGGCAGTGGACTTGGCCAATTAAGACAAAAAGAGGGAGACGCGGAACAGAAGGGGACTCCCAAGGGGGCAGAAATGAGATGGACGCCCCCCCCCCAAAGACCAACGGAGGAGCAGAGGACCCGTAGGGCGAAGGCGACGCAACGCATCATGGGCACTTGCGCGCCTCTTGCCTGTGGGGTGTGTTTGTGTTTATGGGGCGGCTAGGTGCGCGCGCGTCCGCCCGCACCAAAAGCGCGAGGTGGGGGGGGGTGTCCGCTCCTTCCCCGCCCCCTCCGACAGCCGAAATTCCTCCGGCCCAGGCCGACCACAACCGGTTTCAGCCGGTTCCGGGCGGGCCGTTTGTTTCCGTGCGCGCGTGCCGCACGCTGCCCGCTGACGTCAGGCGTGTGTGGCGCGCGGGCGGGCGGGCGCCGGGCGGAGGGGTGCGGCGGTGGCGGCGGCGGGAGCAGCAGCAGTAAGAAGCGGCTGCGGGTGTTCTCGCTACGTACGTGTAGTGCTGCGGCTTCTCGGGCTGCGCTTGGAGCGCGCTGGCGGGCGCCACCGGCCCGGTCGCAGGAGACCCGGTCCCTACCGGGCCCTTCGACATGTTCCTGCCCTCCGCTCCCTCCTCCGCCGCCCGCTACCACCGAGGAGGAGAGCTTTATTATTCACTCTGCGCGGTCCGCACGGAGACCGCAGTGCGCAGGCGCTGCCGCCGCCATTACCGCCCCGGGTTACCCAAAGCATGCTGGGGCTTGTAGTCCCGGTGATGGCGGAAAATCCCCCTTTTCTTCTACTAGGCTTCCGGCCCTTTAGACTACAAGTACAGAGGGCCTCTGCGCTTGCTGTCCCGGATATTGTAACAGCGCAGCGATTTATAGGAGTTGTAGTTGGAAGCAATCCGTCCATGGATTGCCTTAGAGAAAATGTAAGCGGGGTTGCTGTTTCGTCAGCTATGAATCGTTTAATTACGTCCCCCCCAATTATTTTTATTTCTCGACGTTAGCATTATTAATTTGGAAGTAAATGTCGCTAGATGCTGTAAGATTTGCTAATGATGTGAATTAAGTGCAATGTAGGTGGTTATGCTAAACGATGATGGATAGTAAAATAATTGCAAATTCGTTAGGGATTATTAAAGTGAAGTCTAGTTTATTAAAAAGAAAAATAACAGGCTAGGTATGATCTTTCCTTTGGATAACACATTGGTATTCCAACACAGAGAGACAGCACTCTCAAAATTATCTCACAAATGAACAAATTATATATGTTGTTATAATAAAAACAGTGGGATTGTTGATCCTAAAGCAAAAGTTTCATTCCATAAACTTGAGTTGTTAAAACTGATATATCTACTGCTGGATTATGATCTACCAAGTATTTTGTTATAAGAAAAGTGATGAGTACCACAAGTGTTTCCTATAATGTAAGTTAGCTGTACCTTGACAAATTTATGCCATAACAATACTTCATCATTGTTATGACATGTCATGACTGTATTTGATTACTCATGTGGTTAATCACAGAAAAACCTATGTGGTTCTAAAGAGTCAACAATGACTTGATGAGTCAAAACATTTACGCTTTTCTAATAAGCACACAATATCATGTTATTTGTATACTGTCAAGTTTCATACATATTCCTTGAAAGTAAGTCCTGGTATATGTATTGTGTTTAAAATTATGCATCTATTTGAGATCTTGGACTGTGATGTTTTGTTTCATGGACATTAATCTATTTTTCCTTTAAATAAATATTTTGTTTGGTTTCTAAATGAAATATGTTTAGGAGGACTGAACCATTTTCTAACATCTGAGCAAGGCTTTTGATATTCTTTCTCAGTTCTTTAGCATCTTTAGTAATATTTTAAATATATTGTATTCTTTAACTATGATAGTCAAGCTTCTTTTCAGTGTAATTCTCCAGATCATTAGGTTAAGGAAAGCTGATCATTTTACTTCTTAATCTTTATTGGAGTCTAGGAATGAATGGTTCACATATAATGCTAAACCATACCATTTGTTATTGTATGGAGCCAACCACTACTGTTTGTAAACTACTTTTGGGGATGATGTATGTGTGAAGCAGAGTATTATACTCAGCAGGTTATATATATTGTAAAATAATGATAGTTTTTGATAAGTAAACCTAGGCAATATGAAAAATGAAATACTGTGCTGGTTTTTTGGCTATTATCTAGGATCAAGGAAACATTGTATATATTTATTTACTGAATTTCTACGGTATACAGATAAATTGTAGACCTACTGTGATTTATAATATTGTACTTAAAATACACAGTAAGAAAACAATCATTCATAAATCCGAGTGAGAAAAAAGTTGGAAAGAAACATTGTCATACAGTATCTAAATAGATAAAACAACATTGGGTGCTATCAACATACAGTACATGGTTCCCAAGCTGATGTCCGTAATGTTTGTATGAACTGCCAAATTCCAATGATCGCTTATTTATTATTGACTTTCCTTATCGTCACTTTTGGGAATTGATACTGTCGACCTGGTGATGTAACTGAAGGCGCTGGAAGCATGCAAATAAGATGTGGTTCTGGAATCCGACAAACATCTTGTCTTTCAGGCCAATAAAAGGAATGAGCAGGGCTTCGCGGATGCATAAATGTTACCAACACATCATTTTGGTCAACCAAAATTTCCAGGACGTTGCCTACCCACCATTTTTTGCATTAATTCAGGCAACAACAACTGGGAAATATGTCGGCCAATTTTTAATTCAGATCGACGATATTGGACATTTTGGCCACAAAATTAATTGTGTCATTTGAAACTTTGCTGGCAGAAATCAAATTTGAATCAACTGGCATAAACTGTTGATGATCTCTTGTGCCCACTATTGTACTGCTAACTTTCCATCTTTCTTCTTGCAGCATCCTGCTTCTTCGATTTCTTCCTTCGGAACGTATATATATTTAATTCCATGAATGTTTCTGTCACAAAAGTTGAAACAAAAGTATCAACTCCCAGAAGCAGCACTAAAGAACATGGCGCATAAATTCAATAAGTGATCGTTGGAATTTGGCAGTTCATACGAACATTACGGACGTCAGCTTGGGAACTATATTAGATACCCACTTTAGGCTTGGGAACCTAGGATAAGCTGCCCAATTGTCGGCTTGGGAACCGGACAGATGCCTACACAAGGCTTTGGAACCTTGATGAAGAAAGCAAACTACAGGCTTGGGATCCTGAATCAAAAAACCCACACGTGGCTGGTGTTGCACGGCTATCAGGTGTGCCCCCTACAGCGATGGGGTTGCTGGTTCAAGTGCCTGAACTGATAGCGACAATGTCACCATGGACCAACGCAATATAATAGTAGTAATGATGTCTACATAAAACAAAGAGGATGAAAGAATAATAGAATGCATGTGACGTTGCCATAGCAACATCCTCAAATTTGTCCCTATTTTTAGGGCTTTATATGTTAGCGATGAAAAACCAACCCTACTTTTTTAGGGGGTTTGAAACATGCTCTTTCTAATGAGGATGTTTTAACAGTTTCCAGAAGGTCTTTTTTTGTAAAACCTGGCTGAAAATACCCTATTTTTGACATTTTTACAAAAAATGTCAATTTTACACTCCATTTGTAAACTATTGGAAAGCAGTAGGAGAATGAAATTTTATATTTGAAAACCTTGTGTTGCTAAGTTATTACGCGCAAAGTTTCATGTTTATCATACCTTTCCTTCCAGAGATATAAAAAGCTAAACTTTAACCTTTTTTCGAGCCACAATATTTTTGGCCAACTTTGCTCCAAATTATCTAGCTGGAGATCGCTCATAAGAATGTTTTTATTATTTTGTTTAAAAGAGCACAAACAGTTGTACAAGATGGCCAAGTTTTGTTTCTCTGAACAAAATATTGCCGGAGATATTATGTCTCAAAGTTGCTGGACCCTCAGAGTATACTATAGAAGGCTGCGATATGGAGTCAAACAAATAACTATATCTCCGCAAGTATTGCATTGGCACACATAACACTTTATCAATGTTCATTGGGGACATGTGTACATGTTCACATAAAATTTCATCGAAATCCGTGATGGTTGAGCAGGGACCCCCAGACCACTTGACATGGAATAACCCATTTATATTCTCTTTGTAAATGGAAATAAGATTGTTAATTATATCCATTTTTTTCTAATTTGAAATCTGATTGTATTGTGGGTTTTTTTTAAATCTAGTTGATTGTGCATTACAAGTATATTTTGTTGAGAGGCGTTCTCAGTTTAGCAATAATGCTAAAGCAAATAAAGATTGTGAATTCATTGACAGGCATATTATTAGCTTCTTAACCTAATTTAAAAATAACGTAATTATTGATTTGTATCCAGATCCCCCCGTAAGTGGCTAGAAATTAGCCATAGGATCCATAATTGCTACACAATTAAATTTATAAAAATATTGTTTTGTTGTAATTTTGTTGTGTTTTATTAGATAGCTGTACTTATGTATGACAGGTCCAAAATAATCCAGACAGCTTTCATGGCTAAGGTGGCACTAGAACTCTTGGTCTCCTGGTTTCTAGCTGGTGACTTACCCACCAGACCAGGGGTGTCAAACTCAGGGGCCAGATGCCACGCCCCTGCCCAGTTTAGCGAAGGGGAAAAAAGCCCCGATAGGTCACATGATGCTGCTGTGACAACGTGAGTTTGATACCCCTGAACTAGACAAAACTTGCCAAATATAAAAATAAATAAATAAATATCTAAAATACACTATCAACATTGTTTACATGCAACAGCCAACTGTCACTCTAGAGTCTAGCTTGATTCTTTGTAATCAGACTGACCTCAATTTTATTTTGTAAATGTGCAGCATGCACATTTCATGATCAAATAACACGTTTATTTGATCATGAAAACTAGATAATGGTCTTAGTTTTACTAATAAAATATACAAACCAATTCTATATTTCATGTTATTTCTTTGATGATTTAAAAATTAATTAAGAAACCATGGTATATGTTAGTTATGTTAAAAGTATTAGACAAATGAAATGAAAAGTTGTGGTTTATGTACTGCTTATAACTGAACTTCATAAATGTTCCTTATTTATAGGTAACATAAAGAAACTGAAAAATAAAATTTGACATGACGGCAGATGAACGTCAGGTACAGTCAACTACGACGTCCTACCTCTGCTACCATTTCACATTCCCTTCGTATTTGCCAGGCTGTGTTTTCTCTAATTTGCCCTCCCCATTGAGTCCAGGACACTCAGAACGGGCTGCTTTTCTTTCCCATTGACTTTCCATTGTAGAGCTTTGCAACAAAAAGTAGGATCCAAACCGTGTTTTCTATTGTCCAATCAGAACCACCAGCTTCACTGCAATTGTAATTGGTTTGCTCCGGACCACGGTAGCCAATCGGCGCGCAACTTTAACAACCAATCTGCTTTCGAGCTTCCGTCCAATCGCATGCAGGATGCGGGGAAACTGTCTTTGTATCAGCTAACGTCATGGCGCCGGCGAAAGCAGATGCCAATAGCTCCGCGCGTCGCGTGTCTGTATTGTGACGTCACGACGTTTTAGGTTCCCTCCCTCTATAAAGGCAGCATCCCAGCAGAGGGAGGGGACAGTTAAGGTTTCTTCGAAGGCTGTTCGGTACGTGCTGTTTCTGCTTTTACAGCGGAAGTGGGTTTTTTTTTTCCCCCCTAAAAAAGGATTTATTCCCGAAAGAGGTGAGTTTCGGCTGGGAGCGAAGGCGGGGGGGGGGGAAGAGTGAGAGTGGGGAAAAGAAAGAGGGTTCCCATACTTTGGGGAGCAAATTTTGTGACAAATAGGTGGAGGAAAGAGGTGGAAGGCCGCTTTGTTCTGGGTCGGCTGCTTAAGGGAGGGCCGGAGACTTAATGGCGGCGGTAGTTATCGGGGCTGGGAACAGAAGGGAAGGAACGAAGTCGAGCTTCCTCTCCGGCATCGCGCGCGGGCAAGCAAGCGTGAGAGAAAGGGCAATTCCTGGCGTTGCGCCGCGCGGGCTGAGCCTCCTTGGCCCCGTGCCCGCATGGAGGACGATTCCCCCCCAAGGCATCTGCCGCTGCCGTTCCCCTCCCGCCAAAGCGTTTCCGTCTCGGGAGAAGAGGACCACGAGTAGATAGAGGCTGAAGTGCCGGAAAGCCCACTTAGGCCGGGTCGACCTTCGGGAATTTGGAAAACGCTGCCGCGTCCGCCCGCCCATCGCATGTATTTTCTCTTTCAGAAGAGTGAAGAAAAATGGCCCGTACCAAGCAGACTGCCCGTAAATCCACTGGTGGCAAAGCTCCACGTAAACAGCTGGCTACTAAAGCTGCTAGGAAAAGCGCCCCCTCTACCGGTGGAGTCAAGAAACCTCATCGCTACAGGTAAGAAGACAAAACAATCCTGGAATGTGTGTTTTAGGACAACCGCCAAGCTGATCTGTGGAAATAAAAGGATTAAGAAGGGAGTGGTGTATGTTGTAACAAAGGTAGATTCTGTGATAGCACTAGCCTTGCTTTAACTATAAATGCCTCGGGAGAGCTGTTGTCTGCGTCCAGTCAATCCTACCAAGCTTCTGTAGTGTATTTCTACTACTTTTGAAACTATTTTGAAAGACATACTGAGAAATTTCCTGGAATTGTTACATGCTGTGAACAGACTGCCTCACTCCTTTTTTCCCTCCCCCCAACTTCAGACCTGGTACTGTGGCACTGCGTGAGATTCGCCGTTACCAAAAGTCAACAGAACTTTTGATTCGGAAGCTTCCATTTCAGAGGCTCGTAAGGGAGATTGCCCAAGATTTCAAGACAGACCTAAGGTTCCAGAGTGCAGCCATTGGTGCGCTGCAGGTAAGAACCTATTCAAGTACTATTCTTTTATGTGAGGAAAGGAATAATGTATCCTAATAGGTTAATGTCTAACCAATATCTTGTTTTTTTAATCTTTCACATAGGAGGCTAGTGAAGCCTATCTGGTGGGTCTGTTTGAAGACACAAATCTCTGTGCCATCCATGCCAAGAGAGTTACCATTATGCCCAAAGACATCCAGTTGGCTCGTAGGATACGGGGAGAGAGGGCTTAAAAGGAAGCAGTTTTTATGGTGTTTTGTAGTAAATTCTGTAAAATACTTTGGTTTCAATTTGTGACTTTTTTTGTATGAAATTGTTTATAATATGTTACATTTGTACTTAAGTCATTCCATCTTTCACTCAGGATGAATGCTAACAGTGACTGTTCACATAAAACTCAGTGATGTGAGCCCTGTTGCTCAGTAGTGACAAGTTGCTAATATGCAGAAGGGATGGGTGATCTTTCTTGCTTTTCATGCATGTTTCTGTATGTTAATGACTTGTTGGGTAGCTAAAATTGTAAGGTACTAGAATTGATATAAATGTGTACAGGGTCCTTTTGCAATAAAACTGGTTATAACTTGATTCAAGTGTTTAACAATTGGGGCTGTTAAGTCTGACCATACATCACTGTGACAGAATGTGGACTTTCTGAAGGGTAAAGTACGAGTCTTAACCACAGTGTAACTTACAGTTTCCTTAAAAAACGTAAACCTGGCAGCTATAGAATACACTATGTGCATTTATAATAGCTATTTTATATATTGTAGTGTCAACATTTTTAAATTAAATGTTTTACATTCACATGAGTCCTGTCATTGTTGTGGGGAAAGTAGCATTTCTACTTGGGTTTATGCTTAAATCAAGTTGAAGCATGTTTATGCTTTGTATTGATCCCCAATTGCAGTAATAGTTTGCAGCAATTATGTAACCTCAGTGAATAGTCTTTCTGATTTTAACTCCTATGTTTGCAGAATAATTTAGGAACTAGGAAATGCTACTTAATTTCTTACAAAATTATTTCAGCCCTGTTTCTAGACTAATTAGATGACTCATGGAAATGAAACTAGGTAAGAGCAGTCCAGCTTTCTGTGCTGCTGCCTCTTAAAAAAATAAGCTGTTCCAGGTATTTCAACCCATTGTTTGAGAATATAAATTTACAGATTGTTTTAGGGTTTTGTCTTGTTAGCTAACCCATAATGGGTATTTAAAATTTAATGAAAATTGTAAAGTTGCCTGCTGAGAAACTGTTCAGTTATTTGATTTGTTCTATCAAACTGGTCTTGTTTTCGGTGTAGATATGCAAACAAATCTATTGCTTCAGCTTGATTTTATTCCATTTTGAAAATTGGCAATGTAAACATTTGAAAAAGCAGTTGAGTCTTCTGTTTGATTTATCTAGAACAATTGTATCTGGACAGAATTTTAATCTGTGCCAAGCGACTCCACAATCCAAGAGTTGACCCATCAGGATATCACTGATTGATATTAGACTTTAGCAGGTCAATGAGGCTCCAAATGTAGATAGAAGCCCAGCGGCAGAGCATCACATCTGTCAAACAAACCACTCTGTATGTTTAAATCCAGCAGCTAAAGAAACAAACACAATTTGTCATGTCTTGAATTATTTTTTGGACACATTACAGATAGCTTACTGCTACATTCGTAAATACTTTCATGCTAGATGTGTAGTTGCTAGCATTGTTTACGAACCCTATCTAAAGAACAGTTCAGTTCTAGGGATGTTTAGTCCAACAATTAATGAAACAAATTGATACAAGTTTGGAAAACTTCAGACCTCAAATATTACAGGACCACATGTTAATATGCTGCCTTGGTCTACTTTTTTATTTCTTAAGCTATCACGCTGTTATACAGGTATGTAATGAAATGTAAGAATGGATTAATTTAAAAGCCTAACCAAAGTGATCATATCAAAGAACTATTAGCTTTCTGCTGTATATACTTGGGACATAATCAGGTTGCCTTAGCAGAATTTCATTAATGCAACAGGACTGATAAATACAATAGCCCGTCCCAACCTATGTATTCTGGAAAATGCCTAAATGGAAGAAAGCTTGCAGAAGAGGTAAAGCTGTGAAGTACAGAGTAATACACCTAAACAAAATACAATAGCCTTTACTACAGCATGTATTCCAAAGCATATTCCTTACCAATCCGTTTGATGATTTCCTCACTTTCCTCTTCAGAATTTGATTCAAAAACTAGGCAATCAAAAGTGCTATCTTCTGGAGAGTCAGGTGAAGTTCTATAAAGTAAAGATGGTAACTGTAGATATCCAACACATTTAACAGCATATAACTTAATTGCCATACATAATAGCATTCCTCTAATGGGTCTAAGTGACAAACCAGGCTATCAATAAAACATTGCTTGGTTCTTTCATGCAGGTAACCTAATACATCTTGGATAGGAGCTAGTTTATCAACAATCCAATGTATTCAAGATAGCATTCTATGTGGAAGGGAACATATAATCACAAAAGAAACTGGTATAATATGTGCTAAACAGGTAATGGCATGATTCACAAAGTCCAATAAGGAAATCCTTTAGATTCCTGTTTTGTTAGTAAAGGACACACTGAAGCATTTGAATGTAATTGATGGATACACCCTACACTAAAAATTACTATTACTACTACCACTACTGCATGATTAATGGGACTGGTAAATACAGTCTTGCAATGTCACCACGTGGATGGTTTTTCAAAATAAAACTTACAAGCTACAGAAAGCAAAGAGATTGTGGCTATCCAGACGGCGCCCCACACAGGAAATGTCTGTGTAAGAATAACGGAAAAGAACCTGAAAATGGCAACAATTCTCAGTTAATGCATTTGGTCAAAGCTATTTTTTTTGGAATTATTTTTATTGAATGTGAAGACAAAAAAGATTAGATCTACAATTAAAAAACAACCTTAGAAACATTTTCTGTGTCTATTTTAAGTGTGTACTGCCCAGATTATAAAAAATAAAAGCAATAAATTATTGAGAAGGCATGATCAAGCACAATCAGCAAACATTCTAACCTTTGAAGTTGTTTTGTGTTGAACAATTACTTCAGTTTCTTTGACATCGAATAAAATTTCCTGAAGAAATAATATTACAACTGTTAATAATGCTATCAAGTGACAAAAAAGTTTCCCTAAAAGAAACTTAAAATTGGACCCAATTTTCTTTTCCTGTTTCTTCCTTCTACCCAGACAACATCATAGCAACATCGCTTCAACTCAATCACTTTACAGATCAGTGAATTTACCATTTAAAGAGCTAACAATCATTGCTGTAGGTATCTGAAAAAACAATGAAAACCAACTCTTTGAAAGTTTCATTAATGTAGCAGCATGACTTTTAAACAGTTCTTTCTATACTGTATGCAATGTATAGCAATTTCAGTTTATTACATATTCAACCGTGGCAACTTTAGCCAAAGAAAGTGATGAACTTTGGCCTATTGGCTTCACTTTATCTTTCTACCCGATATTGAGGAAAATGTTCTCCTTAGGCCTTTAAAAACCATCCTGATGCACCTGAGAGAGCTACTATTTACTAGTATTTCAGCTAAACGAGCAACACGTAGATTGGAAAAATGTCTTTTTTATACCTGCTCAGTGGTGGTAAATAGGCAGCTGATCACATTTCCGCCATATCTCTAAAATGGCAGAGCTAGAATTTAATGTTTGTGTGGACTTGATATCTAGATCATTAAAAAAAACCACACAGGCAAGTGAGCAACTTGGATTGCCATAGCTATAATATTTGGGTGAGACAAGTTGAACAAGCCAGTCCAGCTTAATACTAGCTGGCAAAGTCAGCCATCGCTTAAATTACAAGTAAACCACAAACAGGCAATTAGCATCTTCCTTTAGATGTTTTGGGTACAGTTTTCACCATTGATAAACACTGGCTGGGATAATATAAACATATTCTACTTATTACAGTTCTGCAGTTCTTTCTGATAGCTGAAAATTCTTCAAGATTATATATATTTGATGGATTTTGCTGAGTAGCATTGCCAGAGTGACCTAGATTTATGTTCCTTAAACTTTTCAAAACCAGGGAAAAACGGGGTACTGAACTAAAACAGGGGTAAAGGTAGTCCTCAACTTGTGACGGGTCACTTCGCAACTATTTCAAATCATGACAGATTCCCCCCCTCCCAGAAAGTACTTACAACTCATTTCCAACGTTCTTATGGCAGCCCTTCACCTCCCCCACTTAACAACTGTTGTGTTCGCTCAATGACCATCACACAAAAAAAAGTCCCAAAGGTGCTTTTTTCAAGAGGCAACTGGACTTTGTTTTTTCTCTGAAGACATTTCGCTTCTCATCCAAGAAGCTCCTTCAGAACTGGATGAGAGGCGAAAAGTCCAGTTGCCTTTTGATAAAACACGCTTGGGACAACCATGACCTGGATGACTGAGAATCTCCACAGGCACCACAAAAAAGGTTGTAAAATGGGGTTTGGTCACATGATGACTCGTTTTAAGACCATCACAACTTACAACTGTAATGCACTATTACACTATTACAGTTGTGCACTATTACAGTTGTGATTTGAGGGCTACCAGTATGCCATGACAGATTCCCACCCACCCCGCCAGAAAGTACTTACAACGCAGTTCCAAAGTTCCAATGGCAGCCTCCCCCCCCTCCAGTCACATGACTGCAATTCAAGGTCCTGGTTGTCACCTTTAAAACCCTTCATAGCTTGGGACCAGGTTGTCTGAGGGACCGTCTCTTGCCGGTCACATCTACCTGACCCATCAGAGCGGGGAGGCAGGGAATGTTGCTGGTCCCATCCCCGAGGTAGATATACCTGGTGGGGCACAGAAGAAGGGCCTTCTCTGTGGTGACT
>JANHFL010001072.1:61156-86049 GCA_032468155.1 Oxyrhabdium leporinum
TTCTTTCTTTCTTTCTTTCTTTCTTTCTTTCTTTCTTTCTTTCTTTCTTTCTTTCTTTCTTTCTTTCTTTCTCCAAGGAAGGATTGAAGGAAGAGGCAGTTGATGGTGGAGCAAATTAAAGTGATGGAAAAGAACGAAAAAAACAATAACCCTGGAAGGAAAAAAAAAGCTCTTGTGACATACTAAGCAATCATTCTTTAAACAAACATAGAAGGTGCATTTTTGTTTTTATATCTACTGTGTTTTCTGTCAATTCAGGGTAATTGTTAATGTTTTAGAGTTAATGAGAGAGAGAATATAAGGCTTTATTTCTCAATCCCCGATCTTAATCTACCAGGAAAAGAACACCTAATCAGTTTAGGGTGCCAACAGTGACATTTGAAATATAGAAAAATATTACAGCAAAGATATTTGCAGTAGCCCTTTAGAAGGCTGGTCTGGGGTATATTTTTCAACCTGAAATTTCTATTCCCTTTTCGGCTTTGTTAGCTAAATGAGACTGAGGTGGACCACAGCTGAACAACTTTTATAGAGGCAACTCCAACAACTTTTGTAGAGGCAACCCTGGCAACTCCAAACTGTTGGGAAATACTCTGCCAAATTAGAAAGCTGCTACCACTCGGGGAAGAACACACCAAGCTAGATGGAGAAAGACTAACCTATGTAAGGTTCTGGTGTTCTCTTTTTCAAGCAGCTGCATGATCAGCGTTAAAAATGAAATAGTGAATTAGAATTTAGTTAGTGGATGACCCTCTAAGCCAGGGCTGTCAAACTCCCGGCCCATGGGCCGAATGCGTCACGCCCTGGCCACGCCCATGCCCAGTTTAGCGAAGAGGGAAAAAGTCACGTGATGCCACCATGACAACATGAGTTTGACACCCCGGCTCTAAGGCGTTAGTCATTGTTTACAAAGCACAGCAGCTGAATTCACACAAGATAGCAAGGATTTTTTGAAGAGCAACTATCCCTGCTGAGAGGAGGGTTCAAGCAAGGAATCATCCTGGATTCACGATATAAACACAAGAGGGCTAGGTCTGACCTCCCCTATTGTCTTGGGGCCTCATCTGCTCATTCCCAGATGAGATTGGCCACTCTGGAGAAATTCCTGTGTAATAGGCAGAGAACAATAAAGTAACTGTTTGGAACATGGGCTGATTTTCTTGGCCATGCCCATTCTGAAGAGCTTAAAACCTGGAAAGCAAACACTTGAAGGCTGCACTTTTTATACATCTGCACGTTTTGGCTTGCTTTGATATATGAATATCATATATGTGTGTGTGTGTGTGTTTATATTTGGCCCTCTCTCCCTTATATGGAAATAAAGTACTAAATTGCCAGTGGATATTTTTCTTCCTTGGTACAGATAACAGGGATCCAGTTACTAAGGCACTGGCGTGCCAGAAAGCGGAACACACCTTTGCAATGATGCCTTGTGGTATCATGGACCAATTTGTCTCTGTGATGGGGAAAGAAGGACATGCCTTGCTGATAGACTGCAGGTCAGAATGTGGCAATAAGTCGTTCTCTTGTAACTTCTTCCGTCTATGTAGAGAGATCATGTCCCCACAGATCACTTACCTAACTAAGCTAACAGTATTCAAAAGAGAAGAAGGATGATGATGCTCTGTTAAAAAAAAGCAAAAAACCCTCCTGTAAAGTATTTGTGGAATAAAATTCTCAAAGGGCATTCAGATAACCCTTAAGCCCTGGGTGAGTTGCTGAGGCTAGGGATAGAACTAAATCCATGTCCTTTAAGTTGACAGTTAAGACCCAATTTTTTAATGACTATGGATATTTTTTTTTAATAGAATATTAGACATTGTTAAAATGTAACACGTACCCAACTCGTGTACATTTTAGAATTCAGAATGCAGGTTTAAAGTTTAAAGCACTGAATTCTTAAAGTTGTTTTATGTGGACAGTGCACTTTGGTTTATAAATAACAGCTCTTTTCGGTATTTCTTCTGTATAAGTAACTAAACCCAGCAACCACCTTTAGGATGATTTCGTGCGATCCAGTTATGTCTTCTTGTTATTCAAGGTCCTTGGAAACTCGCCTGGTCCCTTTGACTGACCCAGACTTAGTTGTTCTCATCACCAACTCCAATGTACGGCACACTTTGACAGGCAGCGAGTATCCCACACGTCGGCGTCAGTGCGAAGAGGCAGCCACGTTGCTGGGAAAGGCAAGCCTGAGGGAAGCCAACATGTCAGACTTAGAGGGTAAACATTATTTGGAAAGAGCGGGGGAGAGGGCCGCGTGTGTCAGCCTCCAGCCTTCAGAACACCTGAAGTTTTGTATGTCTGTTGCAGAGCAAGGGGAGATGGAAAGGAGAGAGGCAATTGGCATATTAGGCATAAGTGTAGTTCTTGTATAACACAATTGGGGCTGATAACACAAAGGCTGGTAACACAAAGGCAATTGCTAAGAGAAAAGGTGTTTACGCTTATGATCTTACTTCAAGTTGCCTTTGCTTTGCAGACCTGCAAAAGTCATGGATTGTACAGTTACTTTTTCATGACTGTTGTTAACTGCAAACGGTCACTGAACAAAGCAGTTGCTAAATGAGGACTATTACCTGTACTATCATACAGGAGGAGAAAGAAGGCACATGGGAAACTCAAAACTTCCCATTTGGGGAGAATGTTTAACCTTCGAGCTCTGATTGAATCTTGTTCATTTTGTTTTTTTCTCTCTTCCTTCCAGAGTCCAGGAGCCTCCTGAGTAAGGAGATGTACAGGCGAGCCAGGCATGTGATTGGAGAGACTGAACGCACGTCTAGGGCAGCTGAGGCTCTGGAGGCCAAGGATTATAAGAGGTTTGGAGAGCTGATGGTGGAGAGCCACAATTCCTTACGGTAAGGCAACAGTCTGAAGCTGATATAGGTTATTCTAGGTTATTCCTTCCGTATTTTTTTAAAAATTAACATTTATAGAATCAAAGGGCCAGTTTTGAATTTTCATGTAAAGATTTTCCTGTTATGTAGATTGAATGTAGAACGAAACTATTTACTGCAGAAGATCAGCACACCTTGCAGGTAGTCCTTGACTTACAACAGTCCACTTAGTGACCGTTCGAAGTTACAGTGGCACTGAAAAAAAATGATTTATGACCCTTTTTCACACTTACGACCGTTGCAGCATCCCCTTGGTCACGTGATTTACATTCGGATGCTTGACACCTGACTGACATTTACAACGGTTGCAGAGTCCTGGGGTCTTATGGTCCCCTTTTGCGACCTTCTGGCAAGCAAAGTCAATGGGGAAACCAGATTCACTTAAAACCATGTTACTAATTTAACAGCTGCAGTGATTCACTTAACAAACGTGGCAAGAAAAGTCATAAAATCAAAACTCATTTAACAAATGTCTCACTGAGCAACATAAATTTTGGGCTCAGTTGTGGTTGTAAGTTGAGGACAACCTGTATTGTATATCTATTGTATCTCTTTGCTTTCACAATTAAGAACACCTTAATGTAGACCTACTATTTTTCATTCCTCTTACATTCCAAGTTACTATTTTTTGTGTATCAGCAGATGGATCCATAAATACAATCTGTCATGCCTTTGGCCAGCTAAGACACATTTTTAAATAAGACAGAGAAAGTGTAGACTAAATTATCAGCCTTAATCATATTTGTTCCCACATGCAACATTTCTTTCTAAGAGTAAATGAAGTCAGTTTGGCACATCATATTCTTTTCCATATCCCATCAACAAAGATTTACATGCAGTGTAATGACATAGAACAGGGGGCCCTGGCCCACTACTGGGCTGTGGCCTCATGTCCCCCAGGCCGCGAGTAGCCAGCGTGTGCGCATGGCTCCACTTGCACAAAGGTCACTCCGAGCGTCACGGGCAAGCTTGGCCCAACTTCCATAAGTGTCGTTGCAAGTGGTTGCGGCCCCACCCATGTGGAGTGGTTGCGGTCCCACTCGTGCGAGTGTCGGTGTGGGCAGTTGCAGCCCGACTTGCACAAGCCTTGTTGCGGGTGCTTGCGGTCCCACTCACACGAGCGTCACTACAAACATTGCAGGCGCTTTTGCACATGCACGCACCTGCCCCTGCCCCTCCCACAAAATCATTCCCTCTTCTCCCTGCCCTCCCGCTCCAGGCCGCCAACCCTGAAAGGTTGCAGAACTCTGACATAGAATTTATCGGTTGCAAGTGATACACTTTAATGCAGGGGTGGGCAATTAATTGTTCTAAGAGGCTACATGAGAAATTGAGACTGTTGGGGAGGGCTGAACCAATAGGGTGTGTAGGTGTGTAGGCACGAATGCATGCACAAAGGTAAACTGGAAAAAAAAATAGTAGTCACCTTCAAAATAAAAGCAATCAGTCATAATGTGTGCATAGTGTACACTTATTTACATTTGATTTCTAATTTCTGATTGACTTCATGCGAGCCGGAGACAGCCAAAGAGCTGGATGTGGCCCAAGGTCGTAAAATCCCCAGGTCTGCTTTAATGTATCCCAAGGTGAGAATTGGATACTTCTGTAATATCATCCCATGTCTATCATTATATTGATTAGATCTACTGTAACTCCTAACCGGTTTCCCCCCTTTGTGGGTAGCTTCCTTCCTTCCATATAGTAATTGACAATTAAGGTGTTTTTCCCCTCCTTCATTTTTGTTTAAAAACCACTTATTTTTTCCTTCCATCAGGGATGACTATGAAGTTAGTTGCCCAGAACTAGATGAACTGGTAGCTGCTGCCATGGAAGTTCCTGGAGTTTATGGTAGCAGAATGACTGGTGGCGGTTTTGGAGGTTGCACTGTAACTCTTCTTGAATCTGGAGCTGCAGAAAAAGTTCTGAAACATATCAAGGTATGTGGTTGATCGGGCTGCAAGAGTGGATTTGCTGGTACAGTTCTCTCATTTATAGCAGAGATGAGCAGAACATCATTTTAACGGCAGCTTTTTCTTCTTGGATCCTATGCTTAGGTCTTCTAGATAAAATTCCAATATGTTTATCAATAAATTTCATTCGTGAATCCTGTCCTATTTTTCTTCCTGGCTGTCCTTTGTGGTCTAATTCCTCATTATAAATCTAAGAACAGTTTTAAGGATCTGAACTCATGCCTTGAAACGAAATCCTAACCCTGACCCTGCCTCTCTGCCTTCCATCAGCCATAACCTGCCACCAGTGTATTGGCCTATGTACCTGCTTATTCCTGAGATGATCCCAGCAGGAAGAAACAGGCTCCAAGCATATCCTTCTGGATCCTGAATTCCCAGCATCTTCCTTTTCTCCTCTGCCTGTCTCTAGCCACTGATGATAATGTTCCACTGCTACACCCTCCACCTGTCTCCTTTTCTCTCTCAAGTTCTACTGCACTGTGCACCATGTTCCCACGTACCAGCATTAAGGAAAACACTCAATCTTGGATTCCCCCACCACCACCCCCCGTTGCTCCTCATTGTAAACCACATTTGTCCAGAGTTATCAAAGTTCAGTGCATACTGGAATGAAACCCCCTAATTTTGTTCGGTATACAGGCCAAAAACTGCATACATAAAATGGTCCACGCGTGGAATATTTTTTCAGATCCCTAATGTAATGACATTAATTGTGAGGGAAGCATTTTTATGTCTTTAGAGGAATGAAGTACAGTAGAAAGGTTTGTGTGTGAGAAGGAAAAAAAGTAACAGCATCTAGCATGGGTAGATAAATTTAGTTCTGAGGAGAAAAGTCTCTGCTGGGGAGCATAGAAACTGTCTTGGTCCACCTGCTATTTATCTTCCCACAGTTTCTCTGTTAAGAGCTGTTTCTCTCAGTTTCTATTAGAACTGTTGTTGTTTGGATAAGAAGCCATCCGTCCAGACATAGGCAATCTGCTGCCTTCTGGGTGTTTAATTCCTTGACTTCGGCAGTTTTGCCTATAGCAGATAGAAGACCAGAACATTTGGAAGAACATTTGCTCATTCCTGGCTTCAACGTACATTATCAGCACATCTTTTCTGTTGCTAAATTTGCTGTGTCAGCAAACTCAAATGCTTGCTGATAATGTCTTTGGGTTTCCCCCCCCCTCCCTTCAATTGTGTCTGATTATTGGAGATTGCTTGAACAAGTCTTTGCAATTTTCTTGGCATGGTTTTTCAGAAGTGGTTTATCCTTGTCTGCTTCCTGGGTTCGAAAGTGAGTAGCCCAAGGTCAGTCAGCTGGCATTGTGCCTAAGGCAGTATTGGAACTTACAGTTTCCCACTTTCTAGCCTGATGCCTTGACCACTACACCAGAATGGTTCTTGTCTTTGGCTTACCTCTTAACAATTGCCCTCCGACTGATATACAGCCATCTGATATGCCCCAAGTCAGATTTCCACACTTGTGAAATTTTTCTCCTGGTGTACTTTGTGTCCCTTCAGATAATTGTATATCATGTTTTTTGCTTTTATCGATTAGGACAAATACAGCAGGACAGCGACATTCTATTTCACAAAACCTGCTGATGGATCTAAAGTACACCTCCTGTCTTGAAAACTCTGTAGGATTCACTAAGAAAAGTGATAAGAAAAACACGACGTTTTGGGACAGCTTCCCGGGACATTAGCTTGGAACAAAGACTTGACTTCTTCCATAAAAGAAGTGAAGTAAGTGAAAACCTGTGTGCGCTCACAGATGTTTTTTTTCTTTTAGCCAAGAGCCTAAAAAATATTTTTGTCTGATTTACAAGACAGTTTGGCGCACAAGGTTTCCTTTTCAATGAAACACTCTGATGAGTTTGATTAAACATCCCTTGATTTCTGCAGTTTTCTGTGATAAGTTCCTTCAACAACCTGGATGGAAATACTGAGACTGGGAAAGTCTGGCATAAACTCCACAGCTCCAAAGCAATTCCTTGTTATCTTCCCAAGCAGAGACTAATTGTGAAAATAGGCTTTCTGCTTTACATTGTGCTCTAAATATTGCTTCTATCCTTTCCTTCCTGCTTATCCATTTATGAGCCATCGCCCAATAATGAATTATCCAGTAAACATCTCTTGAATAGTCACTTTGTGATGAGTTTCTCCATTGCATTCCGTATTATCATTTGTTACTGAAACGGATGGGCTAGTGCGAGATAATACCCTCAACCCATATAATTGGTATAGCTAGGTGTTGTGGCAGAAAGTGACTGTAGTCAGTCACATTGAAGTCAAAATAAAACAGGCATCATAATGTCTATGAGATGTTTGTGAAATTGCATCATGACTTCTGAAGCAAAGATGTAAGTTGTGTCGTTTGTATGATGTCATGATGCATTTATCATTTGTCTCCCCTCCCTCTGCCCCAACTCTGATCCAGTGGACATACATAACCTAAATTAAAGAAAATTTACAATAATGATAGCCTTTCTGTCAACTTTCAAAACGACTTCGGCTGAAGCCATATTTCCTGTTCTTCGTTTCTTAGTTGCCATACATAGGGGAGGGAAGGGGGATCTATGGGATGTGGGATATTTCCCTCCACTGTGCCAGACATAACAGTGGTAAGGTCCATGCGAATGTGAACCAAGGTCATTTCAGTGAGCGCTAGTAACAGCCAGATGGAGCAGCCGAACAGCCTGCCATCTACCTGATTGGTTAACATGACCTGTGACACAAGGGTTGTGTGTGTGTGTTGATGTCTATTCTTTTAATTATGCCAAAGCATGGGTTTTATTTAGAGTTGGTTTCACATTTCAGCGTGCCGACATGATGTACCCAATAAAATGGATCTTTGAGAAAAGCTACAGCCTCAAAATCCTGACTTGATTGGGACCCTTACTTGGAACCATGACACTTTCTTTCAATAAAATATATGATTGTCAACTTAAAGTAATTGGCTATGTTCCCTTGCATGAAACCTTCATGTGGTTAATTGATTTTCATTTTAGCATGATTGTGATCCAGCCGTGATTTGTAAACCTCAGTTTATTATACCAATGTTATGCATAAACACAATGTCTTAATAAACCGGGGTTAAACATATTGTGGATTAGTAATGTGTAAACCAGCCAATACTTGTTTAACATCAACTGTTCAATAACCAGATTTTAAATTATTATGTGCCTAGCCTGTGTTGTTATGTAAAGCTTAGTGTTTAGTGCATTATATCCCAACAGTACTATCCTAACTGTATGTTTTGCAGTGGCAACAGTTACGTTAAAAATGAGCTTCAGCTGGACACTCAAATGTATTCACAAAAGTTATTTGGTTATTCTTCACATCTGTCTTAGCTGCTAAACAGATGCAAACTTAACTTTTCCCGTACAATATTTTTTAAAGACAGATCACATTGCTATCAATGCTAATCTTTAAGGCTAATCTTGACAACCTTATATCCTTTTATCTTTGGCCGTTGGATTATTTTAGTAACATCTTCAGGTAGAAGTTATATATTTTGCTTTTACTGCCTAATCCTATTGTGATTTAGGTTTGTACAAGATCTGCATCGTTGCCCTCGTTAGCAGTCAAGCTGGTGGTGTTTTTTACACATAGCATATTTGAAAATTTTAAAAAACAGCTGCGATCATAGAGAAAATGTTTATTAAGTGCAGTACAAAGCCATTTGGAAAGCACCATCTGTTAGATCTCTGAAATACTGAAACTGCATATGTACTTAATTCCATCAACCTCTACAAGCCATAATAATCTACAAACTGTAATTTACATTATGTGTTTTTCATTGTACATCAGTGAAAGCGTAGGATGCCTTTTGAAACTTCTATTTAGAATGACCGTGTTACTAAAATATGGCCGCTAGATACCTCCAGTGACTCTGGATTACACCAAGATGTGTGGTTCTTACTCTGAGGGAAAAGCTTAATAATCGGTAGTAAGAGTTTGCAAATGGGAAGCTCTGAAGATAAAGGTTAACGCAGGTTCTCCTAGGAAGAAATGATTTGGAACTTTATTTCAAAGGATCCAGGAAATCATTCATTCTCTTGAGTACTAAAGAAATCTTGCCCCTTTGAAAGACAATCCAGGAACTTTAACAATTCCATCGCTTATGAATGATTCACAGCACTGAATATGGGATTCTAAGAGCTCTAGACTGATACATTTTGCCTGAATGGACCCAGCTGCATTACTCTTCCTAGTAGCATTGAACAAATGTTCAGTTTCAAAAAATGTTATGTCCATCTGTTCTGAGAATCACCCACAACTATGGGGCACCTTCAAATCATGTGGGGTGCAGGATAAGCCAGCTAGTGTTACTCACACTTTGCGTGATGATTGGCACTGATGAATAAACTTGTCATTTAGATCAGGAGTCTCCAAACTTGTCAAATTTAAGACTTGTGGACTTCAATTCCCAGAATTCTTCAGCTAGCATGGAGTTGAAGTCCACAAGTCAACAAGCTCTTTGAAAACCCTAATTTAGATAGATAAGATGCCACGTAATTGCATTCTGACCTTCTCACCAAAGAATTCCTGGGCAGCTTCTGAAAAACGCAACTACATTAACTGTGGGTTTCAGTTTGTTTCCAAATGCGTTTTAGGATTATTTCCCAAAAAACACTGACATGATGCTGTCATTGTCAATTTACCAGTTTTTTATGTGGTTGGGAAAAAAAGACTGAACAAGTAGTAGGAAAACGTATGGAAAACAATGACAGTGGCACTATGACCGAGGACTATTGTAATTGCACCATAAGAGCCTCATCTGAAAGTAACTAAATTGTTGGCTAAAAGTATATTTATTTTTATTTTGAGGGCTTCCTCTTCAAGATATTAATTGTCCATGGCACAATACCAAATCTTTGACATTGAAGTTGGAAAGTTTCTTTAATTGCCCCCATATATCAGGGATTCTTTGGAAAAGGATTTACAGGTAGTACTTGCTTAGCAATCATGACCTGGGACCAACAACTCAGTTCTTAACAGTCACTAAGTGAAACTGTACTTATGTTTGTGCTCTTGCTTCAACTGTCCTTTGCTTTATCTTTATCTGCAAAGGTCATAAATATGAGGATTGGTCATAGAGTTACTTCTTTATTATGGTTGTAACTGCAAACAGCTGCTGAACAGTCGCTAAACGAGGACTACCTGTATATATTTTACCATCCTTACACCATAGAATAGGCAACGGTATTTTTTGTTAATCTGCTAATGAATTCCTATATACTGCACAACATGAGATTTTATAACCTACTATACAACAATTAGATTAACTCCCCTGCATTGCAAGGAATGTATGTGACAAACAGGATGTTATCATGCTCAGAAGAAGAAGAAGAAGAAGAAGAAACTGAGGATGGTCTTAACATCAACAAAGAGGAAGAGATCCAGTTAAAATATGTAAAGTGAAAAGGGATGGTCTGAGGTAAGGATTTCAAACCAAATCCAGAGCAGCAAAGCAGATGCTCATGAGCTGGGCTCAGAGTAGAACTAGCCAAGAGAGTTTCATAATCAAGTGTTCTGTTAAAAGCTCCTTTCACAAGATGCTAGTTTACCAGCTAGGCTGGGTGCAGATACCACCTGGTGGTGTTTCAAAAGCAACGGCCAGTGAGTGACTTTTAGGGGTAATGGAGCACAGAGGTTGCCATCCACTCCCATCTGGAAGATGGCCGCAGAAATCTTGTGGAAATTTGAGTGTCTTTTTTGGCAGTTTTCTTGTGCGCTTAAGCTTCATAGAATTGTCTCTCTGTCTGTCTGGAGAATGTCCCACTATTGCTGGACATCGTGCTGGTGATGTATTCTTTGGTGATCTGTTTGGTAAGGGTGCCGCCACTTTCCACTCGCTGGGTAGTCATCAGCATCCCATCTGAAACGAGGGGACAGAATAAAAACTGCACCAAAGGAAAAAAGCAACTTCCCCGTGTCTAGATTTGCAGTTCATTCTTAAAGCATAAGATTGGCTTGTTTAGGTTTTGTTGAGTATGCGGTGTAAACAAATACATCCTGGTTTATGAAAGAGCATTTAGTGAACCCAGCTAATTGTTTTATTAACTAAACTAATTGAATAATGGGGTTAAGTGCGTTCAATCTGTGTATGTGTGCAAACACATGGCCATACATATGTGAAAGCTTAACATATTTTATTTTTTGGTTTGTAATCCCTAAGCATCACTTTTATGACTTCTGCCCCTGCACTGGGTTGTGTTTAGAAACATTGTGGAGCCATTTATCTGATACCCCTAGACCTGTTCAGGCACTTGGGAAAGAGCCAGTCCCCTTAGAGGTAGTAAATATCCCAGCCCTTCCTGAAGTCATGCTTCTGATATCATCTAAAAGAGCTCTTCATATCCTGTGAAATCATAACCTGAAAAGCTTTACATATAAAGCAACACAGAGGTCTATCTTAAAAGATCTCATGGGTGTACTTGCAGGCACTCTGCACCATTCGTGTGATTAATATAATACTTTCCAAAGTTCCTGAATAAAGTTGGGATGCTGGTCTTAATATGCTTTAAGCAGAAGCAGAATTCTCTTTTGGTCTCCATTTAACTTTTGTACAAAAAAAATAAATCAGTTCTTTAACTTAGAAATAACTGCTCTGGCACGGTTCATGGTCTTAGCAGTGACAGGAGAGTTTCCTAACACTATGAAAAAAATACACTGCCGTTAAGTAAAGCTATGTATGAAAAGGCCTGTTCTGCCATCTTTCTAGGGGGGAAATTTTTCTGATTTTTCTTGAAGTAGAATGGAAGACAAGAAAAGCAGCATAAAGGCCCACATTCTCTTAACATTAGCATAAACATAACTTCAGGAGTAGACTGGATTCCTTTCACCCTCGTTTAACTATTTCTGAATAAAGATTCAGAAGTCTAGAGATTGCGATTCCAGAGTCTAGAGATTCAGGTTTGTTCTCCTCTGAGATGAATCCCAGATACTCTTCATTAATATTGTCCCAAGGATCCCAGCAAGATTATTGAAAATCAAGGTACCCCCCATTTCCATCATTCCCTTTTTTACCTGCATATAAAGGATCCAGTAGGGAGTGAGTGATGCTCGTTTGGGTGTTGCATTCTGTAGGGAGATTGAAGACTTCCTCCCTGGTGAATTGATGCGTTCCATATTGAGAGAATACTCCTGAAGCAGAAAAGATGGGTGGGTGGGAATGTAATTCAGTGCTTGGATATCTAATTCTCATTCCATCTAATATTATTTTAAAAAATGAATCTGAGAAGAAATGCAAGAAGGTGGTGTCTACGTTAAAGCAGAACATTTGTTTTCACATAACCATGCAAAGCTCTATTCTGTTACTTTTATTTCCAGCTAATCTTCCTAAATACTCAGTTCATTTGTTATTTATCATTTATCATCTGACTCCCTCTGAATTAAAATGGGATGAGAACAGCTCCAAAAGCAGAAACTTGTAAAAATAATTTGCATCGCCTTGAAGATCAATTTTCTACTCACTAAGAAAAAAGCATTACTTTTAAGAGTATTTAAAATGTCCATGCATGTTACCATGTTAAGGAAAAACTGATACATCATTCAAGATGCTGTCTACTCCTATATATTACACTTGTACAAATTGGATAATGAAGACCCAACTTTGGCACATCCATATTACCCTAACTTTGGGTTTTGGATGCCTTACCCACTGTTCTTTAAGAACCCATTCACATGTGCATTTTAAAAAAAATTCAAAAGACTTATACAGATGTTTATGTTGTAACAGTAACTGGATAGTGCAGAAAACTTTAAAAACAATCAGAATACAAAGTCGGTGAAAATTTCAAAAACCCATGGAATCTTGGAACCAAACTTTTGCCTACATCTAAGTACCATCTTACTGGAATTCCAGCCTCATCCTATCCAATGCTTGTGGGAAGAGCCAGCAGGAGTAGGGGGGGGCTGCTAGATCTCTGGGAGAAGGGTGTTCCACAGCACATGGGCAGCTGCAAGAAAGCATACTTCCTAGGCCCCACAAAAGAACAACATTTAAGGAAAACGACCTGAAGTGTGCTCATCTGTCCTCATCTCCAGCCCAACACTAAGAGCATTGAAATTTGGGTTTTTCACATCTGATTGGAGTGTTTTGCATCTTCTCTGGAAACCAGCTTTGTTACAAGTGCAATCTTCAGAACTTCAGAGATGACTGATGACTTAGCAAAGCTTGAGGTCTGCTCAGTTTTTACTGACCACTTCTTACTAATTCCTAGTGACACTGGTGACGTAGAGTCCTAGTGGACAATTACTTAAATATGAGCAGTGGTGTGCGGCAGCAGCTAAAAAAGCCAACACAAACCTAGGTTGCATTAACAGAGATAGAATCAAAATCACATGAAGTATTAGTACCGCTTTGTAAAGCCTTAGTAAGACCACACTTAGAATATTGCATCCAGTTTTGGTCATTAAAAAGATGTAGAGATCGGGAAAGAGTGCAGAAAAGAGGGTTGGAGGCTAAAGCATGAAGAACTGCAGGAATTCGGTTTGTCTAGTTTAATGAAAAAAAGAACTGGAGGTGACATGATAGCAGTGTTCCAATATTTAAGGGGCTGCCACAGAGAAGAGTCAACCTATTCTCCAAAGCACCAGAAGGCAAGACAAGCAATGGATGGAAACTAATCAAGGAGAGAAGCAACCTAGAACTAAGAAATTTCCTAACAGAATAATTAATCGGTGGAACTGCTTGCCTCCAGAAGTTGTGGGTGCTCCATCACTGGAGGCTTTTAAGAAGAGACTGGACAGGACTTGTCTGGAACGGTATAGGACCGTGGTGATGAACCTATGGCACGCGTGCCACAGGTGGCACACAGAGCCCTCTCTGTGGGCACACGTGCCGTCGCCCCAGCTCAGCTCCATCGCGCATGCACGTACGCTTCCTGCTGGTTTTCAGGTCTCTGCCGCACATGCATGGGGGTGGGGAGCATGTGTGGGGGGTGGGGCACATGTGCAGGGGCAGGATGTATACACAGGATGTGCAAGCATGCACGGGGCATGTGCATGTTGCATTTGGGGTATGTGCATGCACGCATGCACACTTTGGGCACTCGGTGCCAAATAGGTTCACCATCACTGGTGTAGCATTTCCTGCTTGTGCAGGGGGTTGGACTAGAAGACCCCCAAGGTCCCTTCCAACTCTGTTATTCTGTTACCCTGCTGCTGTGGCATGCCTCAGCAGCAGGGTAACATACCTCTCCTTCTGTTGCTGGAAACTCACCTTCGTGGCCATTTCAAGTTAGGCAGCAGGAGTAATCAGGCACCATCCATTAGCCCATGGAACACCTGACAAGACCAGAGTCTGAGCCAATTTCTATAAATTGTAGTTCACAGTATGAAAGGAAAGAGGATTTGAAACTCTGTTTTTTATGCCTTGGTTGACAACGTGCCCTTAACAGCACACCAAGAACAATAGATGACAGAAGTACTTTGGCATCAAAGCATACCTGCGTCTTGAGATTCAATGGTGATAATGCCCTCTCTTTCAGGGCCAAAGCCTTGAGTGGTCTTGGCTTGCACTTTGAACTTATATGGAACATTTTCACTCAGGTAAGGCACTGTAAGGGTGGTCTCTGGGTTATCTCCCTCCACATAGATAGTCCTGGGTTCCCCTGAGCAGACAAAAATAAAAATAACAGGAAGCTTAAGTAATAATATATACCCACCCATAAACTCCCATCTCCTCATGCCAGACACTTCAGGGTATTTTATCCAGTCCAGGGCTGTCCTGCTCTCTTCGATAAATTGGGAAATGCTATGCATTCTCTGGGAGAAGCTTTGCAACTGAAGTGGAATGGGTTTCAAAAGGCTGACATACCTCCACCCTGTAGGGTTTCACAAGTGACCATGTAGCCCAGAATTGAGCCGTTGGGTTGGCGGGGTCTCTCCCAGCTTAGTTGAAGCGAGTCTGGACTCAAGGCTGTGAATACGAGAGGCCCTGGGGCACTGGGTGTGCTCAGGGTGAATGGTGACCCTATCAAGTAAAGAAGAATGGTGAGAGTTCTATTAAGAAAAAATCAAACCAGCAGCAAGCAGAGATGCAGGCAGAAGTTCAAAGATTTAGAATTGTAGAATTGCATTTGGGCTTTTCAAATATCATCTACATTTATTGTTTTGTTGAATCCAAAAAGCTAACCCAACGACATTTGAAATTTACAGGAAGTAAAGTACCACTCAAGATTCAGTGTAAGCAGTGGATGAATATAGGACTGGCACTGGGGAAGCCCAGATACAAGTCCTTATTCCACTATCAAGTTGACCTGGGCCACTCTCTCTCTTTACCTAACCTATCTTAATTTTAAAATAAGGATGTGACGGTCCCACTTCCCAAAAGAAAGGTGGAATATGAATAATGACTGCATGCATGGTTTTCATGCAGAATAAGCACAGATCTACTTGGAACTGCTTCTCCAAAAACAAAAAGCAAGCTGAAAATCAACGTTTGGAAAAGTAGTAGCGTATCCATGAAATTGTAAACATTTCAAAACAATTACCTGGCACAGGACTGAAAGGGCTGCGTGGATCCACCTGTGACTCGATGGTTATCACACCTTCTCTTTCTGGACCCCATCCCTCGTCACTTTGGGCCTTTACTTTGAAGACATAGGAGTGGTTAGGTAATAGATCATCCACCACCACAGAGTTCTGCATTGGATTGGGAATTGTAAGTCTTTTTATTTCACCTAAGAAATAGGAGAAAAACCAGCTGTCATTCCACAAACTATGATGTTCAAAAATTGTAGCTTCTATTGGCAGAATAGGGTTTCACGTAAAATTCTTCATAGACAATCAATGCCCCTCATTTTACTATACTTCAAAAGAAAAACTGCATCCTTGTCTCTTTTGTAACACATTATCTCAGCGAAAATGAGAAGAAAACTAAAAACTAAACATACCAATTCTGTCTGTGGCTTATTTGGGAATTAAGGATTTTACACATTTTGAATTTAGTGTTTTTCATCAGGACCCAAATTCACATTACCCCTATTCCAGTCAAACAGCTACCTTCTAATGGAGCCTTGGATGATATATTAGGAAACATTATTTAACATACACATATTTATTTATTTATCAAATTTAGAAACTGTCCATCTCCCTCACAGAGGATCTGTAAAAGTTCTGCCCCTGCTGTGATGTATGGAAACATCTGGAAAACATCAGGACAGGGAAATCTGTTTAGGAACTTTGGAAACAGACCTCAGCAATAAAAAAAAACACCATTTGGGGGGGGGTTCCATGTTGCAAACCATGTTCTCATTGCTCTAGAATCTGATGACTTTTGACAAAACAGGGTTTTATGTATATATTTTCGATTCCCACTTTCACCACAGAGAGAGCTTCACTGACCTCCACTGAGAAGCTGGTATTGCACACTGTATCCTTGTACTTCTTTATCACAGTGGGGTTCCTGCCAGCTGACTTTCAGGGAGGTTGGCCCCAGGGCAGAGAACACCAAGCGAGTAGGAGTGTCCGGAACATTCAGAAGCTGCATTCTAGAATCTGAGGCAGACAGAAAATAGCAGGATTAGATCTGAAGGCAGGGAAAGGACCAAATGCAATCTTCCACATCAGCATGAGAACTCCTTTCGTGTCAAAGAAGAACAAGCAAAGAGTAAGCGGAGATGTTGAGAATGTAGCCAGAAGAAATGAGGGGAACAGCATGGCTGAAGAATCGTTGGACAGTGAATGAAAAGAGCGTCTTGGTTGCATTGCATGGTAACATACAGTAGGAAAAGGATTTGGTTTTGTCAGGGAAACAATTATTCTTCTTGTCCCCAGGTCCTAGATTCCCAGGGCATAGCAAGGTTCCAGGTGGAGGTTAGATTAAACTCACCCACCCTGCCAAACCAGGGCCTAGCTGATTCAAACTTCAAAGACATCTTCAGAGTGAGTGTAGTCCCTGGCCTTCTGGGGCTGAGGAGGACAAAATGCACCCTGGATTGTTCATTTTGCAGAACTTTTGGTACTCTCTAAGCTTGTTTGCTTGCAGATGTTTCATTACCCAACTAGATAACATCATTAATGTGAGTGAGTGTGGGTTTTGCTATCTTGCCCTGACAGTTTGGATAGGAATGAAATTTCCTCCTTGGTGATTCCTTGACTAAAATATTGTTTTCTGCCTGATTGTTAGTCTTGTGTTGATCCCTGCTTATCTGAATAAGGGCAGTTGGAGAGTATGTGTTCTAGTCTTTTTGTTTCCTTCCTAGGTCTTTTTAGTGCCTTTTTTGAATGGTGTGTAAATATGGTTTATTTCTGTAAGTCTACTGATGGATTATTCGTCTGAATGTCCTAGGAATTCCCTAGCATTTTTCAATTTGGCTTGGTTTATGAAGTTAATAGTTTCCCAGTTAAAACTGAGAAACTGAGTGGCTAAGTCTGTCTATGTATTGTGAGATTCAGTTGTCTATGGAGATTCTCAGTCATCGAGGTTATGTTTGTCTCAAAGGTGCTTTTTCAAAAGGCAACTGAACTTTGCTTTTCCTTGAAGATGTTTTGCATCTCATCAAAGAAATTTAAGATTAAGGAGTTCTCGTTGTGTCTTTCCACTGCTATTTGGTATTTGTGGACGTGCTCTGCTAGTCTTTTGCCTGCCTAGCCTACAAAATTGCTTTTACAATCCTTGTATTGTATGTTGTAAATGACTCCTGCCTTTTCTTTTCTCTTTGTTTTGCCCTATTACTCAGAATGGGAAGGGAACAATTAAATGTAGTCATAATGGTGGTTGATCTGCACCCTTAAGAAGTGGAAGACAAAATTATATAGCAATTATTATCTGAACTGCAGCAATTCCTAGAGTGCCTCTATTAGGAGACATGGAATTGCTTTCCATGCAGTTTGAGTCAATCCACCGACTTTTGCTCGTCTTTTTGCATCTAGGCAGAGCAGTCAAGAGGGGAAAAGCTCCTAAAGCATTTTGCTTTCTCCTTAAAAGAATAGATTCATCTGGCCAGACAACGTCTTCCTTTTGTAGAATAAGAAGTTTCCCTCTCTTCCAAATGTTTATTTTGGATGCAAGCAAGGTGCTTTCCTTTCTATAGAGGACAAGGAAGTTTCAAAACCAGAGGAAATAGCTGTAATTATAAGGTTGTGAGCTATAATAAATATAGACCAGGAACCTCAGCAACTCCTTAAACTATGTAAATATGTTTTAAAAAGAACATATTGTAATATTTGCCTGTTACAACCTGGGCAGAGGGACATAGAGACACAGAAGAATCTCAGATTGTTAAGGATACTGCCTGAGCACTAACTCCTTTGAGTATGTAGTATAATAACGGAAGTGATGTCGTTAGAACATGAAAGCCATCAAAGTGAAAGATATGAAAGGTTAGAAGGCAGAGCAAATTAGCACATGCGCCCAAGCGGGTCTACAAGCAAAGCCACTTGAAGGAACTTAACATGAATAAATTAGCAGCTTATGAGATGAGTCACTGGAGCTGGAGCAAACAGCCTTGCAGATGATCAGCCATGCTACGCCATTTGCTATACCTAAGTATTTGGAAATCCAAGAGGGCCCATCAGTCATGACTATAGAATCGCGAGCATCGCTGCTGTCAGAGTAACCCATCACATTTGCCCTCCTAGAGCCCACATCCTGTGGGATCTGGGGTATCCTTCTAGCTTCTTCGTATGTGGGAGAGAAAACATTCTTGGATGGGTCTAAAGGACATGCCAAAATAGAGAGAAAGAAAGACACACCATTGAGAGTACCAGAAAAGATTGCAGCACCAACACCAGGCACAGTGACTGAAGGAATAGCCTGAGGAAGAATGAATATTTTTTTCCTATCTAATGCTAACTGGCATGAAAGACCAAGTGAGAGAGAAAGAGTTCAACTAGCTAGAATCTCCTTCTGATAGAACATGAACAGTCTCAAATCACTAACAGATTAGGGCATATTAGTCACCTACCGTGTCCAGACACCGTGGTATATTCTCTTGTTAGTGATGAGTTTCCAATTACTCTTCTCTCGTGGTATACATGTGGACTTAGATGATTTCGGCTTAAACTTCCACTACCAGCAGGGAAGGCAATATCCAGTCGGCCATTCATCAAATGTTCTGGAAATTATTCAATTTGCTGCAGTTAACATCCGTAACCAGTGACTATGGATATGCATCTCAGCCAAGTTAATTAATATGAGATTTGACAATAAAGATATCTTAGAATGCCTGGGCCTGCGGTCTGTGCTATGTCATAATGTGGTTTAATTTTTACTTAGTGACCCAAACGCTACGGTTCATATATCAAGGTTCATGGCAGCATACTGTATGAAATCAGCCAACTGTGGTTACATTAACCAATCCGTGTTTAAATTAAAGAAATAGCTCAGTAAGATATGTGAACTCAAAGTTTCTTGTATCAAAATGTAACCAAGTGCCTCCAATATATTGATTTCAGTTGCATTATTTCCAACCAGATATGTTGGTTGCAGATTAATGGGATTCAAAGCTGAAGACACCTGAAGAGCATCAGTTTGTGAAACATTGACCTTGGCTTTATTATTGCGCTTCTTATCTATAAAGTGCATCCTGGGGCTCCATAAGAACCAACATCCCTTATGTCGCATCACTTAAATCCACAATGCACAACAAAACATCAATATCAGAATTAAACAGACTGAAGGGACCAATAGGAAAAGAGCAAGGGTTGGTTAGGTAAGAAGGTGGCCTCATGAATGCCAAATGATATACTAAAAGTCGTGATACTCAAGTAATGCTATATTTTTCAAAAAAGAAAATATTATTACTACTTTAATCCACTTTAAAACAAGCAATCATTGAAAAAGACATGACTATAATTGTTAGCAATTTTAGAGCATTCATTAAATTCCTCTAAGTCTAATATATTCAAATGTCTGTCCGAATAGTTAGAGACTCTTCATATTCAGAGGCTTTATATATATACCGGAACCAGATATTAATAACAAACACTCTGGCTGGTCATCTCTTGTTTTCTGTTTTCGAGTTCTTCAATCAACTCTGTTAACCACTATTGGAAACAATGAGGGCAGGATGAAGAGACATTCTTAAATGAATTACAGAAAATGCTCAGGGGGAGGCATTAGTTCTGTCTCAACGGCTCTAAGAATGTACTGAATTTTTTAACAGTTGTTGGAATCATTGGTTGACTGCACAATGTAATATCCCCTATTTGGTATTGTACAGATATTTAGGGCAACAGATTCCATCAAGGGGAAGCTGTCACATGAAGCAGCTGGAACATACCAAGATGGTGAAAGGTCACCAAAATAAGCATGCTGAAGAAAACCATAGTTATGAGGTTGCTGTAGCAGATAACACTGTTGTCCTATGCTAACAAGACTCCAAATGGGAAGAGGAGACTTCCAAATACTGTGGGGGGGGGGGTTCCTTTAGGTATAATCAATTGGGGGATGAATGCCAGCAATGGAAAAGGATGAAGGAAATAATGGGTCTAACTTTTTGACCACCATTCCCCCCCACTTTTTTTTTTCATTTCTTCTACCAAGCACCTGGTAGGAAAGGAACTCAGATGTCTGAATTGATGGTTGCAGAGGATTTTTGAAATTAGCTTGTGAGCTACATGAAGGGTAGAAATGTGCAACATGAGTCCCAAAAGAATTCTCTCTCTTTGCACGTCCATTCTGTTTCATTCAATTCCATGCCTAGGATAACCCTGACTTTGGTACTAAATAACCAGTCACAAACAGATTCTATTGCAAATGCTAAACGTATCATGCTATTAACATGTCCTTGTAGCTTGTACAGGGGTAGCTTGAATAAATTGTATTCCAGGGTCCTGGAGTAGGGTGAGACATCATGGTTACTGGGAGGGAAGAAGGTGGCCATCCTTCACCTGGTTGGGGCTGGGAAGTCCCACTCCTTGGTAGGCTGCCGCTGGTTGCGTCACTGTCCACTAGCTCAGAGGGGGTACTTCCCTCATGGAGGAGACCCTCTGTGTCCGAGGAAAAGCAACTGCTGTCCGAGTAACGAGGGATCAGTTCTACTGGGAGCCTCCAGGTGACGTGACGAAGGTCCAGCTCATCCCCCAGCAGCTGCACATATTTCCACCGAGAGCCTTTTGGAACAAGTGAAGGACTTGCGTTGGCACAGTCAGAAGAGTGCAGGAAGCACCATGAGGGGTACAAAGCATCCGGTCCATCACTTGCAAACTACCTGCAATCCTGCCTTAGTGTCTCCTAGCAACACTTTAGGGGGAAGCACAATACGCAAGGACTCTTGTAGCCCTGAAAGGAGTCTGCTACATATGCACTGTATTTGTGTTCAAATTATCAGTGGAAAGTGGAGACCCGAGCAGGATCCATAAGGCCCACTCTCTGATTCTTGCCAATCATAGTAAAATTATGACATCCCATCTTTAAAAAAAGTATTTAGAATCAGTAGATCATAGGACCAGAGGTGACCTTCCTTTACCCTCTTCATTTAATAAATATAACATTGGATGATACATAACAAAAATTACAATTAGATATAAAATCAAATTAGCCAAAAACTAGGGAAATAGTAGCAACAGGGAGCAAGAGTTAATTTCCCAAGCTGCCTTATTTGCACTAAGTTCATCATTAGGCCTTAGTTGTCATCAGAAAGAAGTAGTCCTCAACTCACAACCATTAGTTTAGTGATCAAAATTACAACAGCATTGAAATAAGTGACTTATGACCGTATTTCACACTTACAACCGTTGCAGCATCCCTGTGGTCACTGACCAAAATTCAGATGCTCGACAACTGACATGAATTTTTGATGGTTGCAGTGTTCTGGGGTCATATCATCACTTTTTGCAACCTTCTGAAAAGCAAAATCAATGGGGAAGCCAGATTCGCTTAACAACTATGTGGCTTGATTAACCACTGCAGTGATTCACCTAACAATTGTGGCAAGAAAAGTCATAACGTGGGGGCAAAACTCACTTAACAATTGTCTTGCTTAGCAACAGAAATGTTGAGCTCAACTGTGGTTGTAAGTCAAGGACTACCTGTAGTGATTTCTTGATTCAATGTGTAGCAGGACCCCAGAATCTATATATATCCTATGCAGAATCACCTAGAAACAAGTTTCACTGGGTTAATACAGTAAGACATACACCCAAATATGCATGTATAAGAGTTCAATGTAAAAATAGAAGGGGGAAATCATTTTCAAACTTTCTGTATCATACAAATAGTTTATACAAATGGCCATAACTGTACAGCAGCTGAATCATGCTGCATTCAGCTGTGGTTCTGCCTGAATAAATCCATCAATGCATTACCGCAACCTTAAAATCACATTACTGTATTCCCTTATCATGTATCTACACACACACACAGAGAGTGCTGAACTGAAGCACTGATTTATAGAATAAAACATCAGAACATCATTGTGCTTGCTGAATATTTTTTTTCAAATTGCAAAATTACATACAAGTTGAATTATGACTGCAGTTGGCACCAGAATTCCATTTTTTAAATAAGACCGTTAAGTGAATCACATCCAATTTCAATCGTTTTTGCCATGATTATTAAGTGAATCATTGCAGTTGTTAAGAGAATCACATGGTTGTCAAGCAAATCTGGCTTCCCCCCTTGACTTTGCTTGTTGGAAGCCAGTTGGGAAGGTTACAAATGGTGATAACCCTGGAATACTGCAACCTATTGCAAACACATGCCAGTTGCCAAGCACCAGAATTTTGATCACATGACCGTGGGGATCTGGGACAATTTTAAATGCAAGGAATGGTTATAAATCACTTTTTTTTAGTCCCATTGTTTCTTTGAAAGGTAATTAAACAAATGGTTGTAAGTGGAGGTCTTACCTGTAAAAAGATCAGATTCTTCAGAACCCTTGAGCTTTATGGAAATTATTGTATCTACCCCTCTAGCAATCAGTGTTCAATGTCAGAAAATTATAACTCTGCCTTGTGGATGGGCTAAAGGAACAATTTCATTTCAGCTCAAGACAAAGCAGTTTTCTAACATCTGTAGTACCTGGAATGGCTTGTTCTCAAATACGTATACATTGAAAAAGAATAATTAAGGGATAAGTGAAGTGGAGCCAGCTACTTCATGGAAGATTATTTCCAAAGCTGAATACAAATAAGGCTGAAGGAACAGCTAAAATGGGAAGGGATGACCAAGGTAACACTTGGGAGAATTATCACTCTACAGCAGACAGACAAGGTCCAGAAAGAACAAATTCTTTAAGGAGAGCCAGACAGTTAAAGTGGGGGGAAAAATCTACATTCTTTGAACAGTAGAATCCAGGAAAGGGAACAGCTAACAGGAAATTTTGCTATTTGACCTTTGAAAACTGAGATAGTTCAGCATCTTTACATACTGTATCTTTAACACATCCTAATGTGAGAAAATATTTTAACATAATATAAATGATTATTTTAAATAATAATTATTAGAATATTTTATTATATATTGCCATCAAGATATTTCACTTTAAAAATGCACAATATTTCCATGATCTCCATTCCTCTTGAATTATGTACATTGTACATTGACTCCGATAAATCACAATATGGAATCCATAGAAAGAAGCATTATGTCCGCCTTTGTTCAAAAGGTTCGAAAAATCTTTTGTGGCAAGGAATAGAGCGGGGTAATTTTCAGAAGTAGGCTTTGGCCATCGGGAAAAAAACGACTAAGAATTGGAACTACATGCTGAACCAAAACCAAATGCAAAGTACAATACACTTGAATCTTCTTTTGAAGAAATCAATCATATGCCTAAATACAACAACTTACAAACTGGTTCTCATGTATACTTTGTTTATCTGACTCTCAAAAAATCCTGCAACTCTGTGAAGGACAGTATCCTTTTCTATCTACTACCCAGGTCAAAATGTGTATGTTACTAGACTACAGGGGGGCCTGGCTTAAATGGTATGGATTGATGGGATTAAGAACTGATTTACCAAAATAAGCTCCTCACCTCTGGTGTAGATAATGGGATGTGCTTGTTAGTCGTTTTTGTCCTAGTTTAAATTATTATTGGTTTTGGAAGGCATATTTTGGTTTTTGGATTTGTACTACCTCAACAACTGATAGCAGTTAACCAGGAAATGGGAAACTATTTTTTTTTAAAAATGATGAAATAATTAATTGTGATGATCTCTAAGCTGAAACTTTCATTCCTGAAAAATGGATGGCAAAGGCATTTAACAAGTCCAGTGGTCTGAGGGTAAACATGTGCCATGAAGTTGGGATTAGAAAGACGTGATAGTTTGCTATTTTGCTACATTAGAGGAAAATTCATGAAGTGCAAGTACAAAAACAATTCACAGTCCTGTTTTGCTATCAGGGGTTGATAAACCACCAAACAGAAAACTTCCACTTCAGAAATATGTGTATGGATATTCTAAACTATGAAACCTCCACACAAAGCATTCCTCAGATTTTTTTTTTTAGACAGGCTAATAGATTCCAAGGGAAAGAACAGGTCAAGTCTAGCACCCTAATTGCAATATGGACCCACCAGATGCCTCCTGATGCATCTGAATGCTTGGATTATAGCACTTTGAAATTTATTTATTCATTTATTTATTTTAGTCCAGAAGATACTGTTAAATAGGTTGAACCTGATAACTTAAATGGGCTCTTCATTTCTATTTTTCTTGCCTTGACATTTTCTCGTAGAACTTCTGGAAGCATAATAATATTTTCTCTGCCTTAAGATATGTTTGCTTCTAAATAATAGAAAAAATATTTGCTAGCCTGTGCTTTGCATGTTCAAGTTGTTTTGTATTGCCCTTGAATAAACATTTTCTCTTATACCTATATTTCATTAAAAATATTTTTTGCAAGCTATAATGAAGCATACTGTACCAGAGTCATCTGAGACGCTGGGATGCTTGCTACCAGCTGGTGAACGCAATACATCTGTGCTGTACATTAGAAAGCTGTCATAGTCTTCTCCTCCTCGTGCATCAATTATTGGTACATCAGGAATGATAGGAACTGCAAAAAATGAAAGAAAGAAAGAAAGAAAGAAAGAAAGAAAGAAAGAAAGAAAGAAAGAAAGAAAGAAAGAAAGAAAGA
>JANHFL010001072.1:88372-99582 GCA_032468155.1 Oxyrhabdium leporinum
ATGGCTTCAGGATGAGTCCGAAAGTTTGGAAGACAAAATCTCTGGTCCCGGTAACCGACCCAGATTGGGATCCTACAACATCGTCCTGGGCCACGTATATTCCCCTTTATTCGTACAGTAAGACTATTCAATAAGAAGTCTAAGCAAGAGAAGCAAAGTCAAGTTTCACACACAGGCCAACCAATTGTATCCAACCTGTGGAGAGATGGGCGTGTGTATACTTCCTATCGTCACCATTTGGGGATTTTATAGTCTGCAGCTTGGATTAACAGTTTTGATATCATAGGTTTCAAGAGCAAGGTGGTCTCCAGTGATGCCTTCTAAATGCACACAATTGAAATACTAGGAAGATATTGAACAAGTTAGCCAGGATACATGATTTTGAAGGATAGCCCACAGATTTCATGCTTACTGTTTTCCTCGTTGACAAGTCCATAGCTGACCTCATAAGCTGTGATCATGCCATTTGTTTCTGCAGGCTCAGCCCAGCTCAGCTGCGTCACAGTGGAGGAGATGACGTTGAAAGCCAAGCGCCCAGGCTCACTGGGAACTACAGAGATGAAATGCAGAAACAGTTCTGTAGCAGCTAACACACCATTAAGGAATGTTTGAATGCCTTTGAATGCATTGAGGGAAGAATATGAAGAGCTGGCTACCTGAAGCTGGAAATAGCACAAGAGTTGTATAATACAGTGATTTTAAAGCAGATGCCCTAAAAATCAACCAAGTGCTTAATTTAGAAGCATTTTCAATGAACTGCTCCTCATAGGAATTCTAAACTTAAAATCTGGAGTTTGAAGGACAGGTCTATATTAGTATTAGGTATTAGTAAAAAAGAAGCAACAGACATAGAAAGAGCCAGTCGGAAGACTACTTCAATAATGGTGAGTAATAACAACAACAAAACAAATTGTTAGAGGGACTCCACATTCATCCTATCCCAACAACCTAGGAAAACAACCAGGTTTTTAATGATTGTCTGAATGTCATTTGAATGAGAGCCATATGGGAGCGATGACATTCTAGAGGGCAGGTATGATAACAGTGGCAGCCCAGGTCCTAGATCTCAAAGATGACACTGTTTCATTGTCAGGATCTGGGAATATGCCTTCTCTGCCTAAAATCACCGGATGGGTTAGGGTTAGGGTTAGGATTCTAACTCCAGTTTAAAACTCCAGCTGCTTCAACATAATCTTCCTGACCTTCTTTTGAACTTCTCTGTCCAGTTCATCTGAATATGATTCATGAATATGCTGATGCTTGATGGATTAGGCTTGCAGAAAGGAATCCTTAGAAGGCCCTTTTTTTTCCCTATCAAACTGTGGGATGCGACCTTACCTTCCTCGAGTGTTCGACAGTGGACCACCTTAGAATAAAGCCCTTCACCCAAAGCGTTATAGGCACAGGATTGCATTTCATAATCACAGTAGGGGTACAGGTTGGTCAGCTCTGCCGAAGGTACTTTGGAATCAAGCAGATGAGCCTCTGATTCAGAATCTCCTTGGATCCAATATTTCACCTGCAGTCCAAAGAGAAAGACTCCCTTTTAAAACTTTACATGGGTGGCCAAGAAGTATTTACCATCACACAATTAAAAGATAAACGGGGAAAATTCTCATTCAAAAATGTTACTATCCCTAAATAAATAGGCCAGAATTCTGCAGTGCAATGCCATAGTTTTACAAGAGGTTCTTTTTATCCAGGCCTTCAAAACATAGTGAACCTAGCCTTTGCTTTTTCAGCAATAATCCTAGAGTCAGCCCTGGAAGGTTAGGATGCACATACCCAAATCACTATGGTAATCTTTAAGAATGCTTTCTCTTGTTTTTATAAAAAAAAGGGAGTCACGAAATCAATTCAGAATACAATCTATGATGAAATACTGACTTGTTCATTTACTACTACGTTGAATAATGTACAGACCTAACAGGCAGTACTTACTCTGACTCTCCCAACATTCTGCTTTTCCCCACATTCCTCAGAAGCAGCAGTGGCAGCTTCTCATCACCCAAATATGCTGGGATTGGATTTCCCACAATTCCCAAGAATTTGACCTAAATATCTCGGGACCACTACACTGGAGAAGAGTTAAGGCTTACATATCTTTAACAGCTTGAAGCCACACTTAATGTTTTGGTAGAGATGGAGTTTTCGTTGATTTTAAATCCGGGTCAAAATATTTCAGAATTTATGTTGCAGTTTTGTTTTGTTTCTCATGTCAAAATGATGTGACACTATGCCTCTGATTATATTACTGTATAAACAGTATAACATTGAAAATACTGAAGGACATTTTTGAAAAATGGAATCCTAAGTTAGTATCAACAATGTTAATACCGGTAGTGATGTATGCTTCTACGGATAGACTACAGGATGGAAAGGATGTTATGGAAGAAATAGGAAATGAGGAACAAGTTTTATTTCACAAGACAGAGATGGCATTGAAAGTGGTTCTACAAATGATAGAATATCGATGTGTGGGCTTATGAGTGACTATGCAATTTGTCTGATCGGAGCGAGGATTGTTCTCTTATGCATAAGGAAAGACATAAGACTGAATGTAAAAACAACAGGGAATTAGTTTATTAACAATATTTGGAAAACTGAATTCTAATTAAATGAGTGTAAGCAATGCAAATGAATAAAATCTTAAAAATGCAATGCAGGGGTGTGTTTTTTTTGCTTTTTAAAAATTAAAACAAAGGTGCATTTTCAAAAAAGTTAATATTTACAAATAGATATATAATTACTGTATAGTTAATGCTCAGTATTACATTAGTAAAAGATGAACATTAAAGTACATTGAGGTTTCATGATATAAAAAGTATAAACTATTGAGCTTATAAATACTTTCAAAAAGACGATAAAAAAGAATAACCTAGCACCCTAAAACTAATATAGATACATATTTAATTTCTGACTTTTCCCTCCTTTGTACTCCAACAGATTTGCAATACCTACTGGCATAAACTTTAGAAATCATATCCTAAGTGTTTGTATTTTCCTTGCTTGCACTGCAGTGCAGTTTTTTGCATGAGCCCTAACTTTAGCACATGGGACAAGCGAGAATGTGCTTCCCTCCATACACAACAGTCTCGCATGTCTTTAGTGCTTTACTTTCCATACCTTGTATCCTGCTGGTTTGCCTGGTGGGGGCAACCAATTGAAGCGGATCTTTCTAGAGCTTAAGGCCTGTGCATTTGGATTAAGAGGTGCTGCAAGAAGGCCTCTAGGAGAGTATGGAAACTGGATCTCTGATGACACCTCATGCACAGTGTCTGGAAGGAGAAAAAAGGTAGAAGAAATTACACCATTTTGTAAACAACTAAAAAAGAACAAGTCAAGTGGTAAAGGATTAAGGCATGTCATAAACTGGGAGAGGCACAACAGTTACTTCTCATTCACACATCTGTCAGTGGTGAGAAAAAACTTCTTTAGAAAAAAGAATTGGGATAATAAGAGTTAAGTGGTATTAAACACAGGCCATATTCTCAGAGCTAATATCTCTCAGGGATACTAGATATTCTATTTCACCTGATAAAAGGCTGTTGCTAGTTCTTTTCCACTTTTTGCACAATATTTAACATTTCACAGAAACAACATAATCACATAAGAAAAATACACATGAATATATGTTTTAAAGATGAAATATGTGCATCCTGTACCATTGTAAGGGAGGTTGTGCAAAGTTATTTGGCACAGCAAAGAATTGATTGAAATAAAAAATATACTTATGTAGAAATCTGTTGCAGGGTAATTTTGGTCATACTATATCCAGCGGTGGGCAGCTGGGGGTTCGCAGGGGTTCGGGCGGACCCTTAGCGAAGATTCTGCAGGGTTCGCCGAACCTCCAAATCCCACTCCTGGCTGGCCCTGCCCACCCTGCTCCGCCCCTCCCATGAGTCTCCATGTGGCCCATTTTGGATGCAGGTAAGTGCAGGGCGCGCATGGAGGCTCGGGGAGGGCGAAAAATGGGCCTTCCGGAAGTTTGGGAAGCCTCTGGAGCCCAGGGAGGCCATTTTCGCCCTTCCAGAGGCTCAAGGAAAGCCTCTGGAGCCCGGAGAGGGCAAAAACACCCCCCCACACCATGGTGTAGGAGGCCGACTAGGCCACGCCCACCATGGTCATGCCCGCCCAGCAACCGGGTAGCGAACCTGTTGCTGAAATTTTTGAATCCCACCCCTAACTATATTATACTACCTGATAGATCACTCATTTACATAAACTATGCAAAGCAAAAATAAAACAAGTAATTATAAAAATTATTGCAGCAAATTAATAAGTTTTATAGGATTTCATTAGCAAAACTATTTCTCTAATTGTATCCTGATTACCACATCAAACAATGGCAAAAGGAATATCACTAAAACATTCACAATTATGACAGGACATACATGATACAACACCTCTGGCTGAAACTCAAAGCAACATTGAACAAATGGGATTTGACAGTTTAATGACCACATTGCTAGCTTATGAATGAGAATATATATGAATGAGAATATATAAACATCTATACCAGGGATGTCAAACACAATTTCATTGAGGGCCGCATCAAGGTTGTGTTTGATCTCGCAGGGCCAGGGTGGGCATGGCCAGGATGGGCATGGCCAACATGACATCACTTGTGTTGGAGGGCACCTGTGGTTGCGTGGCCCTCCCGAGCTCCGTTTTCGCCGGCAGAGGCACCACAGGCCAGCCCTTCGCTATTTCCAGGGTGCCCCTCCCCCAGGCCGGATCTGGCCACCAGGCCTTGAGTTTGACACCCCTGGTCTATACAATACAGCACAACAGACAAATTGTATTTAAGCATCAAAATGAGAATTGTCATTGGAAATGAATGTAGCTCACCTGGATCAACAATTGTCACTATGGTTTGAGGGTATTTGCCAACCTTTGCCCCAAACCTGGGATTGATGAGATCCACTGAGAATTGTTTCAGCTGCTGGTTCCGAAGGAGGGCATCAATCTCTGTCAACTCCATCAATTTGACTTGCACTTCCTTCTGCTTCTCTCCAGGCAGGAAGATTAGATCACCCTCCGCAAAAACATAATCCTGGGAAGGTTAAGCGAGAACACACTGAACCAGGTACTATTTTTTTACATTAAAGTATTGAAACATCCATATTCCGTCCTTCTGATCCAAAGGCACCGCCCAGACAACTTACAACATTTTAGAAGATGGCCTGCACCTGGAGCCATACAATGTACAGATGCATATTTTTAAAAATCCCTTACTATATAATAGTTTCCACATTTACTGTATCTATCAGAGCCAGAATTGCATTTCACCAACTATATTTCATTCATTTTTTGAGAAAGAATAACAAAATCTACATTGAACTCTGTATGGCTATGGATGGTCCACAAAGTAGCTACAAAGAAATGAGGAGATGTTCGGTGGCCTTGGGACTAGGCCCACTGGGCTGAAAATGGACTGAAAGCAGCACCAGCAACTTCTTATTCTACAGAATAGGTGAAATGCTTACTGTATAACTTCTCCTTAACACAAACCATTGTCACAGAGGACTTTTTAACCTTTCTTCCCAGTCTCTTCCTTCACAATGTTGCTGCGCTCTCTGCTCCACTGAAGCTTAAAAATTGAATTGGCAGGTCTGGCAGGCTTTTTTTTTTAAAGACTTCCCCAAGACAGTCTCCTTCCTCTGAATACATTGGTCTCAATTGTGCCCCAAACTAAACAGACAAGCAAACAAAAACCCCAAAGAAAAAGCAAAAACACCAAAGGCGCACTACATTTTATCAAACAATGTTTAGTCTGCAGATTTGCGTTGTAAGATCTGCTAGTTTATTCAGGGTTTTCCCATTATTATTATTAAACTACCCTTAATTCACATAGGTAGCCAAATCCCTAAAGAGTCCCAGCAACGGGAAGATAAGTTGCATAATAAACATATACATAATACAGTAAACAAAATGTCTACAAAGACTAATGGAAAACCACGTCATGTCAAATTAACTAAACTATAACCAAATCAAGAAGGAGTCAAGATACAAGTGTCCTCTATAAGAACTCTAGGTGATTAGGGCTGGAGCCAATAGATCCCCAGCAGGAGGTTGTTTCAAAGAACCATCTCAGCCACTGAAAAGAACTACTGTTGAGTTTCAGCCCCTTTCAGTTCCCTAAAATGGGAACATTATTGAGTATTTCTCAGGCATAGCAAACTGGCCAGGCTAATTTCAGTGGGAACATGTGGTCAAGCCATGTAATAGGTTAGTACCAGAACATTTAAAAGCCTGTTGGCAACCAATGCAGGGGACACAGAGCTGGTCTAATATGGCAGGAATGCCTGCAGATTTGTCAATCTGCCTTGAGATTACATCTTATTGCTTCTTGTTCTCCTCACAGCTTTGTATGCTTGGTGACAGGGCGATAACGAAGTACTACTGCTGTACCCACTTGAAGCTGAGGTTTGCTTTTCTAAGTGATGTTCAGGATTTCATGCTTTTTCTAGAAATACGTTTATATATTCCCTCTTTTATGCACAGGGCTACAATACGGACATACAGTGGCCAAAAGTTTTTGTGGCGCAGTTATGAGAACTCTCTTTGGTTTTCACAGAGTGCTTACTTTGCCTTGCTGAGCTGTGAGATCTCGTGTCCTGTATGTTATCTGGGATTTTCCCTTCTCCAATATTTCTCGAACCAAAGGGATCTTAGCCAGCTGATCAAAGCGGCTGTATGAATAAACTGGCTCCAGGAAGCTAATGATGCTATTTGCTAAAGAGGTACAGAGATAACAGTGTTAACAGTCTTAATCATCTAACAGTGTAAAATAATGGTTTCATCCAGGCACTATTCAGACATACAATTACATTAACAAGCAGGAAATATTCCTTATTGCCCCCGTTTCTAAGCTAGAGAACAAGATCTACACTTTAATATTAATAAAGGAGAATATTTGTAACTCAGGGTTGAAATGAGGGGTCCTTGGTGCTCTATGAGCCTGCTTGGAAAAAATTAAGAAAATTTTATAGGAAAAAATTGCCTGCAGGCAAACTTCCACACCAAAGAACAACTTTTCTTCCTGCATGAATGCCTACGATAGCATGCCCTACCTATCAGTGTCGGGTACAAACCTCCAATCAACTGCACACCTGGATGGAAAATAGCCCAAGAAAGTGGGTGAAAAATGATATGGCTCATGATCACAGACGCACACAAGCAAGCTTAGAGAGCACCAAGGACACTTTAGAGAGCACCCACACTTTAATATTCTTCCAACTAGTTTCTTGATATTCTGCATAGCCTAGGTTGGCAGCCAAGTTCAGATTCTTTTTTTACTGGCATCCCTAATATTAACAGATATGTGCGTGCCTGCCACCAAAATGGATTTTGCTATGTTCTCCACCATTTTCATCCCTCCTTAAATGAATATGAGACTTGGAATTTCATAAGCATTTGTTGCCAGAGAAAAATGGAAAACATGTTTATCACCAGTGATATTGGAGGCTGCTTTATTCTTTTCATATAGCTATAATGATGATCTGTGACTTCATTTAAGGCTTCAAGTATCTGTTTTGCTTCTAGACCCACTTAGGCCAGAAATCAGCTTGACACTGGGGAAGAATTGGGAAATCTTTAAAAGGTGAAATGAATGCCTTAAATATGTGCAAGGCTTAGGTCATTAATTCTTTTTAAAGTTCTCCCAATCCATTTACCCCAACTTTTGAACTTTCCTTTTTCACAGCGTGCTTTGAAGAATTTGAAGGTGCTCTAAGCATCACAAAAGGATTTCTTCCACCTCTTGTGTATAATATATAGATAGGACAGCTGATTTTTCAGGGAACCAAAAAGTTTTCTGACTGCCCATTAGAACAGATTTTTTTTAAAGAAATGCTCTTCATTTAACTATGGTAAATAAAAAACAGAAGGACCAGCCAGAGGTGACTGCATAACAAACATTTGTCCTCCCTACTGCATGCTATCATACTACCTTGCTCTTTTATTATGGTGATGTTGACCTGTCGACGACCAATTTCCGCCGTGCCCACAGGAACAGCAACAGCCTCTACTTGCAGCTGTTTTTCATCATCATCCTCTTCCCTGATGAAGAGGGGAACCCGAACATCCACCATCTCTACGCCTTCCTGAAATTCAACCATGCCTTGGGCATCTGAGGTTTGGATGGAGGCAAAGGAAAGAAGAAAAGTCCACAATTGGAAAGCGCTCTTATAAAATGAGCCCTTGGGTTCTAACTATATAGTTACTCTGCCTTCCTACATAATACAAGAGAGGTCCAGATGGCAATATCTTCCTGAATTTGCACATCATCATTTATTCCAGTGGTAGGCAACATTCATTTTCCTAGATGTTGCTGAACTGAAGCTCCTAGTATTTCTCATGTTAGCCATGCTGGCCAGGACTGTTGGGAGCTGAAGCTCAACAACCTAACATTGAATATTTATTCAGGAAACATAAACAGAATAGGTCCACAGTGTCATGTGACTAAAAATGGCAGAGTCTTGTTTCTGGAATCACCCCTAGCCTTCAGTGCAAATGTCAGTCTGCATTAGGCTGCACAGGTAGTCCTCGACTTACAACAGTTTGTTTAGTAACTGTTCGAAGTTACAATGGCGCTGAAAAAAATGACTTATGACCATTTTCACTCTTACAATTGTTGCACTATCCCCATGGTCACATGATCAAAAGTTGGTACGCTTGGCAACTGACTCATATTTATGACGGTTGCAGTGTCACCTTTTGCAACCTTCTGGCAAGCAAAGTCAACGAGTAAGCCAGATTCACTTAATATCCATGTTACTAACCTAACAAGTGCAGTGATTCACTTAACCGCTGTGAAAAGGTAGGTTGTAAAATGGGGCAAAATTTACTTAACAACTATCTTGCTTAGCAATGGAAATTTGGGGTTCAATTGTGGTCGTAAGTTGAGGACCATCTGTATGACTGCTGACTGTAGTGATAAAAACAAGAACTGTGCCATGTACAAAGGCTCCCAGACCGGTTCCCTCATAAAGAGAAAACTGGATGGAGAAGCATTCCATCAAAAGAAGGCTCCCCCCACCCCACCCCTCAATCAGTCTGAAATGGAGCAGCTCAGATGCTAAAGCAAAAAGAAGAAGGAGGCCCCTACCTTGCTCAGCAGTCACAGTGTAGTAACCAGGTGACACTTTTAATTCATGGAAAGCTCCTTGTGAGATATGCTTCTCTGTTATTTTGATAATTTCGTTTCTGGCTGAGCGGGGAGCTGGGAGCACCGTGTCCACAATCGTGTGGTCTTGCCTGGAAAGAATAGAAACATCAGGCTGCCTCCCCTGCTCAGACTTTTGTTCTGCCCCCGCCAATCAGAGGCATACTGGCATATGGCCATGTATGAGGAAACATGACAAATGAAGCCTTGGTGTTATATAAGAAAAAAACAATCATGCCCAAAGCGATCAGTCATCCCAGCTTAAGCTGTAGCAAGATGCATCCATTGCCCACAAATGCCCACACAAATTTATAACTGCTAATCCACATACAATGCTGATCTAGAATACTTCTAATCTTCCACAGCTAAGTAATAAATAGTGGGTGGCTCCCACTATCCCCAAAAGTGGCATCTGCAGTGGATTGAAAGATAACACGCAGCACCAAAGAGATGGGCTTCTACAGTTTTTAGCTGATTACGCTTCCTGTGAGCCCATTAATGGCCATATGTCTGTCTTCAAACATTTCAGGATAGAATCAAATCCAAAGACTCCTGGAGGAACCTCTCAATGGAAATGTCCGTCTACAACAGCCAGAATAATTTAAGTGTAGCTCTTAGCTGCCTACTACAGGTAGTCCTCAGTTAACAATGGCAATTAGTACTGGAATTGCTGTCACCAAGTGACGCAGTCATAAAGTGGGACATCATATGACCACAATGCTTAGCTATGGCAGTTCTGGTAGTCCCATCATCGTTAAGCAAGGATGTCACATGACTATAACTTCCAATTTCCTGCCAGCTTCCCTTTTGACTTTGTTTAAGTAAACCTGGCAGGGGATTTTGGAAATTGTGTTACCGCAGGGATGCTGCAGCAGTCAAAACCTCTGAGGGCTGGTCCCAAGTACTACTTGTTCAGCGCTGTCCTATGTTTGAAACTGGCATAAGTTGAGGACTAACCATATCATTACAGATTTCCACAGGTAGTAATGAGAAATTCAGGATAAACAACTTGAGCTGTGGTGGCACAGTGGTTAGAATGCAGTACTGCAGGCTACTTCTGCTGACTGCCGGCTACCAGCAGTTTGGCAGTTCGAGTCTCACTGGCTCAAGGTTTACTCAGCCTTCCATCCTTCCAACATCAGTAAAATGAGGACCAAGATTGTTGGGGGCAATATGCTGACTCTGTAAATTGCTTAGAGAGGGCTGTAAAGCATTGTGTAGTGGTATATAAGTCTAAAGTGTTATTGCTATTGCTATTGATTCTCTGGAAAGTAAATAATGCAATGCAGAGAAAAAGACCAGCAGTGATAAAGTTAAATAATAACATCCTATTTTCTGGAAGGTAGGCAAAAATTGTTGCAGTAAAGCATGGCAGTGGAAATTTATTTCTAATTCCACACCTGGAAGTTAGAGTAGAAATGAATGGTTTTGTTTACCTTTTTCCAGCATTTGGCTGAATCCTGGGGAGAAAACAGATAAAATTCATAAATTTCATGGATTTAATCAAAAAGAATATCAAGAACTTTAATGACTGACAGACCAAATCAGTACTCTGTACACTTTATACAGTTATTGTTGTAGCATCAGAAAGCTGATCAGTGGGGAATTCAAATTCTACCTTCTCATTCTAGGAAAGAAGACAGCCTTCTCAGCCAAAAAGATATTCTCTCATTACACCAGTTCCTTGTTACTCACCTATCATCATCTACTTTCCTGTTAAAAAAAAAATATCTGTTGACTGAGATTTCATTCTTTCTTCCCACGCCAATTATGCTCTCACCTGAATTTTGTCTGCTGGAGTTTTTGGAAACCTGGGATTACTCTATACACCTCATTCAGCTGGGAAGAGCAAGAGAAGGTCATTAGTCCAGATAGCAATAGCAATAGCACTTAGACTTATATACCGCTTTATAGTGCTTTACAGCCCTCTGCCCTCTCTAAACGGTTTTACAGAGTCAGCATAGTGCCCCCAACAATCTGGGTCCTCATTTTACCCACCTCAGAAGGATGGAAGGCTGAGTCAACCTTGAGCCTGGTGAGA
>JANHFL010001072.1:99682-125540 GCA_032468155.1 Oxyrhabdium leporinum
AGAGTCTTAAGCTCCCGGCGGAAGCTCTTTAAATCCGGGAGCCTGCGTAGAGCTGGGGGAAGCTCGTTCCATAGAGTATACATGTATTAGTCCTTTTAATCTAGGTTTTATTTTTTAAAACAAACTTTAAATTAGTACCTTGAATAGGAAACTAAGGTATAGACTAAACCTAAAATGCCAATATCCATACTTTAAGGCTGTTATGGTCATGTTTTCAACATTAATGTCCATATCATGTTGGATTGATTTAGAATAGAATAGAATAACATATTTATATGGCTTTATTTGTTCAGTAGTTTGTTTCAGTAGTAAAGCTGAGGTTCTGCAACATTTTGAGTCCAATATGACCCCCTATACAATTTAAAACGTAAGTGAACTGTGGGAATATATCTGGAGCCATCAACAGGCTAATTCTTTCTCAGCGAGTGAAAGGTAGTGAAAGTTCTGGACAGGTTTCTGAAGTCAGCAAACTGCAATTCTGCGATTTTATTGACAGGGGAAGTGAGGTTAAATCTTCCCAAGGGACAATTTTCTTCACAGGTACTGTATAAGTAAGCAATAGACTGATATACATTGAGAGGATAGGGGGTAGAATGCTAAGAATTCTACTAAAGGTATCTTTTCAATTAATACAATGAAAAAAAATGATTTTATACTCAGGTTGTAAAGCCTTTTCAGAAAAATTCAGTAAAAATGGTCTGATACCAATAAAATATAGAGACGCTATTTTATCATTAGGTGAAATTAATGGAACTTACTGTATGGCTTAGCTATGCTTATTCAGAGCTATGTTTATAGCTGTTCTGACTTGTAAAACTTTAACAAATTAATCAAGGGGCTAAAGTATTATTACAGAACAAGTGCTTGAAAGCACTGGAATAAAGTATATATTACAAAACAATAAGAGATTAAAAAAGAGGAAATTTTGTAATTCGTATTCTTATAACCTCTACATTGGATCACTGCAATGCAGTCTACCTGAGACTGTCCCTGAAGTTTATCTGGAAACTGCATTGGTTCAGAAAGTCAGTTTAGCAGTATGATACTTATATTATGGGTGCTGCATTGGCTTTGAAAAGTGTTATTCAAGGTGCTGATATTGACTTTTATTATTTATATACTTTATAAATAATTTATATATAATTTATATTAATTAAAATATTAAAAACAATTAAAACACCAACGTAATCCAAAAAGAAGAATCCAAATAACAAACAATGATCATAATACATGTCTGACAATGTTAGAGCATCATTGGACAATTTCAGCTTCCAAATGTTCCATGAAATAACTCTTGTATTAATGGTTTTTGAAAAGAAATCAGAGTTGCAGTAAGGGATTGTTATACAAAGTGGAACCATCATCATTCCCGAGCTCATCTTTTGTAAGTAAGTTTCCTTCAACATTTCAACAGGAATGAGCAAACTAGACACCAAACAGAACAACAGATTTGGAAGAGACCTTGGAGGTCTTCTTGGAGACCCTACATCATTCAGGATAAGTGGTTGTTCAGTCTTTTCCTAAAAGTCTCCAGTGATGGAGCATCCACAACCTCTGAAGGCAAGCCGTTCCGCTGGTTAATTTTTCTCAGTTCTTTACTTCTCCTCAGTTCTAAGTTGCTTCTCTCTTTCATTAGTTTCCAACCATTTTTCTTGTCTTGCCTTCTGGTGCTTTGGAAAATAGGTTGACACTCTCTTCTTTGTGGCAGCCCCTCAAATATTGGAACGCTGCTATCAGTTGGTTCTGCAAGTGGCTAGGAGCTATTTCTTTAAAAATCAAAACCAAACGTCTTGTACAATGTATTTTGCAACCTACTGGAAACCAACGCAGCACCTACAATATACAGTCACATGGCTGCAATGGCTCGCATCCATCACTATGTGCTGTTGCAGTCTATATGGATTGCTGTTTTTAGATAGCATTCAGGGCTATCTCCTGGAAGAGAGGCAATTAGGCAAACTTCCCCTGGGAGTGTTCCATAACAGAGACACTGCTACTATATTACTGAAGCTATTAAAATGTTTTAAATAAATAAATAAAATAATAAGATGGCCTACTCTTGACAATCACAACATGAAGCAATTCTATCAAAAGGACCCTAGGTAGCGCCTTGAAACTGATCTTAGATTGCATACTCAATAGCAATAGCAATAGCTCTTAGACTTATATACCACTTCACAGTGCTTTACAGACCTCTCTAAGAGGTTTACAGAATCAGCATATTGCCCCCAACAACATGGGTCCTCATTTTACCCACCTCGGAAGGATGGGAGGCTGAGTCAACCTTGAGCCTGGTGAGATTTGAACTGCCAAATTGCAGACAGCCGGCAGCCAGCAGACGTAGCCTGCAATACTGCACTGCGCCATCGTAGCTCATGGTTCTAAGAAGAGGCAATCTTTTAAGAGGTACTTTTAATAGGTTAAAATGTGATGTTTTAGATAATTATAAACATGTCAAAATAAGATTCAATATTTTAAATATTTATTAACATTAAGTCAAACAGTGTTTCCAAAGCATACTTTTCCTGACTTACTTCATAGAAGCTACTAGCCATAGTATGTCTAACTGGTACTTCAGGATCATGACAGAAACAGAAGAATGTAGAATACAGTTCCAAACTGAAATTTTTGGGATCCACAAAAATCATCATGGCCTAGAAATATAAAGGATGTAATGTATAACAAAAGTTAGCACATATATGTCTGCCCCCTCCTCCACTTTCCTATTTGCTCTCCAAAAATAACTGGCAGAAATAGAAATTATAATCTGTCCATTTAGCTAGAGTAAGTGACAATGGCCATCGAATCAGGCAACCCTTCTTCCTCCTTTTAATCTACCCTTTGTTAAACTGTAAATTCAGCCCCACTAACTTTACTGATCTCTGATTTAGGAGAAAATGTGTTTCAGAGGAAATAATCTCTCTTTAAAATCAGAAAGAGTTTCACAAGTCTATCTTTCATACAAATTACGGATAGATAAACAAAAGAGCATTTCACTCACAGGTAAATTGTAAGCACAGTTCTTCCTCACTGATATGTATTTCTTTTCCTGTTCTAGGGTTTGCAGCTGAATCTGGTTGTCATTGTGCCCATTTTCCTGTTCTAATCCCAGTGTACAAAGCTTCTTATAGAACTCCAAAAATCGCAAATGCTGCTCTGGTGTAAAAATTCCTTTAAACAAATAAAATGCTTGTTCAATATTTTATTTTCATAAATTGATTAATCATTGTGCTTATAGTAGCAGACATAATGAATTCAGCACTTTAAATCTATGCCATTCCAGGCAGTTCATTGACAATACTGGGAAATCTCATCTCCTCTTTCCCTAGTTGCCTCGCGCAACTGTAAACTTTACAGACTCCAAATATAACTTCTGAAAACACTTTCTATGTTAATGTGAAGAAACACGGATTTGATTAAACTAAATATTTTATTTTCTATCACTTTGAAATACAGCATTTGCAGATCAAAGAATCATAACAAAATAATCGCCACGAACTTCTAATATGCTGCGGCTTTCCTCTCTGCACTGATCAAGCCCACATTTTGTAGTGCTAACAGCAATCTAATACTTCTCCAAAGTATCAAGATAAGAGTGACTATATTCTATGTGATTTCACTTGCATATTTCCAAACATACAAGGCTTACATCCTAAAAGTATATATGAACTCCTGCTTTAGGGCTTTTCTATAATATACTAGAAATATGTAATTACCAATGTATTATTGATCTCTGAGGGGAAAGCCCTGACAGAATACATTCTAATTTGCTTTTAGATAAAAAAGCTAACTATTTCCCCATTTCATGGATTGTTACCTTCCAATGCTGAAGAGGTTTGCACATGCCAATGATACAATTTACTGTATATTGTTGGGAGTTACATGAAGTCCAAGCTTGCTTGTTTGCTTGCAGATATTTCATTACCAGATTAGGCATTTCTTCAGAAAATGTTATCTGGTTTGATAATGAAACATCTGCAAGCAAACAACCAAAATCAGAGAACACAAAGGACTCTACAGTTCAACCCTGAGCTATGTATGTTCTCTTCTATGGGAGTTATACATTTCCAAAAGCTTAACCCATGATGGGTAGGTCATACATGAAGGGACAATCACACTGGAGACGGAAATAGCAACCCACTTCAATATTTACTAAGAAATCTGATTAAAGATATCATCTGAACATTAGTTCTACAGGTTGCAAAGCATATAGCAAGCTACTGGGGGAAAAGCAGACAACAAATATTTGAGTTGTACTGGTCTTTATGATGTGGCTGGATTAAAGATGAAAGGACAGTCAGGTGCTGAAATCATTATCAAAAAAATGATGCTGCAAAAAATGTATAGTGAAATGTCGGAATCATGATCCAAGGCAAACTTGATGAAGCCTAGCAGAATTATAAGAGTGAATACTGAAATAAATCATTTCACATGATAGGACATCAAAGCTTCTAGTATCAACACGAATACCATAGAAGAAAGGTTAACCTAGTTAACAAAAGGGAGCCACAGTCAATGCTTGGATACCCATGACAGAACTGTCTCTATTTGAATCACGGCAAGCGAATATTATGATGATTCAAGTCCATACTCCAACCATACTTTTAGAAGAAGCAGAACTTGAAAAGTTCAAAAGTAATTTGTAACACTGTGTCAACACAACACTAAAAATCACATTTTACTAATGAAGCAAAAGACAGGTTAAGAGAATACTATGAATATTCAGGGTTTCTTCCAATAATTTAAAAGACAATCTAACACATGGTCATTACCAGAGAGACAACGCCAACATGAAATTGTCTTATGTATTTTGCAAGCAAGTATGGACAAACTGTTCTGTCAGTCAGAACTAGACATGGCTCTGACTGAGGCTCAGATCTGTTGTAAGTTACTATTTACAGTGCTATTGTAACTTTGAACAGCTAAACAAATGGTAGTTAAGTTGAGGACAACCTGTAGGTTGTCGGTAAGCTTCTGGACCCAATTCAAAGTGTTTGTAAATAACCATAGTGCAGCACCAGGTTTTCTTACATCCACTGAACAGTTCCCCCTGTTGAGAACAATTTTCCTTTCCTTTCAGCTCGTTCCCCCTCCATGTAAAATTTGCAGGACGTGAATTAAACACATTAGAAATCCATTTTGGCTTGGGTTCTGGCAATATATATATTTTTAAGTATCTAGGAAATAACTGCTTGCTTGACACTATTTTATTTCGTATTTAATTATTTGAATGACTTTTAAGTGAACGTTGATAAATTATATATTTTTTAAATTATACTAAGTATTTATACTATATACTAAATATTTAAGTATTTAAGCAGATATTGATTAAAAATTCATACCAATATTATCATATCATACATTATCTGGAGAAAAGTGGCAGATTTTATCATTTAATTATATATTTCTTTATTATATTTAATTGAATATGAAGTGGGTTTTTTTATTCCAGAAGTAAGCACAATCAACTGCAGTGTTTCACTGCAGTGTTAAATGTTTCCAACTAAATATAAACAAATGCAGCACCCTTAAAATTGTATTGAGAACTTTTTAGTCATACCGTATAGTCCATTACAAAGCTTCCCTAAATGAAAAGATAATGAAACCAGAATAGATTCATCTGCTTTAAAGGACTTTTCACAGAATGATTTCACTAATGGGAGAACTGTTTGACTTCTATCATCTGAAAAACAGAAAAGATATGATTAGAAAGGGATGAACAATCAACATATGATTATTAGCATATTAGAAACAGATCATAACAGGTAGAAAAATAGCTGCAGAGCTAATGAATCTTACCTGCATCAAACATTTCTAACAGATTTACCAAGGTTTCAAAAGCTGCAAGACGTACACTGCTGCCTTCATCCCTTGCTAATTCTACTAGTTCTGGAAGCACTACATTTTTTGTTAGCTCCGTTCTATTAAAAAAAACCAAAAAATCAGCAAACAAACATTTAGGAGATAACTCATAATTGTCAGCTATACTTATACATAATTGTCATACATTGGAAATAAGCAACAGCAATAGCACGTAGACTTATATACCGCTTTACAGTGTTTTACAGCCCTCTCTAAGCCGTTTATAGAGTCAGCATATTGCTCCCAACAATTTGGGCCCTCATTTTACCCACCTCGGAAGGATGGAAGGCTGAGTCAACCTTAAGCCTGGTGAGATTTGAACTGCCAAATTGCAGTCAGCTGGCAGTCAGCAGAAGTAGCCTGCAGTACTGCACTGTAACCACTGTGCCACCATGGCTCATTTTGCACCACTGTGGCTCATTTAATGACGTTCTGCTCAAGAGAACTAGCCCAATCCCTAACCACATTCGTGTTAGAGGCACCATTTAAGGATTAGGTTTAGCCGGTGACCTCACTGTTGCCTATGGGATGCTCCTTTGATGTCCCTGTGAAGGAGCTTGAGCAAATGACAGGAGCTCACCCCACCACACAGCAGCACTCGGGTCTCGAACACTGGCTTGCTAACCTCTGACCCAGCATCCTAACCATGTGAGCCACCATGATCCTTAACTGACCCAATATACATCAAGCTGGTACATAAGGACTGCCCCAGCTGATCAGGTGCTCAGTCAAATATTAATATTGAAAGCTTCAAGCCCTTCATCTTCTGCCCCTCATTTGATTTATATTCAGACATCACATCCACAACAGAAGTTATACCAACACTCAAATCCAGGGAAAGAAATCTTGCACTGGGTTCAATATTCTGTGCCCCCCTCAGCAGCAAATCAGCATAATGGAGTGTTTGGGGAGGATTCTTTGGTTCATATTTGACCTGACTAGTTGTCATGTTCTGTGTGGACTTTGGCAGCTGTCAAAATCTATCTCACCTACTTGCCAGAACTATGATGAGGATAAAAAAGAGGAGCAAGTCATACAGATATACACATGTGTTTCCTATAATGAGGGAGAGTTAAAAATAGAACAAATACCCCTACTTCTTACTTTTTCCTCCACCTCTTTCTGCAGTTGCTCATATTCACGGCTATCCAGTTTTGCAAGATTTTGGGTATAGAGCCGTGCCAATCTGAGAGAGAGCCCATATGGAACTGGAAATAAGAAAATAAATTCATCAAAATTTGCAGGTGCCAGGCAAGCAAGGAGCACAGCCAATTAATACAGAGATATAACGGGATATAATGATATGGTTCAGCCACAGACTTTATTTTACACATACCATGTAAACAGTGATTCCAAGGCACCTATAATTTTGACATAGAGTTTTACTGGACTTCAAAAATTAGAATCTACATCGTAGTCTTATATTAGTTACACAGTGATTCCTTCTCTGCTTCCAGGTATAACTGTAGGTAAGAGGAATGACAGGAATTTCTCACAGATACACCTTCAGATCAGAAATTCCAGAGATGGTCCAAAAATTAAACGTACATAAAACATGTAGGCTCGTGGTACAATTATATCTAAAAAATGATGCAATTATTCTAATGGTCATGAGAGTTCTCTGAAAAATTATCAGCATCCCCAAAAACAAGTGGGAGATCTTTTTTTTTGAATCAGCCATACATTAAATCCTTTTCTATTCAGGCAGCTCTACTGAAAAAGGTAGCTTGCAAGCTACCATTATCTTTGAAAATGTGGATAGAGATCATGGCTTGAGGTGTACAGGAAGGATTTGGCTTAATGTATGTCCATTTGTTCAGTGACTGTTCAAAGTTATAGCACACTGAAAAAATGGATGTACAACCAATCTCTGATATACCAGCCCACACAATACCTTTGCAGTCACATAATTATGACATTGCAAGAAACTGCAGTCATACATCACCAATTGCAACCTTCCCTGCCGGCTTTCCACAAGCAAAGCCCCAGAAGGAAGGTTGAAAGTCACTGCAGTAAGTCGCTCCTGCTTTTTTACCTGCCCATAGTAACACCATGCCCACACACAGCGTCCTCTGGTCCTTCCAGGCCTTTCTTGTCTCTTGTCTCCACCGCCCCTCCCCCAAATTCATGCATGGCCTGCGCCAGTTCTCTCTGGCCTCCTGCGATACATGCACAGCCTGCCCCAGCCTTTGCATGCCCTCCCTTGGCTTCCTGAGACTCATGTGCTCCTTACTTGGGATGCCCATCTCTTCCTGCTTAACAACCCCTCCATCTTGGGGCAACTGGAACTGTCTGGGACTGCTGTCACTAAGCAATGTGGATGTGTGGTGTTGTACTTTTCAGCCACATTGCTTAACAACGTTAATCCCGGTCTCAATTGCCATTGTAACCAAGGACTACCTGTGTCCTAACCAGCAGTGCCTCCCATACTTTGGGAGGCTTTAGAATGGGTGAGACTACATGACTGCCTAGATCAGGGTTTCCCAACCAGGGGTGCTCGCAAATGATATTCCAGGGGGTGCAAAAACTTGAGTTTAGAAGTTTCAAAATTATAGCGTATGTGCATAATTATATGCAAATTATATGCATATAATTATTTATTTTTGTAAGGGGTGCGAGAATATATCAGAAGCGTTGTAGGGGCGTGGGGTATAGAAAAGGTTGGGAACCCCTGGCCTAGGCATTTGAATCAGGTTTCAAACCAGATACTGACGGTGTAACTATCCCACTATGGTCACCATTAACTTCAGAAATAAGCTGTGTTCCATCTGGACCCTCTTTTCCACCCTGTAGAACCGGCACTTACCGATATCCTTGGGACTGAGGGCGAAGGGTGAGTAGTCTTGCTGATGCACATTGTTTCTGATCTTCCAGTGGACGGTGTCTCTCCCTTTCAAATTACCGCTGCGCACCATTGGAGTGTCCAGGTGATCTGATGCCATGAGACTCTGCCTGAGCAGATAGTGATCCTCCTTGAAGCCAACCATGCGACCTTCGGAGAGGGAAAGGAAGTTAGCATTTGTACTTCAGCACCGTGGATCTAAGTTTACGTCTTTTTCATACGCTAAGCAGAATAAACAAAATATTTTTGTCAAAGAAGAAACACCGTACTTACATTGTAGCGTGTGTTTCCCACTCCCTTTTCCCTAGTTCTAATTAGTAACTGGTGCTCAGTTTGCTGGCCATAAGTTGTGTTATTGTTAATTTTTAGACTGGCCACCCATGACTCGAATTCGAAGTCCCTCGTTATGGTTAAACATCTACTTTATGTCATGTATTTCAGCACGGGTTCGTAGCGTATATTCCAGAATCATTATACTATTCTAAAATGCATCTCAATTCAAACACATGAAGCATTATCTCTCCTTACATTCTCTAAATACTCTATAAGGGATTATTTTCTCTCTGCTATTCAGAGAGTTACCGTAAATGCATAGGTTTTGATCCAGGTTCTCTGAAAAATGAAGAGTTTCAGAGATCAGTGTTTGAAAAGTCCTAATCTTCTTAAGACAGCTACTGCCTAACTGGATACAGGCTGGTAGAATTTAGACAGATAATTACTGAGCTGATTTAAGTGACAGGCAGCTTGTATTAAGCTTTGGCTGCTAGGTTTCTCCCCCCCTCACTCCATTTTCTCTGGCACAGGGTTGCAGGAGGCCATCCCAGCCGAAAACAGAGATTTGGAGCCCGTTTTCGCTGGCCAACATTCTAGACTTCTTTGAATGTAATATAGGTAGTTCTCAACTTACAATCACAATTGGGACCAGAATTTCCATTGCTAAGCAAGGTAGATGTTAAGTGAGATGAGCCCAATCTTACAACCCTTTTTGCCACGGTTATTAAGTGAATTGCTGCAATTGTTCAGTGAATCGTATGGCCATTAAGTGAATCCACTATTTCCCCCATTGACTTTGCTTGTCAGAAACCAACTGGGAAGGTTGCAAATCCTGACCATATAAATAGGTGCCGATTGACAGGTGGTTAAATTTTGATCACATGACCATGGGATGCTGCAATGGTTGTAAGTGTGAATACTGGAGGTAAGTCACTCTTTGCGGTGCTGCTGTAATTTTGAATGGTTGCTAAATGAATGGTTGTAAGTCAAGGACTGCCTACATTGCTTTCTTTCAGTCTTGATCTAAGCACACCGTTCTAATGCTATTATCACCCACACCAGAGACCACATATATATATATATATATATTCAAAAGATGTACCTCGTGCACAACAGGGCAGCCATGCCAAACAACACTAGATATCAAAAGAAAAGAAAAAAAAAGAAAAAGTGTTGAATTGGTTTTAATGCAAAGGTGCAAAAATAAGCTTACAGGCAGGAGACCAGACCTCTCTGCCTGTTGCCCTTGTTTAAGCAGATGACAGAAAATACATTGTTAAGGAGGATGTCCGAGCAAACACCACTTAAAGATGCCCATGAACAGCAACAAGAGAAACATATCAACACTGGCATAGGACAGTGGTGGCGAACCTTTTCAGCACAGAGTGCTGAAATGGGACCGCGCACGCCGGAAACCGGAAGAGCAACTCCCTAATGCGCTGTGTGGGAGTGCCGGAAACCGGAAGCTAAGTTTCCTGGTGCACGCATGCGCGCCGACCACCTGGTCTTCTGGTTTCTAATGTGCATGCACGCACAAAGACTAGCTGGCCAGCGCATGCATGCATGCCGGGGAGCTGCTCTTCTGGTTTCTGGTGCTCCTGCACATGTGAAGACTAGTTGGCTGGCGCGCATGTGCGCGCCAGAACCCAGAAGAGCAACAGGCGATGGCTGGCGTGCCCGGAGAGATGGCTCTGCGTGCCACTTCTGGCACACGTGCCATAGGTTCTCCATCATGGGCATAGGGACTGAGCCAAGAAGTTTAATATGACCTTGACCACTTTGGATCAATGATGTAACTGATTATGGCAATGCATCCTACAAATAATGCCTTTTCTACATGCTTATTTCTCAGGCACTTCTTGATAAGACTAGCAGCGAAGGATCTCTCTCTTTCTCCATTCATTTTCATTTGCTCCTTGGCATTGATGTTGCAATGCCATTGTTTCTTGATCTTTTCCACCGGCTGAGTGTCTACTCCAACTCCACATCCCAGTGCTTCCCAATACGTTCCATTCCTAATTCCCATACTCAGTCACTTTAGGATAAAACAAAATATCTCAGATATATTGGAGAAAAGTAATCTTTTAAAATAATGATTCTCCTGAAGTTGAAGAAAGTTCGATCCAGAACAAAAGTACTTGTTATCATTTAGTCAACATAAAAAGCTTCAACTAGAAGCTTACACGGACAAGACAGAAAATGTATTACATTGACCTCTAATTTTTACATGATCCGAGAGAAGATTTAAAAAATCTTCAAGTTGTTAGAAAAATGACTGAGTCACAGGTTAGATTCAAAAGACACCACCAAAGCCCCCTCCCCGGCCTGGTTTTCCTTTGCTACTGCAGGTTGGAAAGATAAATTTTACCTTGCAACAAGCACAGAATTTCCAGCATAGGAGGAGCAGCAACCCCAGGAGTAGCATCAGAAAAATTAGGAGGGGGATAAGCCAAAGAAAACTTCCTGGTGGACACTCTACATATAATGACAACAAATTAAAAAAACAACCATGTTCCAAAAGAATCAAGGGAGCACATACAGCAACATTATCTTTTATTTTCCTGGTTAGGGAAGAGAAGAGGAAACAGCAAATGCAACAGATGCTGTCACTCAGTGGCAGAACACAGGTATTGCATGTAAAAAATTCCGCACCGGCCTCTCCAGATAGAGGTAGCCAACTGAAAACTTGAGAATTCCCGCCAGTTCATAAGAATTTCTTCCTTTTCTCCATTGCCAACAGTAGAACTTCTAGAGCCCAGATTTCAACTCCCAAAGAGCTGGATTACAATCTCACCATCAAGATAGTGCATAGTGATGGTGTGTGCAGACAATGACTTTTGTAGCCTAAACCTTCTGGAAGGATTAATTTAGAGCAGCAGAGTTTAAGATAACTGAGTGGACTTTATTTACTTTAAACTTCAGGAGCCACTGGAAGTTGAGTCGGCAACTGGAGTTATTTTCTTGTTGGTTTGAGACGTTTCGCTGCCCATCCAAGGTTGGTGAAGGAATAGAAAAAGATAGTGAGAAAAAGTGGCAGACTACAGGAATCATGTGCGCTTCAACCTAGTTGGTACAATTACATTTCAGTGATTCTCTGCCTTCTCACCCTAACCAACTTTCCTCAGACTGGAGAAGCTGCTTGAATGGGCAGCGAAATCTCTCAAACCAACAAGAAAATAAGTCCAGTTGCCATCACTCAGCTGTCAGGTAACTCTACCTGGATGACTGAGGATCTTCATTGATATCCATGAGCCACTATTGACTGCAGAAACAAACTTGGGGTGGAAGAAAAGCACGTCTCCTTTAAATCAAGGGGTTTGTTTCCAGGATAAGAACTGAACTGAACTGCCTTTATATGACAAAGTACACTCCTGGTCAGTTCAAGCTTTCCTTGTTTCAGCAACCCAATTTTTAAAAAAGCAATTTATTGCTGCTCTTGCTAAAAAAAGTGAAGTTAGGCATCTTTGCCAATCAATTGCAAATAATTCCGAAAACTACTAGTACATCCTGATTTACCACGATGCAACCCCATTAGTGTGAACAAGAAAACACTGACCAACAGAGTTTCAAAGACAAATGAAAAACTAGTTGAGAGTGCTTAGTGAAATCTAAATAATAGACCTTCTAATTTATCCCACCTGCTACATCTTGAGATCCCACTCTCTTCATAGAAAGTAATATTTACCTTTCTTCTTTTGCACAAGAACAGTGTCGTTCTGTGATAGATTGGTGTCTTCATCCCTAGTGTAGTGGTAAAGGCAATCATCCTCCTCATCTTGGAAGGTACAAATTTGACCTACAGAGTTAAAAAAAACAAAACAAAAACCATCCGATGTAATTGACAATTAATGTTGGAAATTGCTGGGATCAAAATTCTACTCTTGGCAACGGAGAAAAGGAAGAAATTCTTAGTTTTCCATTTGAGGCCATTCCAAACAAGCACCTTCAGGGTTTGAGTGATTCAATCTGCCAACACGCTCCCCAAGATAAGGGGAAAGAAGCTATCTTAGTTTTAAAAGCCTGAACTAAAGGAGATAAGCCTGAATCAACAAGAAGGAACCAAATCCCAGGGCTTGCAATGCAGCTAATCCAAGTGTGGCTAATATCCAACCCACTTTATATCATTGTCATGTAATAAATTACATTAGAATATCTGCAATATGTACATTCATGATGCAACTCTATTTGGCATGTTTAGATGTGTCTTTGCAAAAGGAGAAAGAGGAAAGCCAGTTAATGTGGTATAGCATTTCATGGCTGTATCCTTATTCCTTGTTCTGTTTATTGGGAGCATGAAAAAGCGTGCTAGGTGCCACTGTGAGATGCTATAAATCATAAGTGAGGGTAAGGTCCACTGATCAGCATGTTTCTACTAAAATGTGATATATTCACAAAATAAGAAAACAGACTTAAAATAGCTTATCTTTGTCAACCATCTTCTTGCAATTGCAGTTGCGATGTAATGAACATGTTGTATAACACTGGAAATCAGTACATTCTTCAATGTTGCATACATGAAAATAGGAACATCCCTGGATTCTTCCTACATTCCCCATCCATAATAGATTCATTTGCTTTTAATCATTTTTTTTGCATTCTGAAAAAGTCTGTGCTCCCTGGTTTGGATGCCAAATTGGTATCTTTTAAATTTTGGATATACTATAAGTATTTTAGAAAGACATAATTAAAGATATGCTGCTCTTAGATTTCAAAAGAAGCTTGAAGTGTATGTAGGTTTACCTTATTTGGTGATTTACTGTCTGGTTACATGTCTTTACATGCATGCCCATTAAAGACAGATGGACTCATATCCAAGATATTTTTCTCGTATATTTTGGTTCTCAAAAACAAGAGCTGATGGTACAGCAACTGGAACAACTCACACAGTTTTATTAAGTTTTTCACAAACAGGTAATGTTGAGACAAAACAGGGACAGTACAAAAATAGATAACCGAAAAATGGAATGGCTTTTAGGAAAAGGAAGACTAGGTACTGCCTACTGTTTACATCAGGGATGGGCGACTAATTTTCCCAAGGGGTCACATGAGAAACTGGGACTATTGTGGAGGGGCAAACTAATAGAACTATGAAGATGTATAGACATACATGCACGCGTATACATAATTTTTTTTAAAAAAATAGCAATAGCCTTCAAAATAAAAGCAAGGTACATGGGATGGACAAAGACAGCTAAAGGGCCAGATGTGGCCTGGAGGCCATAAAATGTCCAGGTATGGCTTACATTATTCTCCCTTTCCCTCCACCCATCAAATTCAACAGTGCAATGTGGAATGTTTGATTTGCATTTGAATATTAAACCGGGCAGTTGAAGAACTACACTACCTTGCTTCAATTCATCCACCAGCTTGATCTTGAAATGGCAGTTTGAACATTTCTGTCCCTTCTTCTCTCCAGTGTCCCAAGCCTGACACTGGACGCAACTTTGGAATTCTTCCTCACATACTTGCTGGAAAGCCTAGACATGAGGGAGAGAGCATGACAAACCTTCAGTTCTAGATTGGTGCTGAGCACCAAAGATAGTGAGGAGTGGAGAGATGGATATTTATTTATTTATTTATTTATTAAATTTATTTGCTGCCCATCTTGTTTCGAAGCATCTCTGGGCGACTTGCAGCATTAAAAGCATTCCATGGATATCACATAGAAAGCATCAGAAAGGAAAATGCATGCCCCATGCCTGTAACACTCTACCATGTGAGATGCAGTTTTGTGAATGAAGCCAGTGGAGAAGAAGGGGTGAGTGAGGAAATCTCCTATAGGAAAAAAAAATGCCATTATGATTGGGAACTGGAAGACAGAAGATAAAGCCTTCTGCAAAAAGAGAGATTCCTCAAGCAATCTAACGGGGAACCTGATTCTGCTGGGGAATTAATAATATGATCTTCTATTCTTATGTATATTAAAATACGCCTTGCATCACTGAAGTACCTCCTTCAAAAACAACTGAACCTCCAGTAAACACCGGCAATCCTAGTTTCTCACCACTCAAAAGTAAGCTGCATAGTTTGTTCTAGCAAATCACGTGTATCTGCTTTGCCACTTCTGTAGATATTCTTTAAATTTTACTGTCCTGATTGTTTGATTAATTGATTATTGCGAGAAAGGATAGGAACAGTTATTCCTGGATTCAGGAAGAGTTAATACTGACAGATGAGGAAAGAGGAAGGAGAGTGTGCTTTTGTGGCTCTATTTGTACAGGCTTATATTTACGTATGGGTGCTGGCAACAACAAAAACGCATTATGAAAAAGTAAGGCGGTTCAAAAAAAGGAACATAAATAATATATCCTTGTACTACAATATAGCAACAGTATTAATAGTCATAGTCATTTGCTTAACAAATATGCACTTTCATGCACTTACCAAGTATCCAGTTTCACAGGTGGGACCAGTATGGGCAGTGGGGTTATTACAAAGGCATCTACCACATTCACATTTCCCCCGTCCGTTACAAATCAGCTACAAGAGAGCAAAGTAACCGTTCAGGTAACAGAAGGCTTTACCTGATCTTAGAGACAACTTTCTTTCCATTACATTTAAAAGAAAGGGGAATAACCTTCTTCTCTCTGTTTTTATTTTATTAAAGATCACAGATTATATAAACAGCAATAAGATCAACTGTCAAGCAGCCAATACCTCACTAGGGATCTAATGAGATCAATGATTCTTTTTAAGCTGAAGTTCATCTCCAATTTACTAAGTTTGTAATAACTATACGTTGGCAGATTTTCACATGAATTATTAAACACTTTCTGCATCCAACACAGGATGATGGGGTGGGCAACCTGTATTATTTTCTCTTCATGACCTCTTCTGATAGCTCTTCTGGATGGGCAATTTACTCACCCCATTGCTGCTGACACAGGTTTCGTTGCTTGTGGGACATTCACAGCCGAAGCCTCCCCAACCAGCTTCACATACACACTGGCCCATGTAGCAATGTCCCCGGTCTGGAGAGAGAGAGAAAGAGAGAGAGAGGCAGCGTCAGCACAAAGACGTTTTAGAGCCAACTTACCTACATAGCAGGTCTGTTTTTATGTTTCTATTTTTAACGAAGTCTTAGCTCATCTATTAGCAGTACAGAGGCAGTTCACAAAGGAATATGATACATATCTCTACAGCTAAGCAAAGCAAAGGAGAACAGGTTAGAACAAAGGAAATGCATGAATAGAACATCTTCCCCCCCTCTCCCATGTTTGCGTTTGTGCAAGTGCCTGATGCATTCTAAAAGCCCTCAAAGAAAACATATGGACATTCAAAACCTTTCTGTGCACAACTAGGAATTCAGTTCAAAGAAGAACACAACTGGGGCCAACTGTCCATTAATTGTATCTCACTTTTCTTCTAAGAATTTCAAAGCAACATGCCTAGGGTTATTCCTTACACAAGTGGGAAAGATCTATCTAAGTGATCGCTGAGAGTTGACAATGTTTTGATAGCACATAATCAATTAATCATTCCTAAATTGTGAGATAGGATGAGTTGAATGAAAATGAGTAGCCAGGGGGAATTCTAAAATGACTGAACTCTGCCCAGATTGCATTCTTTCATTCTCTATTAGAATTCCGGTGTTTTCTCTTATTAATATTTTCAGTCAGCTGCACACTCCATAAATAATATAACACGTGGTCTGATCCAGAAGAAAAAGTTTACTGCCACTAGAAATCTCTAGATATTCTAAACTTTATCACTGGGACGCCTCGTCTGGGAAAGCTATTCTGAACCTTCATCAACAATGGGACATGCCCTCAAAATCAATCTTCTTCAAGGGCCAAGGGACACCACCAGAGAACCCCAAGTTGGCCAAAGCAGCTCCAGTATTGCTGACCTCTTCATGAATTGTCAGGTAGTAGTTCACAAGGCTGTATCTCAATGAACTGAGGGCGGAGTACATAATAATTTGCCCTTCCCAAAGATTTACCATTGCAGAGGAATCCAGATGTGCGGGGACACTGCAAGTTGTCGAATTCACAATACTGCCCTTCATAACGCTGGGTGAGATCTTCAGAATAGCACTGACAGATCCCACAAAGGCATTCGCCTTTGCCAGAACAGGGTTCTTTATCTCCAGGTTGTGTGCAGGCGTCAGTATCAGTAAAGGAGGATGGGGAGCAATTACACTGGTCCCCCCGCCTGTCAAAGTGAGAGGAAGTCAGGTGTGAGAATGGCCATGAGATGCACAGATATAACATCTTGTACAGCTAAACAGAGGCCCAAGCCATTTAGGCTATTTGACTATTGGCAGATTCTGGTTTCATTTTTGACAAATAGCATAAAGTGCTTTATAAATTGCTATATTTGTTAATGACCTTAGCAGACATTATTTGATTAGTTTCACTCTTATATGGGACTTAACCAGGCATAGATAGCTTTCATATAGGTTCCCCCCCCCTCCTTAAGTTCCATAGTGTCCAGTTCTTAGAGACTACCCAGACAAGTCCCCACAGTTGTCTTGGCAAAGTTTTTCAGAATTGGTTTGCCATTGCCTCCTTCCTAGAGCTGAGAGAAAGTGACTGGCCCAAGGTTACCTAGCTGGCTTGATACCTAAGGCAAGACTAGAACTCACAGTCTCCCAGTTTCTAGTCTGATCCCCTAGCTACTACAACAAACTGGCTATTATATGTTACTTACTCCCTATATTCGATATTTTATATGCGTTCAAACCTTTACTGGGATGTGAATTCATGGGTCTGATATACAGTATATATTAGGATATAGATTGGATAGATGGACCTTTAAGAAAGGGAAGGCTGGCAGTGCCACCGTCCTTTAGTGTCAGGTGATAGCAATGAGCCTTTCCAATGATTATATTAAATGGGACATATATCTTGAATATATATATATGTGTGTGTGTGTATAAAATCATGTGGATTATTATAAAATAAATATTAAGTATATTAAATCTATAACTGCATAAATCTATATGAGTTTATATAAAATATAAATATTTAAATATATACATATAAATATATATGTGGACACTATCTAAAGTATGAAAAAATCTTTTTGAGGGGCAAGAAGAGAATTGACCCCCTTATCAGTTTCTCCAATTCGTCTACTTGTTCTTGGAGAAGAAAGGCATAAACTTTATGGTAGAGGAAAAACACTGGGCCCCACATTGAAAGAAAAACCTAATTGTGATACTTGCCAGCCTGGATTGCACACACATTGTCCGCAGACAAAATTTCCATTGTAACTGCACTTTGATGATCTAACTTCCTGATTCTGCAAAGAAGCAAGAGGACATTACTGGATCTCATTCCAGACACAGAATAGAAATCTTATTATTTCTATTAGTAAAAATTGATCAGACCAGGGTTAAATTTCTTGTATCACATATTGTCCAGGTCTAGAACAATTCTTGGAATTGCTAATCAAAGAGGAGGAAAACAACCTACCCTTTCACAGGAGCAGGTGTCGCAGAGAATTGAGGCATCAATCTCCATTTTGTCACTGAAAGAGGAGGGCTTAATGTGGATAATACCTTTCCGTTCCTTCTCTGGGAGATCACAGACATGCTTGTCAGCGAAGTGCTTAGCTTTCAAATTCACATTGAAAGTTCCCTGGAGAGAAGAGGCAAGCCTGTGTTTTTTCTGGATTCATTTAGAAAAAGAAGCAACTTTATCCACAAATGTGAGAACTGAAAGACTAGAGACAGATCTATTGGGGTTCCTGAGGTCCACTGACTGCAAAGTTCTATATTTTTAGCATGGCTAAATGAAGACCAATAGGAACTAAAATCCAAAGTAACAAGTAGATTCTTTCCTCCTGAATTAATTCAAAAACTGAATGGATAGAGATACGGAAATAAGATTTTCCTCTCTTGAATTTGAAAAGAGGATGCAAGAAGTACAGGTTTCCAAAACTATTCTTACTAACTGCTTTCCCTCCCAGAACCTCAAGCACAGCTAGGATGGAGTAATGATGTTCATCCATCATTTTTGAAGAGGACCTTGACATCTAATGAGTTGTGGGCTGTCCACTGTGTGTCCACAGGTGGCTATTAAGGCCTATACGGGCACGGAATGTAAGGCCTATATGGGCATCGACACTATTGCAGCATTTGCAGCTCTGGCTTTGCGCAGTGCTCGCTTCTCTTGTGCTAAGTTATCCTTCTGCCTTCAAATGTCTGGCAGCCTTGGTGGATGTCGATCGATCTTGTGCCAGCGTTTCCCAGGAGTAATAACAGTACTAAGAATGGAGTAATAACAATACTATAAAATACAAAGATGATCTGGCATTTGGGACACTACTCTTTTTGATCTAAACAGCCAGTTACCAACAGTTTTAAACCCACTGGCATAGCACTGAAACTGGGTTTATTTACTGCCACAGTTACTATGGAATAAATTTGATTTATAATTTATCAGAAATTAATGCAAATCCAGAATCTTCAATAGATACCTCCAGGGTTCAACTGGTTACATCAGTGACTCAACCTGAGAAGAGGATATGAGACACAGACTGTTCTCATTTGTTTTGTTTAGCTCAAGGCGTGCAATTTGTTTACAGCCAGAGGGCGTTCCTTTGAGCAGGGATATCCTCAGCAGCTGAGAGTCACAAGGATGGGCACTGATTAACACTGATATCATGATGTTACACTAGTGGAGACACACTTTGTTTGTTTGTTTGTTTAAAATGTTCAGATTTCTGGGGTAGAATTTGCTGATTAAGTTATTCCAGATTTACTGGAAAGTTTAACACGGGTTTAGTATATGTGAAGTTTGGGAGGAAATTGCATTTTGAAGATGTCAGTGAATTTTGGCAGTGCAATCTTGAAATGCTGCAAAAAAAAGAGTGGTTCAGGAACTGCAGGAGCTCCCAGTTTCCCCCCTGTTGCTTTAAGTTATGCAAATTTATGAGCTCAGAGAATTCCACCTCCCCCCCCCCCGTAGCTAAAAGATCTAAATGTCCTTCCAAAATCAAGAGTTTTCTCTGTTTTGTTAGTTTTTTTCAATTGTAAATCATTAAGAGATAGACATGCAAAAGAGAAAGCTTACCACTTCCCCTCGAACAATACGGAATGAACCAGACTCTATTTTTTCACTTTTTGAGGATGTTATTTCCGTTTTCATGGCTTTGGGGATATCATAAGCTCGGATGTCTACCTTGGAACGAATGCGCTGGGAAAGAAGATGAAAAGAAAACATACAAAACTGGAATGGATTCCGGCCACTGATTTCATCATTTGAGTTACTGAAATTGATCAGCAATATCCAACCATAGCACAGGGATATATGAGGAAATGCCTTGCCCAACGTGATTCTGACCATTTGGTATGCACCTTGAGAGAGGGCCTTCTCTGGGTCCCTCCATTACAGGAGCTTAATGGGACTGAACCAGGACACAGATCTTCACAGTGGTAGTCCCCACTTTATGGAGCGTGCTTCCCTGAAAGTACAATTGGTCCCTCCCCTCTATAAATTTAGGAAGGCTCTCAATACAAGCTTATTTCAGGAGAATATTTTAGTACACATTTATATTACTTCTGTTACTGTTCTTTAATTACTATTTGAAATTCTGATTTTAGGGAAGGAGATAGCCATGTTATATTCATTTGCTCATAGAAACTATCCAGAGTTGTGTAGATTGAGGTGCTCTATGAATATTGTTAATCATTAATAATTATTTAAAAACTGGGAATTTATCTGCAAGATTAAAGTTTTGTCCTTTAATCCCCACCAATCCTTCTGAATGCAACTAAGAGCCTACATTTTTTAAATCATAGGTACTTTGTACAATTCCTTGGGCCACCTTTTTGAGATATTATACTCCTGATTTATATCATCTAATTACTACCTGCCTGAAAATACTTTATCAATTGGCTGAAATAAGAGCCGCTTAAAGAAAGAATTGCAAGAATGAAATGTGAGTGAGTAAATCATTTATGGGGAATTATAAGAAAATTATGTTACCCCGAGAAGTAACCACATAAAATACCAGACATTGCTTCTTACCTCAAAAGCCAAACGAATCAATTCCACAATGTTAGAAGAATCTTCTTGAAGCCTACCAATTTCAGAAATTGGAAAATATTTGTGCAGTTTCTAATACAAAAAGGAATATTTATTGATTATATTACAATAATTTAATATTGCAAGCACAAAATGGATAAAAAGAGAAGGAAAATATTAAGAAAACCAAGCACACTGAAGAGTTATTCTTATTGTTCTATTGTTATTATGGCTAACTGCAGAGAAAGACAAATCACCAGTTACAATGCTGCAAAATTTTCCTCTGATTTCTTTCCCTAGATTCTAATGTAACATTTTCCTTTAACCTTTATCAAAGTGTGCAAATACAATGGTTTGTCCTTTTAAAGTGAATGACAAAAGTTCATTGGATAGACTGTTCATCTTCACTTCAACCTCCTTCTAATAAGAGTTTGATGTCTGAGTAAAATTCCCCCAATTCATCTTGAGGACCACATAGAGCAGGAGTGTCAAACTTGTGGCCCACGGGCCAGATGTGTCATGCACTGGCCACGCCCATCCCCATTTTAGAGAAGAGGGAAAAAGTTATGATATATTACATGATGATAACGTGATGACATGAGTTTGACACCTCTGGCATAGAGGAAGAAAAGACTAGCCTAGACATATTCACAGTACAATAGGTAGGCTGGGGTATTTAGCTTTTTCCCCTAGGGCCTAGGGTTTTTTATTATCTAGGAAACTATTAGCTGCTTTACAAAAAGAAAAGACAATTTTCCAAATCACACTTGTTTTCTTCCCTACAATAAAACATAATACAATGTAATTAAAATTGAAAAATGGACCAAAAGAAAGAGGTAAAGATACAATTCTTCTCCTTGATATTTCAGCAGAAAAAACAACAACTAAGAACATCGTCCATGGTCTAAAGAAAGCGAATGGAAGGATATTGTTCTAAGAGACAAACTAGACTTGAAGCTACTGTCATAAATGTCTTTTTTTTCAATTCAAAAAGCAATAAAACAGAAGGCTTCATCACCATAGGATGGAGGTGATAGATGCAGGCCAATCTTAGATATCATAACATAATACAGTTTTGGCCTATCCATGGATCAAGATTTATGAGGTAAAAGAAGAGTTATCTTTGAGTTACCTCTAACATGGATTATTCAGCTAGCCACTGGGTGTCTCCACTGCATTGCAAAATACAGACTGCAAAGACATTTCATTCCCAAATCCAGTATAAACACACACACACACACACACACCCCTATATTATTCAGATATATACAGCTAGTCCTTGAATTACAACCATTTATTTAGTGACTGTTCAAACTTACAACGGCACTGAAAAAAGTGGCTTATGACCAGTTTTTCACAATTATGACTTTGCAGCATCCCCATAGTCATGTGATCAAAATTTGGATGCTTGGCAACTGGCATGTATTTATGATGGTTGCAGTGCCCTGGGGTCATGTGATCATCGTTGCAATCTTCTGACAAGGCAAGTCAATGGGAAGCCGGATTTAAGTTACTAACTTAACAGCTGCAATGATTCACTTAACAACTGTGGCAAGAAAAGTGGTAAAATGGGGCAAAACTCACTTAACAACTGTCTTGCATAGCAACAGAAAATTTGGGCTTAATTGTGGTTGTAGGTCATGGACTACATATACCTGAAGTTAAGCATTCAGCTGCTACACTGACATACATCTAAACTATTAAAGTTCAGCCTGCCCTCCCCTTCCCTTCCTGAGTTTCTGCAAGCAATCTTCAATTTCCTGGCCTACAAAATTAGCAGGGATCAGACTACTCCTTTCTCATACAATCAATTAGTGATTTCTCAGGTCATTTTTCTGGATGCCAGGAAATGTGGACAAGACTCCTTTCTACTCTTGGGGACAAATGGAAAGAACTCCTTTCTAATGAAGAATTACTACTTTTTTAAACGTTTTAATTCCAACTCTTCCTATAGGAAGCGAACTCACCTTCTTGTTTTAGGAATAAATAGATGAGCTAGTTCCCTTGCTAGGCAAATATCTATAGGGCAGTATTAATTCCAAATATCATCACATGTTGTTCCTTTATGCTCCCAAGTTCCCATATTTTTCCTGCTTAATGGCATCTTTTACCTCATAGTAATCATAGGAGTGGTTGGTGACAGCAAAAATAGGGATGATATTACTCCGCCCCAGCAGGCGCACAAGGGTAGGCACTGAGGGGTAATCCTGCTTGGTATCAAAGGTATAAGTCCCTGCTTGAGTTAGATGACATTTTTCATCGTTCTTTCTTAGGATTCCAGCAAGGACATTGGCGCCATCAGCTTCATAATGGAAGGCCGACTCAGTGGAGAAGACCAGGAGGTGAGTGCTGTCATTCCGCCACCCAATATTCTCCTGTGGGAATAAGAAAAGTCTAAGATGTAGAGTGGAGGTGGGCAAATCACAGCCCCGAGATTCATTTTGGCAACTCCTGCCCTCTTGAATCATGTTTCTAAATTTGATGGGAAACCACTACAGCACAATGTTTAGCTGACTCTCAGCAGGGAATAAGGGTAGCACACATAACTGTTAACAACAAAGTCTGCAATTCATCAAAACAAAAAACAAAAAACCAAAGCATCCAGGTTTTATATAATCGTATCATCCCCATAAAAAAGATAAAAAATTAAAGTGTGCTTTCTCCATGTGCCAGGAGGAATCACATAACTAGAGAGTGGGAATAGCTGCCAGAAGTACAGAAAGGCTTTTCATGATAACTTTTGAGAAATATGCTATTCCAGGGATGTTAGTAACCACTGGGTATGTTTTTCAAATGCAGCTCAGATCAAGGTTAATTGAGAAAACTAACAATGTGATAGATCTGGGAATTTCGTGCTTATCTTGTCTCCTCAGCAATGAACTCTTCAGCTCCCTAAATTTACAAATGTTATTAGGCACTAGGTAGTTTGTTTTTCCCCTGACCTTTATAAGATGTCTAGCTGGTATTCAGACTATAATATCCAAACTCCAGATAGGAGCTGATAATATAGCAAAACTTGATAACAGCAACGATCCCTGGGGGAGATGGATGGTTCAAAAATGTAAAAAAAAATAAGTAAATAAAATAAATAGTCTCCACAATATCTAACTCCAAAGCTCACCCATTTTCTTATCAAACTGCAAACAAAGCTGTCTGTGGTTTTTCAAAGCAAAAATTTGGCCTAGATTTTTCTACTGCTCTCCCAATTTGGCATGTAACTAAGGTAGTTTTTATCTTTTATAGAGAACCACTATATCTATGCCATCTTCGGTATCCTCCTCCCTATTTACCTTGCAAACAGCTGTTTGCAATATAGCATCAAAGCCACCTTCAGGAGCATCCAAGTTCCCTGATATGCGTTCCTTCATCAATTCCTGGCTGAATTTATTAATATCATTGGTTAGACGGATGACATTCTTAAAAGAGAAAGGCGGGTCAGCATTAAACCAAGGTTTCTGCAATCTGAAAGCAAAAGGACAGACAGTTTTAATTGGTAGCTACTGCCAACCTGACTATCAGAAATTCTAAACAAGGATCAAAACAGCTTGCAAAAACAGCTTATTGTTTACCACAATATTTAATGCAATGAATCTGAGCAGAATAGTTTCTATTTAAAAAAAGAGACTGCATTGAAATCTCACACTAAAACAAATTCGTATTTGTAGCACAATATACATGCTAGCCATTGTTATTTGTAAACTAGGCTTTAAGGCTTAGCACAATATAGGAACCTGCCCAAAGCACCAATGAGTTATGAGAATAAGCTCTGAGAAACAAACATTTTATGGTAGTAGAGGGCAATGAGACTTAACATTACCACTGCTTGTGTATGTATCCTACTTCTGAGTACTGAGACATTGGGGCACCAATCCATACACTGGGTTCAGTTTCTCAGAATGGTGCCATTTGTTCCTTTTACTTTTGTTTGATACACATGATAATACCTAACACATTTTTTTATTATAATGTTATATCATAACGCACAAATACACACATGTGCACGAACACATGCACACAGAGGCTAAGATGGAGGGATCTTAACATTAACGTTCCTGTTCCTTTTCCAATTGCTAGAAAATTCCATACAACATCACAGGATTTCTTTAAAAGAGCAAACGTGGTTCTCTGTGTATTTTCTTCAGTTTCATCTCAAAGTGATGAAAAAAAACCAAATTACCCCAAACAAGAGTCCCTTTCTACAAATGGATGAGTCATCTTCTGTTCGAATAGTTCTCAGGACTTGCTTGGACAAGACTGAGCCAAATTACTCAAACTGTCTATTCATGGGGCAGTTAAAATACTGTTTTATGCCCCTTTGTGAAATGTTTAGAAGCATAATTTTAGGGCAGCTTTAATGAAGCTATATTCACGGAGACTTTTATATGCTTCTTAAAAAGGATCTAAAAGAAAAGGTTTATTGGGGGATTAATCAAACAGATCCTAAATCCTCAGAAAGAAATGGATTCAACTGGCAAATTGATGGCAGAATTAAAAACAAAGGAATTCTGACTGAGAGCAGATCTATCAACAGTGTGTTAATTGATATCTAGAAGCATTGGGTATACGTAGAATATTGCAAGAAAGTAAGAAAGCATGGTCAGAGGAAGAAATATGGGACTAGATGATCACAGATTAGATAAAAGCCTTAATTTTTTTTTAAAAATGCCATAGATCCTGAATAGTTCATTTCCAAGTGACCCTAATGGATTCATCACTACTACTCACCTTATGGGCCTCATGTCTGTCTGTGGTGCTGTAACTTTGTCCACAAATTTGCCAAAACCAATGGTATAGTCATCCGTCAGCTCCCTCAAGAAATTTGCTAGCAGGATAGAAGAAAGAAAGAAAGAAAGAAAGAAAGAAAGAAAGAAAGAAAGAAAGAAAGAAAGAAAGAAAGAAAGAAAGA
>JANHFL010001072.1:125656-136825 GCA_032468155.1 Oxyrhabdium leporinum
AAAGAAAGAAAGAAAGAAAGAAAGAAAGAAAGAAAGAAAGAAAGAAAGAAAGAAAGAAAGAAAGAAAGAAAGAGTGAAAATATTTGGGGACTTTAGATTAAATCTTATAATCCCATGATGGAGTTCATTTACTATAAATACTAGAAATCATTCACTCCTGGAACCAATTAAAATTTACAGCAATCCTGAGAATGCAGAGAAAACCCCAGTGTATTACAAGGGAACCTTAATGCAATTAGAGTATACTTTCTTGTTTTTTGACTTATTTATTAGTATTACGGTAATAAGAATCAGTTTGGTATAGCAGTTAAAGCACCAGATTAGAAACTGGGAGATCATAAACTCTAATTCCACTTTAGGCCCAAAGCCAGCTGAGTAACTTTAGATAGTCACTCTCTTCAGTCATTGTTCATTGGTATTGTTATACCAGATAATTCTAGGATTGAGAAAAGGCAATCTTGCAAAATACTAGGACTTGTAGATAGACGTTAATGCATATGGAGAAAAAAATGTTGCTACTGTACTGTAATTGTGATTTCAGCTCTTGGAATAATACCTAAAGATCTCTCTCAATATTTGGAAATTTTGAATTTATCGGACTTGAACACTTTAATTTTACAAGAATAAAGTACACTGCTTGGAACAACCCATATCCTCAAATGCTACCTCAATCATTATTAAGTTTTCACCATTCTTTGTGAATTTAATTGTAGATTACCCAAATCTGAATCTCTCTCTCAGTAACTTTATATCCTAATTATCTTAAGATATCCTAAATGCACTCATTTTAGTCATAGAAAACAACTATGAAATTGATCTATTTTTAAAATTTTCCTATTTCTATAAAATGTTGGACTTAATACATTTGTCCTTAACCCACCAAAAGTTAAATCTATGTATAAACTATTTATTCACTTTAACCACTCTATTTCTTCCTCCTACGGTTTTCTTTCCCCCCCGCTCTGCTTTATCTTAATTTTAAGTTCTCTAAATCAGGAGTAAGTTCCCTTTTTATGCTTTTTGTGCTTTGCTGCAAGCAAGAACATGGTTTTCATATCTATCAACTTGGTTCTGATGATGTATATACATATATGTATAGGAACACAAATATATCTTTGAGCTCAGCTTGACTATTAATGACTATGGATAAGCCCATGTAGTTATTTGGCAACAATGTAGAAGTATTTCTTACAGCTTTCTTTTTAGATGTTTAGATTGGTTTCCATTCCATGGTAGTGGCTACATTATTTCCTGGTGATTACCCATCCAAGTGCTAACTAGCTTTAACCTTGCATACTGTTTCAAATTAGCTTGGTTGCTGTCAGCGGCAAAGAATCAGGACCATTTGTAAGAATGCAGCATAGAAGATTTATTCAAGCGTATACATAAGAATCTGGTCAACTAAAGTTCAATGCGAAATTGATGCCAGATAATAGTCAATGGAATACTGGAAGGATTGAACTTTGAGCGCTTGTAGGAACACAAACACTCTAAACTGATGATGCATTTAACTCTGCCACCCACCCTATCCTCTCTTCTACATTAGCCTAGCAGTTATTATCTAGCTAGGCATAGAATGAGACCTCCACGATGAGAAACAACCAAGGAGTATCAAGTGAAACAGTTAAAATGGGAACAGATTTCTTAGTTGCACGTTCCATGCTGAAGCTGGAATGGATCAAGTTTACTAGAAAAAAGCCAGCTTTTAACTACCACATATATAATCCACCTGCTGGTCTTAGATTTTGTTTCCCCCCCTTTGCCAGCTTCCTTGAAACATTGCAGATAATTAACTGACTGAGAAATGTCTCAGACTGCTTTCAAAATGAGATAATTTAATCTCTCACCAAGGTTCTGGCCCATTTGTTTCAGGTTGTCCAAGTCATCAGACATGGAATATGAAAAATCCATAAGGATGTAGAGGTCCACAGGAGATTCAATGGGCTCAAACACCTTCATGGCAATGTTTACTTCATCATCCAATCTCAGTTTGAGTGATATGCGCTGCGGAGATACTTGTGTTTTCCTCAAAGATGTATCAATTTGGAAATCCTGCCAGGAAAGACATCAGTTATACATAATAGGGGATCCTGAAAAGATTTAGAGAAGACTATCATAGCAAATTGGTTGAACGTACTGATTCCTATGGGTATACTGGTAGTCCTTGAGTTACAGCCATTTGTTTAGTGACCGTTCAAAGTTACAATGTCACTGAAAAAAGTGACTTATGCCTGCTTTTCACACTCATGTCCATTGTAGTATCCTCCATTGTCACATAATCAAAATTTGGATGCTTGGCAACTGGCATGTACTTATGACAGTTGCACTGTCCTGGGGTCATGTGATCACAATTTATAACCTTCCAGCAGGCTTCTAACAAGTAAAATCAATGAGAGAAACCAGGTTTGCACTAAATGAACAAAATATTCTGACTAATTAGAAATTACTTCATTAAGAATAGCTACTTAGTTAATTTTTATTGACAAATTTTGCATTGGATTGTTCTGGGAGATTATTCAGATATATATTAATTTTCTTATGTTCATATCCATGATTCTTTCACTGTACCTCTACTTACCTTTGTCATTAATAACTCTCCAGACTTCAGTTTTACGTTGTTTTGGCAGCCATAGCTTCTTAGATTATTTTCCAAATCACAACGGATGCCTTTGAAGTTCTGGGATGAGAATAATTAGACAGTAAAGTATGCTTAGAAATTAGGCTCAAAATTAAATTGTCTTTAGGGACTCAGCCTCTGCGTAATATTAGGTTACGGTTAGAATTAGTGACTCACTGAAAAATTCTAACTCATCATGATGCCTGTATTGAAAGATCCCAATCTTCTTTGGCCTTGTGAAGATGTTACGTTGTAACCATTATCACACAGTGGCTGTTATTGTGGTTACCACAGTAAATAACCAGGCAATCTCTCCAACCCCAAACTGATTGAATTCTCAGCTTTCGAACACAAGTTATTTGAATTATTATTTTTACCTCACTAGGACACACATTTCAAAAAAGGCACACCCATAGAAAATAAAATTATTTTTGTTATTAACCATGTAGACCTCCTGGAGGAAACTTCAGTGAAGTCGGGAATACTTTACAGTATTTAATTCTCTCCCCCCTCAGTGTTTCTGAGGCATACTAGTGAGGAAATCAAATCACCATAAAAGAGTCTGTGGGTTCTTTTTTTATTAATTTGTTCTTTTATTGTTTTTAATAGGTTTTTGTTGGTTCTTAAAACTGAGAAACAATTCATGAAATCCATGTTGTCAGATTGAAGGAGGAGAAATTAAATAATAAAATAAACAGATCAATGTCAAAGTGTTGAATGGACAGGGATCATGGCAAAATCTCAGTGTTTGAGATCCCACCGTCCTACCCTCAATAACTGCGAAAAACTTTTACCTCATCTGTGCAAAAAGTACAGTTGCTGCTCACTCGGATGCATTCAGTGCAGCTTTTTGCCCTAGAAGCCACACAGTGGTTAACTAGAAGCAAGCAAACAAACAAGAAACAAACAAGTTAGAACATCATTGTCAAGAAATAGGCTAGTTCTAAAATGTGGTCGTGCCATAATTTCCTTTCAAACTTGCAGCATCAATGTTTTCCCAGATGTGAAATTCATAGAATTTCATTGTGCCCACACTGACATTTCATACAATTAGATATGAGGCATTGGCCATTTTTGCTTTGTAACTTAACTGTAACTGTAACTTAATCTTAGATGCTAATGCTTTACTTTTTAATTTTGTGAGTTTAAAAGCCCCATTAAGGAGTGCCATTGATTTTATGATGCCTGCAGAGGCATGTTCCAAATCGCAAACAGCCTGAATTGGGAAGAATCATAATCACGACTGTACTTTTTGAACTTACTTTTCTTCCCTTGGCCTAAGATAAAAAGCAGGGAGAACAGAAGCAGCTGGAACCACATCCTTCCCAAGAGCTTGTCCATTCTTCCTGAAGTACAGTAGATTGTGGAGTCAGCAATGGCTCAGTTCAGACTCATTTGATAATTCTCGAACTCCTTTAATGTGGTCTTCTGTAATCTGGAAGATGTAATTCCAACATATTTGGGAGCCATCAGATTATGGAAGGGTTAGAGAGAACAATCACAGGTTTCTTATCACTGTTGTTTGGAGGGGATTGGAATACAAAGTCCCCTGCTGCAGACAGAAGAGACCTCTGAATAACCTGAGGTAGTCAGCAATATTAACATCAAATTCCTGAGCAACCTTGAACTAGCAACCAGAAATTCTTGTCTGGTGTGGGTATGTATTATGTATGTATGTATGTATATACATACACACACACACAAACACATACATGGTGTGTGTGTGTGTGTGTGTGTGTATGTGTATATATATATATATATATAAATTAAGTTTGTCTCTATCAAATATGAAGTATTGTGCTTGAAAAATTTAATGATCTGTGTCTATGTATAAGGAAAGGTGGAAAGTTTTAAACCCCCAAATCTGAATTTTTGGAAATTCTACTTAAGTTTTGCCAGGCTTTGATTTTGTACTTTCTTTCTATTTTTCACAGGCATGAAAAAAAAAACCTTGGAGGAGAGAAAGAGATAGGTGGAAAGATATATCGATTCCATGTTAAGTACATATCAGCCTGCATGGAGCAATACAGCATCAGTTCATACAATCTTCTGACATTTAAAGAAGGTAACTGAATCAGAGCATCTGCCTAACATGGAATGAACAATGACCAGATATCTTGTACAGAAAGCCACAGACCTCATACTCATGCCTGATAAAGCATCCTCGCTGGTCACATTAATTAACTTGTAAAGAGTTTTCGTCATATAGTGCTTACTGCTCACATAGAGAACTTTCGAGTACTTTATACTGTACATCCTTTCTCCAATAGTTGTGTGTATTGATGAGGAAATCCACTTCAAGAATGCATTTTCAGAAACAACTATGCATCACTGACTTGTGCTAAAAGTACGGTCCATGTTCACAAAGGAGGAGATTTAGGGTTGGTCCTACCTCCCAGCTCTGGCTTCCTATCTTAATTAGCATAACAGCATTATGAACCACGGTGGTGCAGTACTTAGAGTGCAGTATTGCAGGCTACTTCTGCTGACAGCCAACTGCCTACAATTTGGCAGTTTGAATCTCACCAGGCTCAAGGTTGACTCAGCCTTCCATCCTTCCGAGGGGGTAAAATGAGGAGCCAGATTGTTGGGGGCAATACGCTGACTCTGTAAACCGCTTAGAGAGGGCTATAGAGCCCTGTGAAGCAGTATATGAGTCTAAGTGCTATTGCTATGGACACCTGATTTTAGTGATTTCTGCAACTTGGTTTTGAAACGAGCCTTGATGTGACCATTTGTCATCGTTAGCTTTCGCTGCATGTCTGCCACCTAGTGACTCTTCAGGAAACCTATGATCAACTGCTCTGGCCATTTAAATCCCAATAAGCAAAGTCTCCTGCTGTCATTTTAGTGCTGAGATTTATAGAACGACAGCCACCAATCTCCCTCTGAACAAAGTGCTCCTTGGATGTTCTTCACTCATTTTCTTTTACCTTTAAGTGCAAAATTAGAATCGGTGCCGATTCCATGTATCTGTATCACCTTCTTGTCCCCCCTCCCTAGAATGCTAAACTGTGCAAAGTGATTGGACAGTGATGGAACCGAACCAGCTGAGGTTTGGACAGACAAACTAAACAAGCACCATGAGGATTGCTTGGTCACCCTTGCTTGAGAGATGACAAAAAGGAAGCAAGCAGGGATGCTTCATGTTACAAATCCCAACCCCAAAGCATTTAATTAGTTAATTGAATTTCCTGGCAACCGGCAGAGTTCCTTTGGCGTCAATGAGAGACTGTAGCTAGGGCAAAGGCTACGGAAGCAGGAGAAGGTATGTTAAATGGCTCTTTAGCAGACATTAGTTCTGTGCTATTTCCAGGTTTCAACCACATGGTGAAATGAGTCCATGGCGCTTCATTCATTTTAAGATGGTTACACCAATGCAATAAAAAGTAATTGCTTACTTTATTGCCCACTCCTGCATACTTATTGTTCAGGGTTTCCTAAACTATATTACCGTTCTATAATGATCACGGTGCATTTGAACATCTTTGCAACCCTTATTCATCTTTTTGGGGGACATTTTCATCATTTTGACAAGCAGGGGTTGTTGGGTCGTGTCCCCGGCGCCCCCCCCCCCCCCGTTTTATGGAGCCTAAACTTTCAAGCAGTGTTTCCTTATTTATTTTAGTCTGAAAAGAGAAAAAAATTATAATACATACATACAGCAAATTATGTAAGTGAGAAAACATCTTGCGTTAAAGATTTCTGTTGCATTTGTGCTGTAAATAATCACAGAGGCGATTCAGTCGTCTCATTTCTAGTAACTTTCAGTGAATATGTAAAACTGATTTAGGTTAAATCTGATGGCTCTCTTATTGTGTCCAAATCTGATAAGCAGACCAAGCCTTTGTTGGAAGAAATATCCATCTGATTCAGTTCCAAGCTGGGAAAAAGGCACTGGAGACAAAATGGAGGCTGGAGGCTGATTGGAAAGATGGTTTCATGATGAAGCAGAACCATCAAGCACATGGTCCTGGTGCAGCTGACCACATGGAGTTGAGAGAGTGAGGGGTATATATATATATACCTTCTCTTGGGCTTTGCACTTGAGCTTCCTGTTCCTGTTCAAGAACATGTGTTCTATTGGCTGTTGTCAGACTCCCATGGGGCCATGTGGGGTCATGTTTGTCTGAGTTAAGTTTGGTTGAAGTTTGCTGGATGATGCAATATCCTTAGGAGATTGTGCAATGCAGTGAGCTCTGCTGCTAGATAATCCTATTAGGTCCTGAAGAGTCATGTCTTAATTCCATCACCCTGGAGCTGAAGGTCTTTTGTCTTGTAGATAGGCTGGCCCAGTCCTGCTGGGGCTATTAAGAAAGACTTCACTTATTTGAGTGGCCTGTTTGCTGGCATGCTGCAGACCAGTGACAGTCCACAGACCAGGAGTTGGAGACCCCTGATATAGAGATCTTGTCCCAATGAGATTTAGCAAACTCATAGCCATGGATTATTATTTTAGATATTGTTGCACATGACCCCAGGTTCGGCTTATGGTCACTCACTCATAGCCCTGGTCAAAACCACACTTCAGTCACTTTCAACTGAATACTTAATCACAAGAGAATACAAAGAGATCCAGTGAATTTAAAATAACAGCAAAATAGTATGTATTTGCTCTTTTTCACAAGTGCGTGCACTTTCATCCACATTCATGTCCTTCTCAACTAGGCTGGCAGGCACTAGCCAGAGTTTGGACCCAGTTTTTTTCAGTGACTTTGTAACTTTGAACAGGCACAGCTACTTGTAATTCGAAGATTACCTGTAAATTGGACCAGCAGTGCTGGCGAGAGGAATGGGGAAAGGTTTCCAGTGTTCTGATTCTACGATGGAAGCCCCACTCTCTTTTTCTTTTTAGCATGTCAGGATGTTGCACAGATACCCAAAAGGCTCACTTGTAGATGTTGCCGGCTTGGACATTATGGTCTTAACACAATCTACCAAATTGAAAAAGGTTGGTGTATACCTTTAAAAACAAAAACAAAAAAAGGACGCCAGTGTCATCTGATGCATACAGAGACGTTTAAGTAGTTTTATAAATATATGAATAACAGGAGATAAAATAAACGTGTGCAAAGCTTTGTACTTGGAGCATAATGAAATGTGTTAATTGTGCACCCAAAGAGAAATGCGTTCTAATAAGTTTATTACAAAATGTTATTGTGCTTCATGCCGTTGGAGAGCTTTAATGAGCCCATGAGTACCTTTTCCTTTGGATTATTTACAGAGCCACTGATCCTCAGTGTCCTCTGCCAGCACACACCTCTGTCTCTCCAAAGGGACTTGCTTCCATAGCACACCTTAATTAAGATTTGGGTGAGCGCTGCCTGTGTCTGCATTATGCATGACTACAGACCCAGCCTTTTAAAGTCTTTGTTAACATCTAGATTGGAAATGCCTCTCCATGCCGTTCAATATGCATGTAGGGCCTTCGTCTACTTGCAGTGAACCATGTCCCAAACATGGATGCCTGGCAAACAAATCTCTTTTTTTTTTCTGTCGAGTCTTCATTGTGTTGTTTCATCTTAGCCCAGCCCTTGAGGGAGCCGGCCTGAAGTCATCCTTAGCTGTACCGCTACCGATGTAGCATGTTCTCCGTTATTCACACCCTCTGAAAGACTTCAAACATTTGAGCTTTGTCTCTTGAATATTTAGTAGTTGAAACATTCCGGGTGTGCCTGTCAGTGTTCCAGAGAATGGATATCTAATATGAGCAATAATTAGGGAAGCAAGATTTACAACTGCAACAGAAAGAAGATGTACAGGTAGTTCTCGACTCACAGCAGTTTGTTTAGTGACCATTCAAAGTTATAACAGCACTGAAAAAGTGACTTATGACCATTTTTCACACTAAAGACTGTTGCAGCATCCCCATGGTCACATGATTTACATTCAGATGCTTGACAATTTATGAACGGTTGCAGCAGCCTGCAATGATGTTATTTGAGGGACCGTCTCTTGCCAGTCACATCTACTCGAACCACTAGAGCAGGAAGGAGAGGAATGTTGCAGGTCCCATCCCTTAGGTTAGGGAGATACATCTGGTAGGACCCAGAAGAAGAGCCTTCTTAGACCCTCTCTCTGGAACATCATTCCCCCCAGAGATTAAAATGGCCCCTACTCTTAAGACTCTTCCGGAAGGGGCTGAAAACCTGGTTCTGCTAGTGGGTCTGGGGAACCCAGAGCGGGATGGAGCCCATTAAATGGCTTGCATGAATATGTGTTGTCGCTGAGATAGGGGTGGGGGCTATTATTTTATGAATTTATTATTTTTTTATTATTTTCTTTTATTATTTTTATATGATGTTTTGATATTTGTGTAAGCAACCTTGAGTCAACATGGGTGGCAACATAAATTTCCATAAATAAATAAATAAATGTGATTGCCTTTTTGCAACCTTCTGACAAGCAAAGTCAATGGGGAAGCCAGATTCATTTAGCAATCGTGTTACTAGCTTAACAAGGATTCACTAAACAACTGTGACAAGAATGATTGCAAAATGGGGAAAACTCAATAAATTTCTTACTTAGCAACATCAATTTGGGGGTCAATTGTGGTCATAAGGCAAGGACTGGTTATGTTTACAGGTGTCGTCCCCCCCACACTTAATGATCACTTGTTCAGCCACCATGCAAACTTGCAACGGCACAGAATGAGTGGTACTTGCAAACAGTCCTCAATGGAGGACTCAATGGAGGCCATGTCCCTGCAGCCATTTGTGGACTTCACTTCTAGCTTCTAACAAGAAAAGTCAACAGAGAAGCTGGCAGGAAGTCACAAACAGTGATCAGGTCACATCTTCACGCAATGATGGTATAGGATTTGCTTAACAATAGCACTTAAAAGTGCTGGAACTACTAAGCACCACAGTCTTATAATGTGGCACCGAATGTCCATGTCACTTACCAATGGAAATTCTGACCCCCAACTACTGCTGTTAAATGAGGACCAGTTGTACGGGTAATACGTGACACAAAGCCCAGCACTTGGTTAGATACCTCTTCCCAGGAGGCGGGTCAAAAAAAACTATGGGTCTGGGAAGAAAAGCAGGAGAAAATTATATAGATTAGAATCTCTTAGACAAACAGGGGACACAAAATAAATAGCACTGATGATGTTACCTGGTCATGAAATGTCTGCAAGTAGACAATCAAGACCAGAGAGCTTTAAGGACTCCACAATTCAATTCTTTTAAGACAATCCTGAGCTACCAATATTCTCTTCTATTGAAATCCTTAACTTTGATCTACACCCAAAGGTGCTTTTTCAAAAGACAACTGGACTTTCTTGATTTTTCCTTGAACACATTCACTTCTTCAATTCTGGAGGTGCTTCTTGGATGAGAAATGAAATGTCTTCAAGGAAAAAACAAGAAAGTCCAGTTGCCTTTTGAAAATGCAGCTTTGGCACAACCATGACTTGGATGACTGAGAATCTCCGTAGACAGCTTGATCTGCCCCCTACTGCCCCCTTGTGATCAGTAGGAGTTAAAGAGTCTGTAGCATTGAATTTGGACATCTAAGGGAGGGAAGTCAGGCAACTACAGCGACTTAAATTAGAGATAGTAGAGGCAAATAAGGATTAGCAACAGGGACAGCATATTTTATGCCAGTGTAGTTTTTGGCCAATTGGGTGAATTGTGCTATGAATAGGTAATAGGGAAAGGTATGAGAGAATGTGAGAAGAGGAAAGGAACCGCCAGCTTGCTCCTATTTCAAATCAGCTACCCCAGAGACAGACAGAAACCAGATCAGGTCTCTGGTGATCAGATGAGGCTGGAGGCCCTCATGAAGAGATACCCATATTTGCATATGAAGATATGTCTTTTTTTTTTAAGCCCAAACCTAACACTGCATGTGTTCGTGCTCTCTCTGCTCTGCTCCTCACCCACCTGTCATCTCACCCATCTCTTTGCATTGAAGAACTGCTCTCCACCACTGTCACAAAAATGCATCCATGAATGTGCATTTGTATGGAAGAAAATGTCCTTGATCTCTTTCCAGATTTCCACATGACAGTCCAATTGCAACTCCCTGAAGCAATGCTCCTAGGAGCACTGACCCAAATAGTGCTATGCTTTCTATTTCCAGCATGGACGGGCATTTCAACAACTTGCAAGGGAGTTGACCATTCTCATCCTCTTCTAAAGAAGACTCTTTACCAAATAGAGGGTGAGGAAAGGTCACAAGACATGATCTCTGGTGGTTTGTTTATACACTCTTTAGCTAATGTTGAGTAGGACTTAGCCATAACTGTAGGGTGGGAGAAGGCATTCATAGCTGCTTTAAAGGTACTGGAAGAGTTCCCAAGCACTGAGATACAGCCAATATCACATTCAACATTCACACAGCAATAACTCATGGAGTAGCTTGTTTGGAAGGGAGAGCAAAAAATCAGGATCATTTGAAAGGTTGCAGCATAGAAGATTTGTTTATATCTATACACAAGAATCTACGCAGATGACACCCAGCTGTACTTCTCCACCCCAAACCAACCCAAGGATGCTGTGGAAGTGATGTCCCGGTGTCTAGAGGCCGTACGGGTCTGGATGAGC
>JANHFL010001072.1:144067-154451 GCA_032468155.1 Oxyrhabdium leporinum
AGGAAGGAAGGAAGGAAGGAAGGAAGGAAGGAAGGAAGGAAGGAAGGAAGGAAGGAAAAATTTCAGTCTGGTATCTGCCAACATTTTTGAACTTGTTATTGGAAATTGCTCAGCAGTAGCATTGCTACATATCCTGACAACCAAAACAGGTTTTAATTTTTGCTTTGTATTACAACAAAGTAATGCTATCCTTGCAAATGCTGCCAGAATCTTGATATTCTTATTTAGTAGTCCAAAAAGATGGAAAACCTGAAAAAAGCATGAATCCCTTTACTTAATCTGAAGATAATCCATGCACTTGTAAATATAATCACATTCAATCTGAGCCTTGAATTGTCCTCATTAGTCCTTCATACCCTGTATCTCCAGAACAACATCAGGAAACTTTGTCATAAGTTCTGGCTTCATTTGTTGCCTGTATAAACCTAAGTTCATTGTGAAGTAGTCTATTTTCAAACTCAATGCTTATAGTGTATAGTAGTTGGTAGTGCTGGATTAAGGATAGGTGGCATCCAGAGGCCATATTGTCTGATGCCTCCTCTCCTCTCCTCTCCTCTCCCCTCCTCTCCCGCCCCTCCCCCCTCCTCTCCTCTCCTATTCTCTCTCTATCATCTATCTATCTAGCCTCAATGAAAAAATATAGTACCTAAAATCCTGTATTAATAATACTAACAGTTGATTCATTAAAGATAGAATAAATGTAAATGAAGTTTCTTGTGGGCTTTCTTTTCAAAAGGAGGGACAGCATTGGCATTCTTTAAGCTTTGGCACTCTAAGCTACTCAGCCTTGGTCTAAAGCCAGCCCTGATAGTAGGGAAATCACATCTTCATGGTGGTCTTCCAAATATGTGCACTTATGCAGCTGGGGTCAATCGGCATAAGTCCTACAACTTTTGTCTCATTCATGTGATCCTAATCCATTACTGTGATATTTTTCCTCTCAGTACACAATTATGTGTATTTCTATCTTGCAGTATGACACCTCGAGGGAAGTGTCTTTAAAACCGTAAGTGTCTTTTATACAAAGATTTGGTGCAGCTCTTCAATAAAGCACCCCATACTCTTGTGACTCTGCACCCCTGCAGATCAGCAGATTTAGTTCTAGCTCCTCAGCTCAGCACAAATCACACACTTTCCACTTGGCAAGTTGTGAGGCTGGCGCTCTGCACCAGTGGGCCATTTCCCCATTAGTAGGAATTATCTCTGCCAATCCCTGCCTCTCAGCAGCTTCCTTTCTTTCTTGTTCATCTGCCATTGCCTCAACAATGTGTTTACACCACACTTCAGTTAAAGCAAAGAGGTAGATTTGCAACTAGTGACATTTTTTCACCCATAAAAATACTTTAAAGGCATCAAAGGCATCAAAGGAAGGATAGGACAAGTTAGAGGCTGAATTTTGCACTTCCCCCTCTGATGTGTTGCGAGAGTGCTGGTCAGTATGTTTTGACTTCACTTCCGGGACAGGGAAATGCTGTGCAAATGAAAAATGTTATGATTATCCTTTATTTCCTCTCTTCAATGATGCCAATAATTAGTCATATGCTCAGAGTGGAGGACCCTAATTTCCAATGGGTATTTAGATCTGGGCTAATGCCTGAGCTGCAAAAATGTAGATTTCCTTTAGATGGAAGCCAAGAGTTAGAGTTTGGGATCATCCTGCTGGTTGGGTTATTTTGCAGATTGACAGAGTAATCCTAATCTATTTGTATGGGAAAAAATGCCATCTCTCCACTGACACCTCCCCCTCCCCGAACATGCATTCTTACAGGAGGGCATGAATTTAACGTGATTTTGTGTTGTTTTTTTAAAAAAAAACAAGGAACTTAATAAAATGGTTTGTGCGATTTTCCTTATACCTGCAATCCTGAATCTGGTTACTATAAAAGAAAAGAATAAAATCATTTATGGTCTGCATAACACTTCCTTTTTCTGTTGCAGTGATGTCACTAATCATGTTTCTGTGGCATTTGACACCCATGGAGCAGTAGCCCCATGGCAAGATGGACATAAATAAATAAATGCATTTGATTAAGGTATAAACTCAGATAATTATACTCTGTTCTTTAGCACATTCCACATCATGTGCATACTACAGGTTCCCACCATTGCCACATTTCCAGTTCGTAGAGCATTTTCAGCAGTAAACTACTAGTTCGGAGGCATTGTCAGAGACTAGAATAATACAAAATACAACTCAGTCTGAAAAAAAATGCCAGCCTATGGTTTAGACTGAATATCATCTAACCTAGGGTTGGATACCCATGTGCCATTTGCAGCCCTCTGGCCACATTCTTCTAGCCCTGAGAGTTCCTAAATTCATGCTGCCATGATTTGATGATAAATTGACTATTTCTGTTTGCATAATTTTTGGTTTGTTTTTAGCAATGTTAAAAGGCTTACATCAAAACCTTCTAGATGTGTAAAATCTAGAACAGGGGTCTACAAACTTGACAATTTTAAAACTTGTGGACTTCGAATCCCAGAATTCCCCAGCTAGCAAAACAACCAGAAAAACCAAAACAAAGAAAAGAGGAAGAAAACATGTAAGGAATTATGTGCTTTCTCCAATTTCTCTTCCCTTATTTGCATGCTTGTGAGGAGGATCCTTTGTTAATTTCTCCATCTTGTATGTTTAAGCTTTTGTACTCTGACAGCCGTTCCAACTTGTGTGTTTCTGCAAAATGAACTCTTCAATGTACTGTGCAAGAATCAGTCAGCACTACAACAAGGGAGTGATACAACAGCTCTTTTGTTACGCCCAGAGCCCAGAAGCTATGAAAGGACTCAGTGTCAGCACACTTTCTTTCCCTCCCTGTCTGCTCTGCTAGGCTGTTGGACAACAGTTTTGCACACATCCCTCCTGAAATTTGTGTCCTTAAGGCCAAATTGTTACTGGCTTCATTCTTAAGCACTTAAAAGTGGTATAGAGTTTATGGAATATAAGATCTCTCCATGACCAGTATGGTTAATACCCAGATGATTTGTTTCTTGTTTCAGGGTTTGATAAAAAGAGAATACTACCTTCTTCTCACTCTGGTTATCAATCCCTGGCAATCTCAAAACTTTTTTTTTTAAAAAAAGGGGGGGGGCAAGCAAATCCGTGATAGGCCTGAGAGATGTTACAAACTTGGAAGGTCACGTCACATTTGGGCAGCTGGGATGGTATTTTCTCCTTGTTTGGAGAAGATCTTTTTAATTGTGATGTTTGTTTTAGGGCTTACACCCTTTTGCTGTTTGTCTCCTGCCTTCAAATGGTAGAAAATTTCAACAATGATTTTTTTTGGTGAAGAGTTCAGGACAAAAAAAATCATTCAAAAGCTACACCATACGTACTCCTAGGATTGCAGGTTGCCCGCACCTGATTTAAATAGACAATAAAACTACAGATCCAAAAACAAATGGTTTCCTTTCTCTGGATGAAATAGATGGCGGAAGAGTAATGTAAGCTTTTATCCACAAATGTACCTATCATATTATTCACTTTTAGGGTAAGCAATAATATGCAAAGTATAGGAAAGGAATGAGTAACCAGTAAAATAAATTTAAATTTTGAAATAAGAGGAAAGTAAAAGAAATGCAGTAATTTAGTATAGACCACTCCCATTCACTGTCTCTCTCCATACCTTTCGCCTTAGAAAACCACATCTCTACCAACACTGGCAGGACAAGCTATTGTACATAAACAGGAAGCAAACCCCACAGTTACCTAGCTGGGTAAAGAAATGTCTGCAAGTGAACAACCAATCTCAGAGAGCACCAAGAATGCAATAGACCACCTATTTCATGGTTAGTATCTGTTGAGTAATGTTGTTTTTCAGAATTTCATGGTCAGTAAACTCTGAAGTCCAACATCACTCAACAGACCCTCCTATTATTCTCTACTTTTCTACCAATATTTTATCATTTTCAAATGTTTCCATCCTTTTGATCTTTAATAACATTCTACCATGATACAAATGCATCTACGTTCTAATTTTTGCCATCAATATGTAGTTTGCAGCCATTCACTCAATTGTCTTTGTCAAAAACCTTGATCTTTACTACATAAATTTTCAGAACTATATTACAGAATTGATCGCATCCTTTCATTTAACATTTGCTGCAAATCTTTTGGGGGTTCCCAGACAACAAGGTGCCATGGTCTGCAGACATAAAGTGTATGCACTGTCGTGTCCCCAGTCATCATACCTCTAATAACTCTGAACCATAACCTTTTGTGCCTATTCATAAATAAACAAGGGGATATCATGCATTTGTTTTATTCCGGTGTTAAGTGGAATAAGTGTTTCCTTTATTCTCATACATGCTTCACTTCCATCATTTGCCAATGTTAGGGACAAACAATGCAAGTAAATTCACAAGAAGACAGGGAGTTGAATTGAATATAGTTGCTCAACATTTATCCACCAAATAACTTGCCAAAGGCTTAGCTATTTTCAGGCATTAGACAAGATACCTCCTACCTATTTTGTTACTTTCTTAAAGCTTCTGCTTAAATCCAATCAACTTCACTATCCAGTATGTAAAAAGACACAGAACTATACCGTAGCACATTCTTCTCTTTGAGAAGAGAAAAAAGAAGACACAAGATGGTGCCACACCTACAGCAACATTTGAAGTCATTTCAATTCTTGCATCAAAAGCTTTGCCAGATGGAAAATGTAAGGGAAAAGACCATCTTTTGAAACAGAGGTTAATAGGGCAGTCACCTCAAAGGAGGAATTACTGTACAGCAAAGGGAGGGAGGGAGGAAGAAAGAGAGAAGGAAAAAAAGTTAAAATGACTAGAGAAGATTTTGCAGCTAAAAGGAGAAAATTGAAAAAGAAGAGATAATCCACCTGAAAGGAGGTTTCTGATATACATAGAGACAATATTACAAATGGCAGAAAAACAGAAGCAGGGAGAGAGCCAAAAGCAACCTATCATTGTACCATCTTTTTTAAAATAAAATCTGATCTTGGAGCAGAAAAGGAATTGTGAATTTCTATATACCGTGTAGGTGTGCACATGCCTATGCTATGATTTCAGGACACGTGTGGAGTGAGTCTGCATGAAACCATTGGCAGCACAGGTCAGAAGTAAGCTACACTTCAGCTGTTTGTTTTGGCAAAAGAATGGAAATATGTATGCCGCCCATATAAATTCATTCATCCAATCAACCAACCAACCAATCAATCCCCAAGGAAATTATTTCCAGGAAAAGACGCTATGCAAGAATCTGTATTACTGTATCAGATGATGACCCTGGGTAGCATATAACTGAAGCAAACAAGGCAGTGGACTATGAAGCATGCAATTCTCTACTAGTAACCATGAGGAGACCAAAACAGAATATTTTAATACTGAAAATAACATAAATCCATCAAATTATATGTATAAAAATAGAAACAACACCAACTCTTAGAAGTAACAGAAAACCAACTATGGTTAGAAACAATAAATATATAAATGATAAATATATAGGAAAGATGGGCAATCTGATAGGTGATCTAAAAGGCAGATAACTTTGAATAGTCTGGGGGAATAGGCCTGTCCTCAGTTTGTCAACTTGAAGACAGCTGGGAAGGCACTGAAAAAGAAATCTAGTACAGGCACTACAGATAAGCTTCTTCCAGGTGCTTTTATAGCATGAATTGGGTGGTATGAGGGAAGACAGCCTTACGCACACTTGCGATAAATTTCCTTCTCCCATTCCTTTATGCAAAGAATACATACAAAAAAAAATTATTAGATCCCAAATGGATTATTTTGAACTGTTCCAGACCGCCTGTCATCAAATTCCCACTGCTACTTTTTCAGAATATTACTTCACCTAGATAATCACTTTTGATAAATTCCAAATCCCAATGAGTTTGGGGCATGAATGGGCACTCCAGTACCACACATGGCCAAAATAAGTGGAAGAATATTGATAGAACAACAACAATCAAGCTCAGAGAGCACCAAGGATCCCACACAGAAGAGTATATTGAAAACAAATGTAAATTAGTCTATACAAGGTGAAACACTGAGAGAGAGAGAGATCTCTTGTCTACAAAGCAATAAAAGCACAGTTCCCCCAGACAGTCTTTCCATTTGACTATTCTCATTTTCCTTCCTTCTAACTAATGAATAGGCTTCCATGGCCAGCCTTCTCATCATAAATAAAGCCAAAAATTGCATCTTTTCTAAAAAAAATTTTTGGGGAAGATTTTGTTATGACTGCATTTCAGCTTGACCTAGTATTTAATGGACAGAGGGAAATGCTAGGACTCAAACTTGCATACCAAGCAGGTATCAATTACAAACACGAGGCAACTCTTGTTTCCTTTGTTGCATTACTCTGTTGTCACAGATGACACATCACAGATAATGTTTTAAGTATGGCTGTTGTAAAAAAAGATGCTATACCCTAACTATACACAGTAAAAGCCAAATCGCTCTTTTCTTTATCAGAAACATCATACTGATTTGTCTTGTAATACTAAAACGTAAAGAAGTCAGCAATCTAGTTGGGTCTTCTCTTTCTGTGGCTGGGATATTCCCTCCTTCCCAAATTACCCAAATTTATGACATTTTGACAACTTTTATATGGGGGAGAACCCAGGAACACTTCTCCGAAATGTGATCTATTGCTGTGGCTACTGTTTTTCCAACAATTTATAGAGCGATAATCAGTTGGCATTGTAGACAACACATTGGTAGCTTTTCCATTAGAGAAAAATTAACATCTAATACTGTAAACAAGAAAAAATATTTAGAGCTAACTGAATCCTTCCTCAGCTAAAATTCAAAAAGCCTCTCTAACCTGAAAGTGAGCTTAGTGGTAAAGAGAAATTCATATGCATATGTTCTTAACTTCAGTTTTTAATTCTCAGGGACCCATATCATACTTGAGCTCTAGAACCAACTAGAGGTTTTGGAGCTGATCTTTAGTGACTTCCTTGTATGCAGACCAACATCATATCTCTCCGCCACCCTATAACCTCACTTTTATCTCTCCTTCTTCCAGATCTGCTGCTTTACCTATTTTAAATTACTTCTCACATTCAAACAATCCATCCAATTATCTTAAATCTCATTCACATTGTTAATCTACCTAGTTTCCTCACTCTCACGCCTTTCCTAAACACATTAACATTTGAAATCAGGACAAGTATATTATTTTCAATTATACAGAATATGTGATTCTCAATTAAACAACGATCAAGTCAGAATGGGGCTTAAGAGAAATAAAAATGGTACGTGAATCCGTGCTTAGAGCCATAAACATTGATAACACATTAAAAATACCCAATCTCTATCTTCTCACTGCAAGGAGAGTTACTACAATCCTTCCTCTCTCTCTCTCTCTCATTCTTCTGCACTTTTAACAAATTTACAAATGGCACAACAGGTTGAAATTAATTAGTCAAGGAAAACTGTTCTTCACTATACTGCCATGCCAAGATCAAGTTTACTGCCCAATGTCTGCCCGTTATGAAGTTGTTAAAAACACAGGGATATTGTGAGAGGGAAATGTCCACGTTCTCACTCAGGAAAAGTTCACCTTCCTCTGTTTGAGCAGAGCACGTTATTGTTGCTATCTTCCCTGTAATTTCCTAATGTACCCTGCAAATGTACACAGAGAGAAAGAGAAACTGCATGGGTATGTGGGTGCAAAGGCATTATATGAATAGCCTGATTAATTCAGATAAAAAGGAGTCCCCAGCAAGAGAGCGAAGGGGGGGTGGGGTGGGGGGTGGTGGAATGCTCTGTTCTGCTGCATCAAACTGGCTGATCAAGAACCTGTGCCAAGTTCCAACCGTGCAAAGAGGAGGGAACACAACTTTTACTGTATAATTTTAAAGTAGAAAAGAACACAGGACTGCCTCAGCCGTTTTGCCTGCTTGCTTACCTGTGAAAGAAACCCTGTGTTTCTTTTCACTTTTCTCTCTGATTAATCATTAGTTGTCTCTTTTGAAAAGTAACATAAATAAACAAATAATCAAAAATAAGCGCAAGGACCGAGAACAAAAATTTTGTGCCACAAACCTCATTCATGCTAGGTCCATTTCAAAGTCCAGATCCTGTGCAACAATCCAAAGAACAGCCATCCACACATCAAGCTTCTTCCAGTGGCAAGGGATGTGTGTGTGTGCATGCGTACTGTGTGTGTGTGTGTGTGTTGGGGGAAGAGACAGAGAGAGAGAAACTTGTTTCACTGCTGCATTGTCATTTCCAAATGTAAGGTTGGCTTATCCTGACTCCCCCTTGCTCTTCCTCTCCTCCCCCTTTCACATATTCTAGTTTTATTTCAGATGCAATGTTGAAATAGGAAGGAAGGAAGGAAGGAAGGAAGGAAGGAAGGAAGGAAGGAAGGAAGGAAGGAAGGAAGGAAGGAAAAAAGAGCTCATCAATTTGACCCACCTCTTCGGGTCTCCTGGTTGCTTCTGATCCAGGGTTGTCTCACACCTTTTCACCTTTTTGCTGCTGTTGTTGCCGTTTGTTTTTTTTAAAGAACTCCCTCTGGCTTGTTTTTCTTTTCTCCAGGGTAAATGGAAGAGTTCCTAGTAGCGGCACCTATAGCTGTTAGGCAAGTAAAGTCGGAAAGAAGCTGTTTTCTCTTTATCTCAGGTGTGATTAGGCGTGTTGTATGTATGCAGGGGAGGTTACCTGTGACTCAGGTCTGTCTGGCATTCCTGCGCATTATGCACACCTGCATGGGCAAGAACAGCCTGGGTAGCCAAATCTCTTCTCCATTTCTTCCCAGTACTTTTTTTTTTGAGGCTCCCACCCACAGGAAAAGGGTGGATGCTAAGCACTGAGACGTAGCCCAGCCCAACTCTACTTGTGCAACAGAAAGGTTTGCTCGACAGCAAGGATATGAAAACAAATCTCTTTGCTTTTAAGGTGCCCCAGGACAAATTCTTCTAGTTCCTTAATATTTCATCGGTATTCTGTTGCTGAAAGAAAGATTGCAGGGTGGCTTTCGATGTTCATGTTCCAATTCATTTTTCTCTCTCTCTTTGGATCTTTCCCTCCAAGCTCCCAGTGCTACCGAAGCAAGATGGGGTTTTTTTGCTTTTGTTTTCTGCTATTTGTATCCAAGGACCACCCTCCAAGAAAAGGTCACCAAAGCTGCAGCAGAATCAACAATCTCCAATGTTCTGCTTCCTCCACAGCCGTAGAAAAGCTGGATGGCTTAGGCACCGTCTTTTTTGTACGTCTAGTGGGTGAAAGGATAGCAGATGCATGCAGTCTCTTGATTCAGTCTACAGCATTCTTGGATCAAAACCATGATCCCGTCTGGTTTCCCAGTGCTTGCAGACTTCATGTGACTAACTTGCGGATCACTAAAGAACAGTCCTGCTTAGGCCGTTGATGGCTGGCTCTCTCAGAGACAGCTGTAGCCTTTGTAAGACTGAGTTCTAGGAACCTTAAGGTGACAGATACCTTTCCCTTTCCCTAATCTCTTCCAAAGCCACCTCTGTTCAAAGTTGGGAATCCCAAGTCTCTCTGTGTGGTTGAATGCAGGACAAGCATGCTCCCCCTTCTTCTACCACACCCTCTAAAATCACAAGATCTAAAGCAGTTGACAAAAACAAAACAAACAAGAAAGATAGCAAGGAGTTTCCTTCTAGCCTGTCACTTCGTTGGTAGAGGCCACGTTGTGTGGCAACGTTGTGCCACCAGCAGGAACTCATTAATAGCGTATATTTCCACCAAATCCATAAATCTGAAATGACTGTGCTGTAGTTAAGCCTGTGCACATCCATTATCTTACATCAAAGTTAGTCACCATTGCTCACAATCCCTACCCTAATGGGACAGTCGTTAAAGTTCAAAGTAACGTTAATTGTAAGTAGTTCTTCCCTGATTACTTTCCTAAAGGAACCATAGAGATTAAAATCTACAGTAGAAAAAGAGTGCTGGAAGGGAAAAGAAGAGAACTAGATGTTTTTGCTAATTTTCATTTCGAAATCATATTTCCAGCTGTGTTGAACTCAAAGAGGGAAAGAAAATTGGTAACCCTCTGATTTCCGGGCAACCAACTCTTCGTGGACATCAATCTATTCAAAAGTCTCTACTGAGTCAAAAATTAAGAAAACAAAGATCATCACATTAAGCATACATTTAATCAATTTAAACACCTGACTAAGAAACTGAATAAACAGATCTATTTCATTTTGGTCACTTAGATGGCAGATTTTGCATTAGTCACAAGACTCATATTTAACATTATTATTAAGCTGATATGCAATATTTTTTCAAGATCCTATCTATGATATTATAATCCAGGAAACTCATCCTAGGTTTGCTTCCTCCCCCTTCTCCCCCTTCTGAAGCACAGCCCTTCCTTCCTTCCTTCCTTCCTTCCTTCCTTCCTTCCTTCCTTCCTTCCTTCCTTCCTTCCTTCCTTCCT
>JANHFL010001072.1:178204-198498 GCA_032468155.1 Oxyrhabdium leporinum
GAAAAACCAGAAAGTCCAGTTGCCTCTTGAAAAAGCACCTTTGGGACAACCATGACCTGGATGACTGAGACTCTCCAGAGACATCTTTAGGGAACTTCTTTCTACTGGAATGTATGTTTTGGGCTATTCTATGCATCCTATTTATGCAGTGCCATCCTATGGGCTGACTGGTGTGGTGACGGCCGGTGACTGGTTGTTGTCTCCTTGTGCTGTCAAGTTCTCTTCTACTCTGTCTCTGGAGATTCTCAATCATCCAGGTCATGGTAGTCCGAAAGGTGCTTTTCCAAAAGACAACTGGAGTTTCTTGGGTTTTTTTCCCCCTTGAAAACATTTTGCTTCTCATCCAAGACACTTCTTCAGTTCTACTCTATTCTATTCTCTTCCTCAAAGCTCTGTATGAAGTATACAGAAATGCAGGAACAGGGAAAGTAAAGCTTGTACCTGTGGCACTCCGTTATGGACAAACATTATGTATGCCAATGCATTTTTAAGAATTCATTTAAAAACACTACTAGTGTATACGCTAATTACTTCTTTCAGTGTTTGAATTGATTCCTGTAACTTTTTATATTTTAAAGGAAAAATATACTGGACTCATTTGGTTAAATTTGACCAATAGAAAATTACCAGAAACAGATACAATCCCCCCCTTCCAATTGGACCAGTAACCTCTTTTAATTAAAATATAGCAGCAGCCAAAAAATGGACTAAAACTTAGAACTAAAACTAATTGTAGCCTTTGGAGATTTGAGACATATCAAAACCATTAGTCACATTAAAAAAATACAAGGTTCTCCTAAACAAAATCAACCTTCAAGAGCTCATCTTGCCCAGAGGATATGAATTTTACTGAAAGTGAAGAATACCAGAAATTTCAAGACTGTACTAGTCCAAACCACAGCCTGCTTTATAAGATTAAAATCACTATCACTATCAAATACAGTACACCTTTGGGAAAGCCAGCATACACAGCTTTCAGTTTCATTTCAGATGTTTAAATCGTCACATAGATATCAATGACAAAGAGACATAATAACTAATCAATAGTAGATTCACCAAAGTTACCATTGGCAAACTGACTTTGGCACTTCGAATGTGCTCTAGTGTAACACTTTCAATGTGGATTTTATATAGAGGTTTCCAATCAACAGGACCCTCTTAGATTTTTCCCCACACCCTGTCTCTCTTGAGACGAAATCAACAGTTGATTTGAAATCAACAAAGACTGAAAAAGGGGAGTTTTTAGCTAAGAGGAATATTTTCTGGCTAAAAAGTGAAGGACCAGATAGTATGAAACACTAGTCATATATTTTACACATATGCAGAATTTGGAAATTGTGAAGAGCAGGTGCTTTTCTGATAGTTTTTATAGATGCTAGATGGGGAAATAGTCACTATGTACTTTCAGATCTTTCTGATAAAAAGATATTTGGCCCTCTTTATATGATAGTGACGTTCTTCTGATTTAATTCTATAAACCCAGTGATTCATCATTAGTAATATGATTGAGAGTTTATGTTGCAATAAAAAAACCTGGCTGTTCTTCTGGAGTCTGGTGAGCAATATGATAGCTTTTTAATTTTTTTAGCTTTCCTTTATCAGTTATTAGATAGGTGTATTTTACAGATACTGGTTTTTAATATCCTAAATTCATATGTGGTACCATCTATGGAGGGAGGGAAGAAATAAAGGAAAGAAACGATGCAATGAAACAATGAATAATTTCTGACAATTAGGCTGCTAGAAATTTGCCTTCAGTCTAGGAAATGATTTTTGATGAATATCACAAAAAGTGCCTTACAAAGCATGTTATGCATAAATCTATCAAATGTGGTACATAGTGGCGGCTTTTCCCTTTTCCCCTTCAGCATGGCCCTGGCAATTCAAAATCAGATCTACTGCACCTAAACCTGGATCCATCCTAAAGATTGGTTATGGTTTTAAAAAGATTTCTATGTAGTTTTTTGTTAATAATCAACATTATGGGAGAGAAAGACTGCAAGACATAGGGGACAGATTTTTGATTATACCACTGGAGAAAAAATTATTCTCGCTAAATAAAAATGTTACCACCAGACTAGGTACATGTCTTTTATTGGGATAAATTATATTACAAAGAGTATCAATTATGTTCCTCTGCATTTATCAAAATATTGAATAATAACATGTTATACAGTAATGGATAAGCTTCTTTATTATCCATTAAATCAATAAAAACACTCTTTTCTAGGGTATAATAATTTTAGACAACGAAAGTAATGGAAGCTAACCTTTTTTTCCAGGTTTAAGAGTCATAAAGTGCTTAACTGCCTATACTGATCAGAAAGCTAAATTTCAATTGGTTTAGTGAAAATAAAGTTATTTTTTTCCCATGCAAGTTCACAGCTTTGTAAATTTTATCCATGGACTCAGGTTAAGAACCCACGGTCTACACCATGGAGAAACGGACCAAGAAATCGCATATACAATATGGTCTTGTACATAATGTACATAATGCTTAAGCAGTTCTTCTTTTGATTCACTTGGTTGCCACTCATAAGCAGCTATTTGTAAAGCCATCCAGATAGCAAGACTGTTAAAAAGAAGATATACTGACAGACAGTCATCAAACATCTTACAAACAGTGTATACTACAAAAAGTCTAGAAGCGTTTTAGGAATGGCCCAGTTAGGTGGCAGCATCTTGTCAATCATGGCTGATTTTAAAAAGTAAAGCAAGGTTGGACTTGATTAGGATTTGCATTAATCACCCCTAGGAAATGCCAAGGTCAGAGTGGGAAGTCAAAAAGTATCGCAGAAGAATGCAACTGCAAAGCAGTTTTATACTGTTGTCAGAAAACAACACGGATGTGTCCATAAACCCATCAATGACAACCCATTAATATGAAAGGAGCTTTTAATCAAGTTTTTCCTGCGCATTCCAAACCTGAAAATCTACCTGAATTCAAGGTGGGAAAATCACTTTGGAGATTTAAGTTACGTGGCAGATTCATTTTATGAAACTTCTTGGTATACAGAAGCTTCCAACACATTACATAGATTTCAGCGTACATGAAGCTACACTGGGAGAATACTGTATTTTTTTTTCCTTGCCCAACAATGGTGGTGTGGTGGGGAGGTGGAATGCTAGGGAAATGAAACCCTTAAAAGTATTTCCTATGGGTGTATCCTGTTTGCCAGCTTTGTGACAAGGCTCCAGGCCAAATGCCAAATTTAAAGACAGTTACATTTATTTGAAAGTTTATGGCTCAGTGGAAACAGAACAGACTATACTGTGAAGAAATTTACATATTCTTCTATCAAGAAATCCGATTTTCTAGGTTTCTGCAGGACAATCAAGTTTATTCTACAAAAGAAAGTAGTAATTGGTTTGCAAATGGGAAGGAGCAACCATCAAAGAACATATTATTCCTTAAATGCTAATGTTTAACAACTTCACAGTACAATAGTAACAAAGGTTACTCCTGCTCTTATTTTTAATGTGTATTATCAATACAGTACAAATCCACAGCATTGAAATAGTAGACTCGCAATCAAGCCAACCAGATTTGGCAAAAGATGATTGGCTATTGAAAGATTTTAAAAACAGGGATTCCTAATATTAAGTCAGCAATGATGAATGATAAATCCAGTCCCATCATCAATACATTCCATTACAATGAAGTTCACTAGACAAGAAGGTATGATGGAAACTCTTTTCACAGATTATGGCAAATGTTTCAACAACTCAGTGCGGTATCTTCAAATTTCATATAGGTCAACATTATATATTCAAGTAGTCTTCTACTTACAACAGTTCATTTCATTTTAGGCATTTAGTTACAATGGCACTGAAAAAAGTGACTTATGACCATTTTTCATACTTATGACTGTTCCTGTATCCTTGTGGTCATGTGATCCAAATTCAGACACTTGGCAACTGACTCATACTTATTACAGTTGCAGTGTCCGGGTGCCAGGTGATCACCTTCTGATAACAAAGTCAATGGGGAAGCCAGACTCACTTAACAACCATGTTAGTAAGAACTGCAGTGTTTCACTTAATGACCGTGGCAGGAAAAGTCACAAAATGGGGCAAAACTCACTTAACACTCGCTTAGCAACAGAGATGTGGAGCTCAATTGTGGTTGTAAGTCGAGGACTACCTGTACACACATACCTTTTCAAAAGAAGAGTTGCATTTTTATTTTAGTATGCAACCTGAAATATTTGCACCGAGCATAAACTAGCCAAATCAGCAAGGCTTGTGGGATAACCACTAACCTCGACTAATAATTCAGAACACGTGATAATAAATCCTGAATGTTTACGACTGCTATATATTCTAGGCCCACTTTTTGTTTCGTTGAACATAAAATCTGGGGAAGGGTACTGTCAACAGTAGCTCAATATTGTGTTTAATTGCTCAATATTTAATAAACGTTTAACTGAACCCAGGACGTATGCTATCATTAACACATTAGTTCTATTTTGTGAATAACTGTTAGGAACAAAACCAGTTAAGAATGGTAGACTTCAACTGTTCCTGATTAGTTACAGGGCCAAAATTGTTTTCAGTTTTCCAGCATTTGCTAGCTTTAGTAAGATGCTACAGATGCATTACACTCTCTCCAGAATGAATACCCACTCCCTAATCTGCAGCTATATTTGGACAGCTACTATTTACTTACAGGAAAAGGAACTTTTCTGAACACTTTTAACCAACACTAGAGAATCTTGTGGAAGAAAGGAAGCCTATTATTAGCTTGAATGTGAGAATTCCCTCCCTCCACAAATACTTAAAATACTATGGTATAAATGCTCAGGTCAGCCAAGTAGGTACTGTAGATTTCATTTTGAACAAGTATACTTAAATCTGTTTACTAAGCAGTAGATCGGGAGACTACCCCTCAGTCTGATTCTTTCCCAATAATTCAGAAAATTAGCTGGAACATTGTCTAAATGACCAGAAATCTGGAACCATTCACATTTACTCTGGTTTGTTTGACAGACTTAAGACAGGCAGATTTTTTTTTTAAAAAACTAAAGGTAGTTAAGAGTCAAGGAGCAGTAATGAAGCATCAGTTTGCCCATCTGAGTTGTTAGATTTGTCAGGAAGGGGCACATGGGGAAGATAATAATGTAATGTAATAATGTAAGCCAATGCAAACAAAAATACAATTTCTCATTTGGAAGCCACACCACACCCATGCCAGCAATTTGTGGTATTCAGGACTGAAGGAGTCAGGAGGTTGTTCTAGCTTGTACTGCTGCTAAGGAAAGACCAAAGGCAGGCGTGTAAGAGACATGCCTTATCCTCTAAAAAGTACAGAAAAAACAGTTTAAAGAAAAGAACCTACAAAGCCCCAGGAAAAACAATTCCTTGTTTCCTTTTATAGTATAAAGAATTGGAGAGAAAGAACAATTATATTGAAGGGACACTGGAGAACCTCTTTTTATGATTGATGCCTTAACACTGGATGAAAGTATACTATCTGTGGTAGGTTATTATATAGCCTCTACTAGGGTGCAGGTAGTCCTCAACTTACAACCACAACCGAGCCCAAAATGTATGTTGTTAAGCAAATCTTGTCCCATTTTCTTGCCACAGTCATTAAGTGAATTGCTGCAGTTGTTCAGCTAGTAACATGCTTGTTAAGTGAATCTGGCTTCCCCACTGACGTTGCTTGTCAGAAGGTCACAAAAGGGGATTGCGTAACCTTGGGACACTGCAATTGTCATAAACATGAACTAGGTGCCCTATGTCTGAATTTTGTTCAGACATAGTATAGTATCAGTATCCATGGGGATACTGCAATGGCCGTAAGTGTGAAAAACAGTCATCGGTCACTTTTTTCAGTGCGATTGTAACTTTGAAAGTCACTAAATGAACTGTTGTAAGTTGAGGATTACCTGTAGTTGAAGATTATTGCCATGTCTCTCTCCTCATTGATTTTGCTTGTCAGAAGACAGCGGTGAAAATTGCAAATGCTGATCACATGACCATGGGGGCACAGCAACTGACAAAGTATGAGGACCAGTCCTAAGCACCACTCATTGAGCGCCAGTGTTAAGTTCAAATGGTTTCAGAACAAGTGGTCACTGAGTGGGGACTACTTGCATTAAAATGATATTGTAACATCACTCCTTTTTTAGGAACTGGAACGTAAACACAGTCCTTTCAATAACAAGTCTAGGTCCAATGTATACATTAGTTCATACCTGGCAGAAAATCTGGTTATGCAGAATATTCTCTCTTTTTTTTTTTAAAAAAAGGAAGCAATTCTCAGAATGTAAAATGTGCACTTTATCTAAGTATTTGGTGAAAATGTTTTCATGATATAATTATATGGCTTGTATGTTGTTTAAAACGATATTTAACAAGAATTGTGCTGCTGAAATAGCTATTTGTTTCTGATTCTGTTAGCCAAACAAGCTTGTGGAAAGTTAGGAAAAGCCTTCGGAAAGAAAGGGAGTTTGGGGGATGTCTATATCTCAGTTCCTATAGAAAGTCTGAATCAATCTCCATCTTAGTGAAATTCTTAGGGATGAGTTTTAAAATGCACTACTGTTTATCTTTTCTATAAATTTGTCCAGCTGGAACAAATTTATTTTAATTTCCTACTTCTGATGCTAAGCATTATTTCATGCTTAAATTTCACTGGGCAGGGTGGTTTGGCTATATAAAAAAGGAGAAAAATATCAACTATATATTTTGCATATGGGAAAAAAAAACTACTGTAAACCATAAGCCGGATCAAATATCCTAAGCTTGTGGGTTTAATGTAAATTAAAGAGAGGCTATATCTTTGGTAGAGCATAAGCTCTATATACATGAGGTGCTAGGATTATTTCCTAGCATCTCTAGACGAAGATAGGAAGCACTCCTAACAGGGACCCTGAAAGCTGCCACTATTATTGCATACAACACCAGATGAAATGAGCCAATGGCATGATTCTGTATAATGAAGCATTATACTTCATGAATTTGACAAAGGAATTGTATGTGGCAATGTATAGAAATGGAAAAATGACAAATAATAAGTTATAGACCCTTAATTGGATTCCTTATTTTTTATGTAAAATACAAAATACATATTAGGGATAGATTGACCTAGAATTAGTTCATAATTCAAAGACCGAAGATTTTCAACAGACCCACAATCATCTAACCGGAAAGAAAATAGAATTCATGATACAATATTTGTAGTTAGTAATCAAACATTTGGACTTTGCCACTCATAAAGCAATCATTAACATGTACAAAGAGGAAATGCTAACAGTCACTCTTACTTGGAACCGCACACATTCCATTGTGAACCGAAGGCTCTTAAAATCTCTTCTACAAAGCCTGCAATTTCCCTTAACTAATATTCTATTGGAGTTACTAGGTTATTTTAAAGAAAGTACTCAGAGCTGGAATTAGGAACTTCTAATGAAAACATGGCTCCATCAAACAAGATGCTACTGTATAACAAATGTAACATCCTGCAAAATTTTATATATGAAATTACTGAAAATCCCTAACAAAAGGAAGAGGCACAAAATTTTAGCATCTGAGACTATATCCATCTCTTCAAAATTTGGCCGTCATTAGTCAAACAGGCTTTCAGGTAAATATTTAACTATTAGCCTATATTTAAATTAGACTGAATGGCTAGAGTTATTCCAAACTTTTTCATATGGATTCAACATGATCATAAGCACCACGTTGCTTTTGGACACAAGGCAGCTGAAAACGCTGAATGTTTTGCATGTCTATCGTTTGTAATATTATGACTAGGGACTCACATTTTGCTCTGTAAATATGTGTTTTCCTTTAAGCCAGGTTTCCAACCTGACAATATTCCCAATAAATAATTAAAAGGGAAGTAGCAGGGGATTCTACTGCAGGCACTCCTTATGAATTAAGTGTTAAAGGTGGGTACCGAAATGCGTCCATGGCATGACTCTATTGATGAATGTGTTTATGTCGGTCACATCAGACTAGTCCTCATGGATATAGTTAATCATTCCCCTGAGAACACTCCCTGAAAAGCTTAAGCAGAAGAGTTAGTCATACAGTGTTTATTACCTATTGTACTACTCTATGGTCATAAATCTGTTATTACTATTCAAAATTCATTCCAGATTGGTATAACATCAAAGCTACAAGGGTTTTGGATCGTTCAAAACAACGGTGTTTATTTTTATATCAGCATTGTAAAATAAAAGCCTTTTTTAAAAAAGGCTGTCCTCAATTGCAGCTAGCCTAGCCCTGGAGCTAAGGAGAAAATTGTTACTTGACATCCATGTCTGAACTTATAAAGCTGACTTGGACATGCTGTTCCTTATTCAGCATGACATTCAAAAAGCAGCCTTTCATAAAAGAAAAATAAAAGAGAGTCTCCAGAAAGAGAAAAAATAGTTTAAAAAAAAAGCAAAATCAAATCGGCTAGCATTCATATATAGAAAGCCCGGATTTGGATATTAATTGGTTCAATATGAATTGCAGAAATTACAAAAAGGAGGATCTTTATAATTTTTAAAATGTTTTTGAAAAATAGAAATGTATGCCCATCTGAATAGAGATAATCGCTAAGTTTATATTTCAAAACATTCAGTTCAGATCTTCTTTATACCCTCATCTACTAGGCTTCTTTGTACTATTATATTTGGGACATTAATCAGGCTGGGTTTGCCAGTCGAGTCATACAATTGATACAGCTTGATGTAATGAAATCAGAGGGTTAGAAAAATACTGTGAAGAAATACTGCCACTACATGGACAACACCGTTAATTAACAACACAGTTTTTAATTAGCTTCTAAGGCTCAGATGTCTTAGATAAAGAAATATAACTTTAGGATGCTTTAAAACACTCCACAAGTATTTTCCTAAGTAAACAAACCAAATAAATATCTCATGTATAGACAGAGAGAGAAAGCATCTAATCAACATCGCAATAAGACATCTCTTTCTTACTTATTACATTTAAATGCTGAATCTGAAGCTCAGTAGTTCCTCCTCCCATTTTGTCTCACAACAAAAAACCTTGTAAGAGAGCGTCTGATCCAAGTCATACAAATTTGGTATCAAATTATAATGGATATGTTTTGGGAGATATGCGATTGTTCGGCATTCAGTTTAAAATACTTGAATATGTGAAGCAATATTTCAACTTCAACCAAGTGATAGTAAGGAAACAGATGAAATTTGTCCAAAATAGATTACAATGCCTTCTTACAGCAGGTTTATACATGTCTCTGATTTATAACATATACAATACATATGACTGGACCACAGCTTATATTCCACATTTATACATCTTCAGTAGGTATCACTCCAGCAGGGTTGATATGTAGGTATACATTTAAAAGTTATATATGTACTGAGAAACTAAAAATTAATCCAAAATCTAGCAACATAAAGCTCCCAGGAGATCAGCTAGTTGAATATTAATCTTGGGCTGGGAAGATTGTAAAATATAGAAAGTATGAAATATACGCACAAGCACAGTGATCAAACAGAAATGTGAAAGAGAAGAAGCTTTTTGCCTTACCAAAAATGTTTCATGTGGGAAACTGGCAGCAGAGAAAGGAAAGTTCTGTACGCATTGTAGCACTGACATCCCCTAGTTGCACTTCACTGCTTTAAATTTCAAATCAGTACTACCAATTATTCAAACAGATTGGGGTTGGGAGATGGGGACTACTTAACGCAGAAGACTATGAACCTCTTACTTTGGTTGATGGAAGTGGCCACTAAATAGCAGCATCTACAAAATAGTTTCATGGGACCAGCAATCTTTCTTTCTCTCTGAACTTTTCAGCTTCTCTTAAACTATTTTAACAGATTCTGACTGCAAGAGAAAAATCTGCTTGTCATTTTATATATACATATTCTGAGGTATATTGGATTAATATACTGATGTAAGAGTATTGCTTATAAGCTGTAAACCGCCCCGAGTCTTCGGAATGGGGCGGTATATGAATGTAAAAATAAATAAATAAATAAATAAAAATAAAGCAGTGTTATGCATGTGTATAATCCCATTTATCATTTAATAGGAACTGAACAAACGGTGGTTATGCCTGGACCTTGAGTTCCAGACATCTCGGCATTCCCATGGTCACGTGATCACAAGCTGGCTGCTTGGCAAGCTGTTTGCACTTATGACCAGTTGCCCAAGTACCCCACGATCACGTGATCATCATTTATAACATTCCCTGCCGGCTTCTACAGAAAGTCAATGGGGAACACAGCAGGGAAGGTTGCAGGTTGCTGGGGTAAGTCTCCGCCACTCCCTCTATGCCCACACTGTGATGGTCACTTGCATACCAAAGCACCCACCCCAACCTTTGCTGTGCCTCCCTCATACTCTCAAACACCCCCTTACACATAACCCAATCTACAACCTCATGCACTATGCACTATTATGTGGAAAGGGACATTATTGGAGCATTGCCGCAGCCCTAAATATTTAGGGGTCACTCTAGCTAGGGCTCTAACATATAAGCAGCACTGTACCAACACTAAACCACAGGTCAGTGGACTAAATAATATCTTCAGGAAATTAATGAGCTCTACCTGGGGTGCCAAACCAAGGCTCCTTAAGACAACAACTCTAGCTCTTTGCTACTCAGCAGGCAAATACACCTGCCCAATCTGGTATAAATCAACACATGCTGGGAAAGTAGATGTTGCTCGGAATGAAGCTAGCAGAATTATTAGCGGATGCCTTAAACCCACTTAACATAAAATCTACCACCTAGCTGGCACTCCCCGCCTGCCGTCTGCAGAGAAGCAGCAGCATGCAGAGGGAGATTCAAATCATCAACAATTAGACAACACCCACTCTATGGCCTACAACCAGCTCAGCTGAGACTAAAATCCATGAAAAGCTTCCTTAGGTCTACAGAAGACTCTGAAGAATTTGAAAGCAGAGTGGACCAATGGAAAGCTGCCAAGAACCAACACTGGGTGGAACCAGTGGAGGAACTGGGATCTGGGTCTGACGAAAGCTGCAAAGTATGGAAATCATTGAACATACTGTGAAAGGGTACAACAAAATCCAGAGACACTCTGAACAAATGAGGTTATCCAGTTGCTTCTGCTGTTTGCGATTGTGGTGACTTGCAGGCAACACATATGTATATCTGCCCTTTTGTGCCCCGATTAGCGTACACTTGAGAACCTCACGGCAGCATGATGCAATGCAATTAATGTAGCTAGAGTCTGGACAAGATCTGTTTAATTTGTACATAATTTAATCTTGTATTTTATATTTTAAATGTTATATCATATAGTATGCCTTATTTTACTTGTTCTGCTTCAGACACGAATAAACAAACTCCATGCACTTTCCCTGACACATACAATGTCTCTCACATACTCCTTCATACCCTTCCCAACCAGCACCTCTTGCACCCTTCTGACCTATGTGCTACTTCTCTTGCAACCCTCACTCTTTCCCTCGCCCTCTCTTACAACTTCATGAACTCCCCCCCCTCCCCACATTGCACATATCCTCTCCAATCTTCCCTATCACCCCTTTGCTTCTTTCCCCACCTTCCTGTGTGCCTGGTACTTGCAATTTTCTACCAGTCTCCCCACTAACTTTGGTTATGGGAAGCCAACAGGAAGTTGCCTCACCTAATGACTGTGGTATTTAGTTAACAATGGCAACTGGGACTGCAGAGATTGCTGTGCAATGTGGTCATGCATCACTATTGACAGAAATTCTGCCATCATAAATTGAAGAATACATATGTGATCTTATTTTTTTAACAACCCCAAATTAATCTCAAGCACTGCAGGAACTTCACAAATCATACTAAAGATGAAAATTTGAAAACTGATTCTTTACAATTCCCTGAAACACATAACTCCTTTTTGGACATCTGCATTATTTCTGACCATTAATGTTAAGAGCCCATACAAAGCATAATATTGCATTTCCTAATAATTAGTCAATCTTGATACGGAAGATTAACTTAGTTATTCATAAAATTCAAATTCAAATGAACTGTGCTGTAGTTCACAAAATCTTTAATCTTTTAATAAAAATCTGTTAGTCTGAAAAGGTGCTATCTGAATCCTCCTGACTTTAGTATGCATCTGAGGAGCCATCTCCCACTCCCCAAGCAAGAGTTAGCTTGTCCAGAATAGAAGATACAGACGACTAACTAAATCACGCTATTATATGCTTTGCAGTATATTCCCATCCCATCATAACAGTCTTCCAAATACCTTCAGATCATCAGCCTCAGGTTTTTCAGTCTCTGAATCGTCATCTTCCTATAACACAAAGAATGTACAGAATTAAGCTTTAAATTGTTAGCAGGTTCTTGCATATTTGGCAAGGGACATGCACTAAATAGCCTAATTTTGCTTTTTAATTCAACTGGGCTGCTCTCTCAACTTCTTCCCCAAGCTCTGTTAAAACAGTCATTCAAGGAAAAGAAGATGTAAACAAGTTAAGTTTACTTCTAAGATGGCAGGGTTGATTTTAGGGACTCTCACAATACTGGATTTCGTTTTTTAAAAAGGCACTACAAGTCAGCAGATAGATAAATTTTATCAACAGAGAATTATTTGTTTGCCAATTTTATTCTAATAAATAAAGCAGGTCACACAAACAGGAGGACAACTAGCCATGTACCCACTTAACAACATATAGTATCTCTGATTCTAGAGCCTCCAAAACAGAGTTTCAAGATGGTATAATATACATTTGTAAGAAAACAATTGAAAATGTTGGATACAATGGAGTGAGTGGAACAATGAGAAAGAGCACTTTTCCGAGGAGTGGCATATAACTACTACCATAGAACTGTATTATCAATCAATAGCATGCCCCAGGTTTTTCACTGCTAAACAATGGCCCTGAATGGCCACTTCTACTTCAGAGTTCAGCAATAGGTTACAGCCTCCATATTTATTATCACATCCACTGTGTCTTTCTGAAACTGAAGTTGTTATCCAGATTTGCTACCCGGATTCTACTTTAGGTACTTATTTCAAACTCAACACGAGATTAAATACTGAATAATCACAGTTACAGGAATACCCACAATAAAAAGGATCACCTAATTCTTTTGCCACCATATTATGAAATTTTAAAAATTGCAAATATGCTTTCTTCAATATGAAGAATGGAATTATGGATACCGTTGTTTAAGGTTAAGCTTAGAAGAATTTACAAAGAATTTACAATGCTGTCCTAACTCTGTAATTTAATTTTAACTTATATCTGCATGAAACATCAATATTGTGAACATATGTGGTAGAGGCTTGGGATGAGGTACCAATAATAATATTACTAATACACAGTTCGCCCTCTTATTGCTACTATCTGATCTAAAAGAAGTGGCAGGAATCCTGAACAGGTATCTTGACACAGGTGAAAATAAGAAAACAACTTAATTTAGACAATAGTATACAGTAACAACCATCTGCAGAGCATATCAAAATAAGCAAGATGGTAGACAAGGTGTGGCATTGCTGCTTTTGAGCAAGTGTACTGATGCATGCACACAACAAGTGGGATTTGCATTGTGATAAATATTTGTATTATGTTTGAATAACTCCCATCTGCAGATGCTTTTGATAGCACTTATAGATTCTGCCAATCAGTGTAGAGATATAGAATCTCATCTAGATGAGCTGTGCTACATTTATGAATATTCTGAGGTATTCATGCAATAGCATTAGTCTGAATCTTGGATGTTGTTATCAGCTATAACAAGCAAGGGTTTTTTGTTGTTTTTTAAAAATGGATATCCTTAGGATTTAATCACATGGAAGGATGCTTCTTGAAATACAAGCTAAATAGTTGGTCAAAGTACATGAGCAATATACTTATCCTACTACTCAGATTAGAGTCCCTTTATCTTCTCAAGAGGTCATCCATGCATGTCATATTAAATTTCACTTTAAGCAGGAATCAGAAGTATTTTCATGCCACTTATTTATTAAAAAAATACTTATATACTTATATATCTAAATAATAGGTATTTGAAGATAATACAAAACTGAATAGAGATACACATAGGAATGGAAAAGCTAGAGAAATTTTGCTTCCTTCAGACTAGCAAAATGTATAGGAATTCTCAGTTACAACCCCAGCTGAAAAGATAATACATTATAAAAAGAAGGTATGTTTGGGAAATGCTACCGTATCTTGGTATAAAATATCATTTTAAACTCTGGCAATTTTAAAATACTATTTGAAGACTACTTTTAATTATCAATTTAGAAAGCTGCCCAACTCACAATTGCTGGGTACTCAGCATTAGATTAAAAGCAAGAAAATAAAAATATGCCACGCCCAAGAGTAATAAAAATAACTCATCTCGGACTAATCAAATGTTCATAGAATGTGCTCATCTAATATCCTGGCCAAAAAAGGGAATGTGGCCTAAAGCAAAAAATTGGAACACAGTAGAGAAGCTATATTTTAAAAGCTTTGCAGGAATAATCAGTTCAAGCAATGCATGGGGTGGAAGGAAAAATGGTTTATTGGTTACTACTGTATAATCATGTTATAGCTTTTTTTAAATTGATTTATTTTTTACTTTTAGATTCTAGAATCTAGAAATTTACTTCTAGAATCTAGAAATGCTATGTGTACATCAACTATAAAATCGATCGTTTTATTTTTACATTAAATTTGATATTGCAGACAAAAAGGCATTTCCATTCAAGGAAGTTAGGGATAAATAATGGGCTTTTTCCATTTTATTTAAGCATTCCTCTAGCAATTCTGTGATAACTCCAGATATAATATACATAAACAAAAGCAAAGATACAAAACGTTAATATTCCTATTATGCTCTAGTGAAACCTGCAATCCAAGTTATGATAGCTGTATAACAAAATACCTACTGACTGTCTGCTGTTTTCATCATCATCTTCATCATAACCATCTTCTTCTCCTTCCATTTTACTGAAGTCATCTTCTCCATAGCTTTCTGACACCAAGCCACCTTTTTCTTCTAGACCGTCCAAAGAGGGAAGAAAATGGTTAATAGTCACCTTGCCACCCAGTGAAAATACATGCAGAAGACTGATACTGTTGTACAAAATCACATATAGAAATACACATGCTGAAATAAAACTACCCTGCTAAACAAGAAACATCTTTTACTTAAATAACTTTTCTTCAGCCCCTCTAGAGTAAGTTCTTTCTTGCTAACTGTCCAATAAAATAGCAGGCATTAGTCTTACTATGTTTTGCATATACCAGGGCACTTAAAGGTATGTGAACTTGTTTAAATTTACAATATTTCTGCAGAAATATAACCTAAAACATAATCTGCTCTCCATACAGATAGTAAAACTAGTTAAAGAGAAGCCAAATAAACAAATGAGTGAAAACATTATAATTCATTTATTCACTGAGGGAAGATACAAACTTGTAGAGTGGCTAAAGTAAATGACCCTCTAGGGTAGGGGTGTCAAACTGGCAGCCCGCGGCCTGGCTGCGTCACATGCAGGCCATGCCCACCCTAGCTCCATGAATGGGAAAAACATTGCAAAACGTCATGTGATGGCAACATGACGCTGCATGTTTGACCCCCATGCACTAGGATTATCAATTCATTTGAAAGGGAAATTCAGGGGTTTCAATCAATGGGAAGATAATAAGGTGTGATGTGTGGAAGGTTTGCCTTATTTAAATAATGGAATTCTGAGTGTTCACTTTCAAAGTCTGATCTTTGCAACACAGGTAAAGGGAAACAAAGGAGGCTTTTAAGCATCTACCAAAAACATTGTTGATCCTTACCAGGCTAGAAAATGTTACAAAATTATTTCCAAAGAGTTTGGATTCTATCAGTCCACTCTCGGGCAGACTGTGTGCAAATAGAGATAATTCAACACCACTGTTACCCTTACCAGGAGTGGTTGATCAACCACGATCATACAAAAGGCAAGGAGGTCTCAAAGTGGCCCACAGTAACATCTAAGGAACTAAAGGCCTTTTTGCACTGGTGAATGTCAGTGTTTGTGAAATCATCATCATAAAAACACTGAACAACAATGGTGTGTACCTGGCAGGGTTGCAAGGAGAAAGCCATTACTCTCCAAACGAAGAAAATTGTTGTCCATCTACCACTTGCGAAAGACCATGCAGATAAACCAGAAGGCAACTGGAAGAATGTTCTGTGCACAGATAAGACCAAAGTAGAAATTTCTGACTTGAATGAAAAACAAGTTTGGTGAAAGGCAAACACTGCATTTCAGCATAAGAACTTTATCCCATTTGCGAGACATGGTGGTGGCAGTATCAGTTACTTAAAGCAAAGGTTCACATACATTTGCCACACACAGGTATGCAGCTCTGGATCATTTCCCCCCATAAATCATTAAATATCTTTTGGCTCACTTGTTTAAATAGGTTATCTTCATCTAGCTTTAGGGAGGGGAGAACAGATCACATTTTAGGTCTTTTAAACACCACTGCATATGCCAAACATATCAAGTCAAATGTCTGATATTTTACCTGACAACTAGTATGATAGAACTCACACCTTAGTTTAGAGGCTGAAGAAAGCAGTCGCTGTAAGTAACCGTGTTGGGTTAAAGTTAATTAACAGCGTAGCCAAATAAAAAAGGTGCTTCATATTTTCAGAAAGGCACCTTCTCCAATAACCAAATTATCCGCCCAAGATCATGCGAGAGGCATATACCGCCACAACACCCATCTGTCAAGAAAAACAGGGGCTACAAATCCTTCCGGGAAACGGAGGATGGAGGGAGGAGAAAGCTTCAACGGGGAGTAAAGCCATTTATCATACCTCCCTGAACACAACACGAAGCCAAAGCCAACCAACCCTATGATGCATCAGCACACCCAGCAAAGACTCGAAGCTGAGCGGGAGCCATCCCGATCAGCTTTCAAAGAAGAAACGAGGCACGGCGTCTTATTAAACCCAGTCAAACCGCCGCCGCCCCCCACTCCCAAGGCCTCACCCGTTCCTCCTCCTCGATCGCTACCGACCCCGCCGGCCTCGCTATCAGACTCTGGCTCGGAATCTTCCGCATAAACCGCCAAGGAAGATAGAACGCTTTTTTTCGCTGCCGCCGCCATCTTCCTTTTCGAACTCCGTTAGAATTCTCTTCCGGCGCAAAAAAATGGCGTCAGCGAAGCGATCGCCGGAACTACCGTCCTTCTGTTCGGGACCGCGATAACCGCGGACTAATTTTCCCTCCAAAGTATTTCCCTCCCTCCCTTGGAGGGATCCGTAGACTGCTGGATGTCGTTGACAATAGAGGAAAAGAAGAACATTTTCCCCACGAAGTCTCGGCGGCTCAACGGCCTCTTACGTCATCAAACCGCGCTGAAGCGATGCTGAAGTTCCTGATGCTGCTGGAGAATGAAGCCGCCTGAATTAACCGGGATTCTGGCAAGGGCTGCGCCCGAACCGAGGCCTTATGGCGCAAGGGTGTAGTTTCGGAGATCTGGGAAGGAAATAAGTTTAATAGCTAGTTTATGGATGCATTAAAACGCTTCCCCGCGGGGCCGCGGTCTCGAGTTTGGCTCTCGGCTTCCCTCAGATGGAAAAGGTTGGAGCGGTCTATACCTGGAGATTATTTTTATCCCGCCGATTTTTATAATCCCTATCCCCGGACAAGGGTCTGACTTTTTCAGCGTACCTCTTTTAACCTGCTAGGTTTCCTCTGACAGATCTGCGTTAGAAAGTAATTTGAGAAAAGTGATAATAAAAGGAAGGTCGGGATATTCAAAGTGGTCTCAGGTGTCGGTTAAATAGCGATTTGTTCGCCAAGGGTTAAATAATAATTATATCGTGCGAATTTAAAAGATGCGTTTTGTGGAGCACTTTCTGACCTAAAAAAAATGCATTTTGTGGAGCATTGAGGCAGACCTAAAAAAGCTAGGGTTTGGCTTAGTACCTGCTTGATCACCACTTGAACGATCCCAAAACTATAGCCTAAACTGGGAGGAAGAAAAACATCCTGGAAAGACAGCTGCTTCCCTATTGTTTAGAAAATCGAATGGAATTGAGCTCCATTTGAAAGATGCGAAGGTTGGGACACAGGAGCTGCAAGACAATAGAAAAAGTAGTACATATAAGATAATCTGCATTCCAAAAAAGCAAGAAAATAATTAGATTTCTCGTGCCTAGGTTCTTTTAGTCTATAAATATAAATATATATATATAAATAAATATTTATAAATATAAATCTATAAATATAAATATAATCCAATATATTTATAGCTTTGCTTTTTCTATAGGCTAATGAATAGTAAGAACCCTTTTGTATTTTACTAAATCAGAGAATATAACTTGCATGGTGATGGTTGTATAAAAATAAATTATACTTCATTTTAAAGAAGATGGTATTATTTTTTGAAGTACCTCTGTTATGCCTATACAGGTGATGGTTTGCAAGAAAAGAAAATAACTTCATGAAGACCCTCTCCTTACCTCTAGTTTGAATTATTCCTAGTATTGGCTTTTAAGATGAGTAACATCTCTTCCTCAAGATTGGAAGATAGAGTTCTGCAAACTATGACAAAAGTTTTTGGATTTAACTCTTTCAAGACTTCATTGCAAGGAAGTGCAACTATGACTGTGGTAAAAGGTAAATCACAAGTACTTTTTATGACAGTAGAAAATATTTTAAACATGTGATTCAAAGATTCCCAGCTTCCCAAAACATGGCAAGTATTAAATTCTATTCCTTGCAACAATAAGATAAAAACATACAGTGAAAAAGCTATGAATGTTATAAAATACTTTTTTTCTACTGCTGAAATTTCAGAAAATCTTAGATTCATTACTGCAATTGCAGATTTCCCTAGACTCTCTTAAAATGAGTAATTGAACTTGGGCAAATCTGTAGTAAAAATTGATTTATCTGGGAAATAAACCCCATTAAACAGACCGTTTTCTAAGGAAATGAATTGTCAGTTCCAAAGGTTATACTAACTGAGAAGTCATGTAAATGTGCTATTATCCTAATACATTTAGAGAGTGCTTGGCTGGTGATGGATTTTACATGAATGTGAAATGTGACTTAACTACAATTTATACTGAAAGTTTTCAGTTAACAGTAACTTTGTGATGCATCCAAACTGAAGAGCTATGGACTAGAGTCAAATTTGGTCATTCCTAGAATGGAAATCAAATAAAACTGCACAGGTAGCCCTCAACTTATGATCACAATTGAGCCCAAAATTTATGTTGCTAAGAGAGAAATTTGCTAAGTGAGTTTTGCCCCATTTTACAACTTTTCTTGCCACATTTGTTAATTGAATAACTGAAGTTTGTTAAATTAGTAACCGGTTGTTAAGTGAATCTGGCTTCCCCATTGTCTTTGTTTGTCAGAGGGTTGCAAAAGATGATCACATGATCCTGGGACACTGCAGCCATCATAAATATGAACCATCTGTCAAGCATCCAAATATAAATAGCTTGACCATGGGAATGCTGCAATGGTCATAAGTGTGAAAAATAGTCGTAAGTCATTTTTTTCAGTACTGTTGTAACTTTGAATGGCCACTAAATGAACTGTTGTAAGTTGAGGACTACCTATAAGTCATGACTATTTTTCTGACCCACAAGAATGAACCATTTCACCTTAATTCAACAACCCATAACATTAAATCAATATTAGTCGTGTGCTGTTGACTGGGAAACCCAGCACCTCTGGTTCTCCCAACCTACCTGGAATTAAAGCAAATAGAAATCCAGTCCCATCTATCACCCAGAAAAAGAACAGCTGCAAAGAGCTTGTTCTCGTCACCATGACCCTGTTCCATCTTCCATTTGCCCTGCAGCTCTTATACCAAAAGAGCATGTTGTGCCAAAAATCTGAGAGCTGACAGTGTGCATGCATGCAGGCTTTTTTGAACAAGGAGTTGTTTTCTTATAAAAATAATTTATTATATGGCACTCAGAAGTGCAAATTTCATAGTTCCCGTTACATTGACTAATTTCATAGGCATCCCTTATAAGAGCGAAGCTCATGGACACATTTCAGCAACATCAATGAGTAAGACATGTTCATTGCTATGGGGCTTTATGGCCTTTTGATGGCCAATTTAGAGCCTCATTTAAATATTATCTGGGTATATGATACCAGAATCCACTCATTAAACTTAATCTGTGGTACCTTTTTTCTGGACTCAGCCTGAAAAAAAAAAGGTTCTGTCAATGAATAGCAGAAAGTCAAGCTCACTTAAAACATTTCTTTTAAATCATTTCATAGAGTACCTAACTCTAATATGCTTTATTTATTTATTTATTTATTTATTTTTTACATTTATATACCGCCCCATTCCGAAGACTCGGGGCGGTTTACAGC
>JANHFL010001072.1:198598-212337 GCA_032468155.1 Oxyrhabdium leporinum
TGAACCGCTAGATTGAATCAGCAGAAGTGGCCTGCAGTTCAACACTCTAACCACTGCGCCACCTAGGCTCATTTATTATAATGTGTTGCTTTATATGGATATATGTAAGATTTGATATCTTAGAAAAAATGTTCTGGTCTTCAAAACAGAATCTGGAGACACTTGTAATTGAAAAAAAGATCTTTGTACATTTTGTTGTTGCTTTTGCAGGGGAAAAGGATGTATTTGTATGTATGCCAACAGGAGCAGGGAAATCCCTGTGTTATCAACTTCCAGCAGTTTTGGCAAAGGGCATGACGATAGTGATTTCACCATTAATTTCACTTATTCAGGTATCTTCTACAATTATTTGAAATACATTTCTTTAAATAGAAAAATGGCTTAGAATCTGCCTTTTCCAAAGAGCTTGTTAGCTTAATTCAGATCGATAATAGCAGGTTATTGTATAATTCGGTCTCGTAACTAAAAGTAATTGGAAGTTCTGGAATTAGTATTTTCTTTGACCTTCAGGTATTACCACAGTAAGATTATATATGTAATTGTTCTGAATTATCCTTCTGTATCAAACTTTTGAGGTGTTTAGAAGTTTTATATAAATAAAAATTAAAGGGATTAATCCATTGTTTTTAATCTTTGGTACTATATTGGATGATGCTCACTGTTATCTTTCTTTAATCAACTTGTTTAATTAAATAGAGTCAAATCAAATACGGTAGTTAATTTCAACCATTGTAGTTTAAAGAATACTCTGAAGGACCTAAAACAAAAAATCTCATGTATAGCAAATGTGTTTGAAAAGTCTAAATGTAGTTAGATGATCAGAAATGTCTTCAAATTGCAGCAGATTGCTGGTCAGATTCTTTCTGCAAAGTTACCTTTCTCTTTTCCCATAGGACCAAGTGGATCATTTGCTCTCTCTCAAAGTCAGAGTGAGCTCTTTTAATTCCAAGATGTCCGCTCAGGAGAGAAAAGCCATCCTTGCTGACTTGACAAGTGACCATCCTAAGATAAAGCTACTGTACATCACGCCAGAGATGGCAGCTTCTGCTTCTTTTCGGCCCTCCTTGGAGCATCTAATGTCTCAAAATCTTATCTCTTACCTGGTAGTTGATGAAGCTCACTGTGTTTCCCAGTGGGGGCATGACTTCCGACCGGACTATCTGCATCTTGGCTCCTTGCGTTGTTGCATGCCCAATATATCATGCATAGCCCTGACAGCCACAGCTACTAAGCAAGTTCAGGAAGATATTATAATCCTGCTGAAGCTAAAGCAGCCTGTTGCCACTTTCAGGACACCTTGCTTCAGGCCTAATCTGTTCTATGATGTGCAGTTTAAAGACCTTTTAGCAGATCCCTATGAAAATCTGAAGGATTTCTGTCTGAAGTCTCTTGGACAGCAAAATGAATTAGGGGTGAGTGAAATCTCTAAAAAAAAAAAGGTTGCTTGTGGCTTATTGGTCTTAGGCAACTTACAACTAACATGATAGGACAAAACTTGGATCATATTTCCTTTGCTACTTGTTTAGAGAGAGAAATTCCCTGACAGAACATACATAAGACATGCATCTATAGAGAGATAACTAGGACAGTGATGGCTAACCTTTTCGGCACTGAGTGCCCAAAGTGCACATGCGTAACCCCCCCAAAATGTAATGCGTGTGCGTCCCCCGTGCATGTGTCCCCCGTGCGTGTGCGGGCATTCCCCGCATGTGCCCCACCCCTATGCATGTGCGGCAGAGACCTGAAGACCAGCTGGCTGGCGGGAGGCAAACGTGCATGCGCCGCAGAGCTGAACTGGGGTGATGGCTCACGTGCCCGCAGAGAGGGCTCAGCGTGCCACCTCTGGCATGTGTGCCGTAGGTTCACCATCATGGAACTAGGAACTCAGATGTGAAATATACTTGTAGCTTCATGGATAATATCAATATTTAATAGGTTCAAAAGTATATAGTTCATTCAAAACTATACTCAAGATTTATTTCTGAGTAGACATGCATGGGATAATTCTGTTGAAGTGGCTTTTTTTTCAAAAAAACAACTAAGTGATAGAGTAGTATTACAGAAAGAATAATTATGTACAGATAGTCCTTGACTTACAACAGTTCATTTAGTAACCATTCAAAATTACGACACTGAAAAAAGTGACTTATTACAATTTTTCACAGTTACGACCTTTGCAGCATCCCCATGATCCCATATGATCAAAATTCAGATGCTTGGCAACCGGTCCATATTTATGACCATTTCTGTGTCCCAAGATCACCTTTTGCGACCTTCTGACAAGCAAACTCAATGGGAAAGCCAGATTCACTTAACAGCTGGGTTACTACCTTATCAGCTGCAGTGATTCACTTAACTGTGGCAAGAAAGGTCATAAAATGGGGCAAAATTCACCTAGCAACTGTCTCACTTAGCAACAGAAATTTTGGGTTCAATTGTAGTCATAAGTCAAAGACTGCCTATATACCCAGGAAGGGAGGCTGTGATCCTCTAAATTTTCTTCATTTCTAGATCTCAATAGCCCTCAACATTGCCCACATTAACTTGGGCTACTGGAAGAGTTTATTTCACAGCATATGGAGAACTATAATCTCATTCTTGCAATATTATTTCTAGATATTCAGGAATAAAGGAGGGATATAAATAAATAAGTACATAGGTGACATGTATCCAAAAGGTTCGAAAGAAAGAATCCAAATTCTACAGATTTCATTAAGCAAGTATGAACTATTTAGCAGCACATGGGAGTTTGAATTCTTGATTAGTTTGGCAGAGTCAAATTGGAGCAAAAGGACTGTACATGAAAATGCAGACTATATAAATATTGTATAGGAATATAAGATTATATAAATTTATGTAAGTCTTGTAGAAATCTAGCTTATTGTGGAGTAAACAGAAACTGTCACCTCATCAGAAACAGAATAAATACAATGTTACTTTATTCTTTTTCCCATAAGGTGACACAAGTTGTATAGTCTATATTGATTAAAAAGAAAGAAAGCTATGGGTATTTTTTAAGAGGCAGTGTGGTTAAGCTGTTGATCCCAGGGTTGTATCCAGGATCAGTCATAGACATTCTTGGGCTGCTCACTGTTTCTTAACCCAGTATACCCCACAGGTTATTACAGAAGACATCAGAGCTCCCTGAGAAAAAGCAGGATATGAGTCTAATAATAATTAGGCAGTTTAATACTAAATTAAAATCTACTTATGGATTTCAATTCCATGCTGGCTCAGGAATTCTGGGAGCTGAAGTCCACAAGTCATAAAGGGACCATAGTACTCCATCTCTGATCTATATGAATGGCTGGAGTCAAGAGAACATAAACGTTGTCCACTGGTAGTCTTTTTTGGCTTGACTGTTCAGCTTAGCAGATACCGTTCAAGTTTTGGTACAAAATCGAAAGGTTCACGAGAATATGTTGGCTTCTGTATAAAATATGTATAGTATTAACCCTAAGCCAAGCATATGAAAACTTATCTTTTAGTACCTCATATCTGTAGCTTGTTTATTGTTGCATTTCCTTAAGAGGCTAATGTTAGCTTCATTCTCTTTTCCCCTGTGCAGGCGTATCCTGGCTGTGGAATTATCTATTGCAGGACGAGAGATGCTTGTGAGCAAGTGTCTATTGAGCTAAGCAATAGGGGAGTAAAAGCCAAGGCATATCATGCAGGTAATGAAAGCTATTTCTTTCCACTCCAAGCAATTATTTAGTGCGCAAAAAAAAGGAGTTTCTTAGCCTTTATTCTGATGTTAAAAAAATCTAGTCAAGAAATGCAGAGATGACAGATTCTGATTCTTCTCTCCCTACTTTTTAAAAATTTTGGCAACATCCACACATCAAAATTTCTGAATAGGGTCCTTCCTAAGGCAAAAATACTGATAATTGCATTAAAATTAATAAATGAAGGTTTTTGATGAGTTTGATGTCCATAGAGTCCAGTCTTACTTTATGAAGTCTGTCTTTCTTCATAGATGTTGGGGATTGAATCTTTATGATTTCTAGTGTATAAGTAGTCCTCGACTTACAATAGTTTGTATAATGACCGAAGTTACAATGGCATTGAAAAAAAGTGATTTATGACTGTTTTTTACACTTATGACCATCTCCATGGTCACATGATCAAAATCCAGATGTTTGGCAACTAGTTCATATTTATGAGGGTTGCAGTGTCCTGGGGTCATGTGATCATCTTTTGTGACCTTCTGACAAGCAAGGTCAATGAGGAAGCCAGGTTCACTTAACAGCCATATTGTTAAGTTAACGATTGCCATGGTTCACTTAACAAATGTGGCAAAAAAGGTCTTAAAACGGGGCAAAATTCACTTAACAAATGTTTCGCTTAGCAACAGAAATTTTGGGCTCAATTGTGGTCGTAAGTCAAGGACTACCTGTATCTTGAGGGGAGTAATAGTTTGGGAGTGAGGACAGCCCTGAGCAGGATAATCGTCTCAGCAAGGGGCTGGCTTAAAATTTTCAAAATCTCTATTAGCTGCCTCTAAAAGAAAGGCCATGCTCAGATTAGGTGAGGTGCCCAAAGTGAGATTTGAGCTTGGAGATTGATTGCAGATTGACCACTGGCTTGAAGATCATTTTTTTTCCATGGCAGGTTTATTGCCTTTCACTTTTATAGACGTTTAGTCTTCAAATTGGCAAAATACACTAGAATAAATACAAGCATAAAGGTTATTGGCACCATTTTTAATAGAATTGGGACATGAACAATTCAAAACAAAGAGTTGAAGAAGTTTCTTGGACGAGAAGCAAAATGTCTTCAAAGAAAAAACCAGAAAGTCCAGTTGCCTCTTGAAAAAGCGCCTTTGGAACAACCAGATCTCGATGACTGAGAATCTCCATAGACAATTCAAACAAATATTATGTCAAAGATTAAGTGTTCCTTGATTGTGGTCACCAGATCGTGATCCGTCTGGTATGAACACTGTGGAGTGTCACACTGAATTCAACAACTTGTCAAGGAGCAATTAGATTGGAAAGCCTACTTGGGAACTTGCCAAATATTTAAATATTCTTATCTTCCCTAGCTAAGAATTTTCCTGACAAGACAAAGGGACCCCTTGGAGGGGGAAAGAGAGGTTAATGAGTGTATAATTAACCCCTTGTATTTTGTTTGTTTGTTTGTATATCCAAGTAAGAATTTATTAGAGAAACCATGTTAGTACATCTGGGAAAAACCAGGGTTTTCCCCACCCAAAAGAAAATCAAAGATCCACCTCCCAGCCATTATCAAAGATCACATTCCCCAATCCTCTTTCAGATTCAACTTCCTCTGTCCTCCTGGCACTCCTCTTCCAGGTGCTGGTCTGGTTGTCCTTGACTCTCTTGAATTTTTAAGAGCTAAGCACAATATTCTTCCTTCTCCATTTTTGCAGAGCAGGTACTCTTAAAATCCCACCACCTCCTCTAGCCATGCAAATCCAGGGAGACAAACAGATTGTGGTCTACTATACTTATGGTATAGTATATGATATAGTCACTTATGGTGACTATATTTAATTGTTTATGTTTATAACTGCTTTATACAGGAAGCTTCAAGAACAAAACAAAAAAAATTACAAATAAATTTAAATTTATTTTCAAATTAATTTAATAAAATATATGATGTATATATTACAGTATATGTAAATTTATTTTAAAAAGACCATTTTCTTATTTTTCACATGAATGTGAAAGACTGTACATTATGTGATGGCTTTTATAAAGTAAATTAAATGACCTAAATGAAGGACAAAAATGAGTTTTTGAAAACTAAATAAATCTAAAGTCATTGTAACTATATTGCAACTTCTGTACTATAATGAAATTTGGAGTAGTTTTTTCTTACCAATGGTACGTCAGTACAGGAAAAACAATTATGTGAAGGTTCATCTTTCAGATATGAAATTATTGATTACATATATAGTTGCTAAGTTTTTTGTTGCCACAGCAAAAACAAGGTAACAACTGATAAATCTGAATATTGTTCTTTTTTTTAGTTTTTGGGGTAATTTTATGGGCATTGATCAAAATAAACAGGGTGATGTAAGCAGGCATTTTCATAACAAAATATAATTAGAATTTAACGTTTAATATACATGATATTTCAAACAGGATTTTTTAATATTATAAAAACATGTTCAAACCCAACAGAAATAAAGTACAATCCAGAAAATTTGAGAATTTAAATTTGAAATATTTTTATCAGATATAACCTCAGAAAAATAAAAAAGAAACATAATAATTTACTGAGATATATGCTTCTAGCAGTGAAAATAAATTTTGCTCAATACTAGAAGATCTGACAATATCTGACTGAAAGTTAATCTTGGGGAATATGTAGTAAAGCCAAACTGTATGTACAGAATAGAATTTTAAGTAAATTTAATGCAATATATCACACAGTATGGCAAATATAGTCATTTGCAGTCTGGCTTCTAAAGGACTTAGATGTCTACAATATAGTAAACTAGCAGATATACAAAAAAGGGGCAGTTAGAAACCCAATAGTTCTTTTTCTCTCTTGTTAGAGTGCATAGTGAAGACTTTAGCACTAAATAATCAGCTCAAGATTGAAATTTTATTGTATAAGGAATATTTTGATGCAGTCTGCAGCATTTTCTTTTTTCTAATGTTACATTCAATTTTGAATGAAAAAGTCAAATAGCATTATGCTCATAATCAATATCCTAAGTTGTAATTAATACCGGTATAATATTTCTTTTTCTTTTCTTTATTGTCATTACTCTGAGTTATCTAAACAGTACAATGCCAATAATTTTCATTAATATATGAATAACATTGTATCAGAAGGAGAAAAAAACAAAGTGAACAAAAACCACGACAATAGAATGCTATCACCCTATATTTCATAACATTTACTTTGAATGTTAATCTTGTTCTTAATATTGGTTACAGGGTCTATTTGTTTTTACACAGTGCTTGCCTATTGCATACATGAAGCTATCAATAGATGATGTGATTAGGGTATTTTGTTTAACAGCCAGCTTATTGCAGAGCTCAACACTGATTAGGACTAAGAGGGAGTGAGTGGCACAAAGTTGCTAGCTTCTATGCCTAAGGGGGAGGACTAGAACCTGGGTCTTCCTGCTCCAGGTCCAACTCCTTAACCACCACACCACAGTTAGCCGTAATGTTTCTTACTGCACTTGACGTGTTTCCTTCTCCGTGCAAACTTTTTTGTGGAGTGGGACTTAAAAAAAAAGAATGCCCAGATATAGCACCTGCTCTTCTGCTTAGTTTCGTGAGATAAAGATGAGTCAGGTTTCATGGTCCATCTACGGTCTGTGTTCCAACATATATTTCATGACATATAAGTGTAAGAAAAAATGAATAAATAGATGGATAAAGACGAAGTCTGCTGATATTATACTATTGTCCTTTGTTTTTTTTCCTAAGGGCTGAAGCTGGTAGAGCGAACCTCCACTCAAAATGAATGGATGGAGGAAAAATTTCCAGTCATTGTTGCTACTATCAGTTTTGGAATGGGAGTTGACAAACCCAACGTCAGGTGCGGGCAAAATGATCACCAAGTAGCCAAACAAACTGTTTGTGCTTTCAATATCAGGAAGTATTTGTTTTTGCTTCTTTTCATTTAATAAAATGGGGGGGGGGGGATCATAAACTGTCCTACATTTATTGCTGTGATTATGTTGGGCTTTAATATGGACGTATTTTAGATGTATCCATGTAAAGATTATTATTGGTTTACATCACATAGGTTCGTTTCACACTGGAATATTTCAAAATCGATGGCTGGATATTACCAAGAATCAGGAAGGGCAGGGAGAGATGGGAATCCATCAAGCTGTCGCCTTTATTACTCTCATACTGACAGAGAACAAATCTGCTTTCTCATCAAGAAAGAAATTACTACGCTTCAGGTAGGGGCCTTATGTGGTATGCTAAATTAACTGCTCATAAGTAAGCATCCTTCATTTATTGTGTACTATAGTACTGTGTGCTATAGCTCACATTTTGACGCTCATGAAGGCGAGTTTAATTTTGTATTTGAATAAAACAGGAAAGATACATCTTAATACATACATGGAAGTGTAGAGCCTTTCAGATTTTATTACTTCCTCTTCGTGAAAGTGACAGTCATGTTTGTTAATATGCAGACAGGTTCTCACTAGTGACTTGCAGGCTTAAACACACGGTTGGCTCTTTTTGTATACATATTCTATTCTACTCACAAGTAATACATTGAAACTCATAAAGGATTTTTTGAGGTACAACATTTCCATACTGTACTGGCTTATATTCCATTTCTCCCCTTAATACCACTATTGTCCATGTTCCCTCCAACATCAGATTGTTGCCCTCTTTAGAAATGATCTCACCAGTTGTAATTTATTCCATATTCTGTACTTGAATGGAGACAGCAGATCTTTCAACTTTCTTTAAGTTTTATCAATTTCTTCAATAAACTAGTCCTTCAGCCATTTGCACAGAGTAGGATCTAGGAGTTTGATTTTTTTTTTACAACTTGGGCAAGTCCCCATATTTTACTATGACTAAGATTCACATGATCTCACACACTCAAAGGAGGTAAGAGCTTAATCCCTCCTTCCCCTCCATTATAATATTACACTCTGTTTTCTTATATATGCTTCAATTGTTCACACATATCTCTGCAGTCATCCTGTGAGTTTTAGAAAATATTAGATGCTGGTAACCTAGTTTGCAAACATTTTCCATCAGTAATTGTGCTGGTGACTTTTTGTCCAAATAGGATTATTTCCATAAGCTCAAAGACACAAATAAAAATCAGAACCATCCAAGCTTCTCTAACATTCTATTTTCAGTCCGTATAATTGTTTCTACCATCCCATTTAAATAGTCATAAGACAGGTACACTTGTCAATAATTCTTTCAATTTATTATAATTACATCTTATATACTGGCATCCAGGGAAATTCCATGTCTTATAACATCAGCTACCTTAATCGAGTTTTCAGAGTAGCCATTATCAGAACAAATTTTGCTAAAAAATTAGGCATACCTAAAAATTGCTGGCGGTCTATTTTATCCTTTGGGTTTGGCATGTTAACAAATAGCTTCAGTCTTGGTTTCACACCACTAGAAATCAGTTTATGTCAAATTTAATTTTTGCTTGTTTAACTTCAAATTTCTTTCTTAACACCGTTCTAGAACTTGTCTAATTCTCTTATCTTGTAACTGCTTATCCTGATCTTATATCAACCTATTATCAATAAAACATAATACTCTTTCTAAACCTTCCAGAATTTGCAACTCAGTACAGAGTTTGTATTAATTTTGATATACTTCTGAAGCTGAAGAGTTATCAAATGGTAAATCTTCGAATCGGTGTCTTCCAAAAGGCGTATTGAATATACATACCATGTAACCCCCGAAATAAGACCCTGTCTTATATTTTTTGTCACCAAAAAAAGGCAGCAGGTCTTATTGGTATGTTGTTCACTGACTCGCTTCACTTTCGCGCGTTGCCCCTTACCTCTTTTTCGCTATCAGTGGCCTTCAGGAACTTCTTTGTCGAGCAAGGCCAGCAAGGCTTTCCTGAAGGCCTCTGCAGCCAATAATAGAGCTCTGGATCGATCCGGAGCTCTGTTATTGGCTACAGAGGCTTTCAGGAAAGCCTTGCCGGCTGCAGCAAAAGAAATGGGCTGAAGTGTGCGAGGCCTGATTGCAACTATCCTAAAGTTAGTAGTAGGACAGCTCCACACCCCCATCCCCACCCTAATTTTTACCTGTACACTCTGGAGTGGGCGGGGTCTTATTTAGTGCTTATTTTTGGGGTAGGGCTTATATTGGATGCATGTGTAAAAAATTCAAACTAGGACCTACTTTCTGGAAACACAGTAGCTTAGAATTTGTGTCATCTCATTGAATTTGCAAAATTCATTGTTGATCTAGGGCAACAAATATTTTGTCTTTCACTAAATAGTTATATAATTGCCCAATCTGGCAAGAATATGCTAAAAAATAACTATTATGGGGGCATTAATTCCTTTGCCTCCCCTTTGTTTCCTTGTTAGCATTCTTTTACAATGCACAGTGATTTTCAGATTTCAGAACAACACTTGCCGGTTCTGCTTATCAGGCTGCTTATCTTCAGATTAGAATGCATTAAAAATGTATGTTACTTCCTCCCTAGCAACATGCATAATGAAGCTGCCTGTGGTTTCCCATTCTTTTTGTTGGCTCTACTTCCCACATAGTACAGCTGAAATACAGCTTTTTTTCCATCTTCATGTTTTTTATACATTTCCCCAAAAACATATCTGAAGGCTATTGCTGGTTCATGGCTACATAACACCATCCATTTTTTTTCTGTTGATTTCTTACATATGTTATGTTCATTAGCACAACATAGAAAATACACAGAAAGACAAATTCATTGTGGAGGTAGGTTCTAGCCTTACAAAAAGTAAAGAGCCACATCCACACACATCTGGCTCCTCTTATTTATTCACAAGTAATACGTTGTAATTGATAATAATAATGAGAAAAAAAGTGAAGAAGACTTATTTGCTGCATTCTTATATGAAGGAGAAGTATACCCATAAAGAGTATAGTTTCAAATTGCTGCAGTACTTTTACAGGGTTTAAATAAAATGTTACAAACAAATATTTGTTTGTAACATCATTGTGCAACTAAGGATAATGTGACGTGAATAAATGGTTTTCTGAATTCAGTGCTTCAGGACATAGATAGCTTTGTTTATTCAGTTTTATGTTTCCTCAGGGGAAACGAGGTTCCTTGAAGGAGTCTGATAAAGCTGTGATGAAAGACTTCGAGGCTGTGGTCGGCTTCTCTGAAAAACTTGTGTAAGTATGGATGGATACTCAGATGGGTTGGAAGGCTTTCTCTTCTATGCTACAAAGAGATGTATATAATGTGGTAATTTTATTATTTGATAAGATGGGCAGGACTAAGGTGGGGCTGGTAGCACAAGAGGCCTGTGTTCTATCAGTTTTTTTCTTCAGAAGATCTGTGAGAAACCTGCCCTCTATATTACCATTTTTGGGAAGCTTCTCTTCTTTGAAAAAAAAGAAGAAGATCCTAACAGCTTGAGGATGAAAAATTAAATTGGATGCTCCATAGTTACTGATGTTCCTTATGTAAACTAGTAGCTGCAATATTCAGTAACTAGCGTAGAAATTACAACCCATGCAAAAATAAATTATATTTAAAATAAATTTGTGCTGTTGGAGCCATGAGGAACTTACTTTTGCAGTAAGACAGTAATGTATAGGTTCTAAATATAGGAAAATATAGGCTTGTCTAAAGTCTCGTGTGCCATTGTTGGATTTCTAGAGGGCATTTAATGTAGTATTACAGAGATGCCAGGCAATAATGGTGGGCAGGACTGAGACTCACATGTGGATAGAGAAGAGATATTTTCTTACTTAGCTTTGGGGGTTGTAATTGAAGGCTGGGGCTGTAATAAAGAAGTTCAAAAGCTTTCTGTGTACCTTCATTCAGTTGAAGAAACATGATCAGTGATATCAAATATTTAACACATTTCATTCATTTACAGAGTACTAGTTCGTTAGTTTCATCCATATTATGGTAGAATAAGAATAAAAACTAAGACTTTGTGATTATATGATTGTATTTGCATAGTTATTTTGGCAATAGTTTGACTTGCCATTGGTTTCTTCCAGGATTTTTTTTCAACTTTCCAATCTAGCCTACAACTTCAAATTTCAATAGAAAAGAATGTATGTTGCTTGAAGTTGAACTATGGAATGGTGCTCTGTAAGCTTGGTTGTTTGCTTGCAGGTGTTTCATTACCAAATAGGTAACATGATCAGTGCTTGAATAGTTAGGTAATAACATGTTTGCAAGCAAACAACCAAATTCAAACATCACCAAGGACTCCACAGCTTCTAATTTCCTGGTGATTTTCCATCCAAATGCTGACCGAGTATTACACTGTTTTGCTTTTTCAAGATCAGCCCAAGTTGCCGAGATGATGGTAGTGGTAGTGGATGTTGTGGTAGAATAAGATTACAAGAAGATAACAAAATTTTGTTTACATTATTCTTGAATAATTGTTGCTCATTGGTACTACAGTGTCATTTCATATGTTTACTTTATTTACTTCCATTCCTATGTTGAATAAGACTGGTAAGATGAGTTGATCTATTCTGAAATAAATTATTCTGGGGGAGTTGCTACCTAAATCTTGGAATAGTGGGGGTTTACTTGTAAAGTTTCATATATTTTTTATGTTTTCTTCCTATGGCTTAAGGTAGAATATGATTCTGTATTCACCTTTCCTTTTTTGAGGCAAGTTACAATAAAAGTAGGAAATATAATAGCTGGACAATATTACTCAATATTCTGTCGCCAGTTATAGACTTGATGTCCCTGGTTTTAGTCAGGTGTTATTTATTTATTTATACTTTGATTTATATACCGCCCCATTCCAAGGACTCGGGGCGGTTCACACGTAAAAAATCCCCTTAAAACCCCGTTTTAAAATCAAAACCCACCAAAATTAAAACCAATTTAAAAACCCCGTAAGAATCAATGTGTTCTTACGGGTGGGGTTGTTTTTTTTTTTAAACGGCTAAAAAAACGTGACCGTCACGGGACCTGCAAAGACGACGCAAAATATGGTCCTGTCTATATGCAGCCTTTGGAACTCCAGAATCCGGCCGCAAAGTATCTTTTGGTCAGCCCACCACAAATTTGCAGGCTTGTTAAGCAACTTGCTGTTAAAACGAGGACTAGCTCTGGTTGAGTGTGTCAGAGAAAATCAGGAACCATGGATAAGTTCAGTCAATCAATCCGAATCAGAGCTGGGACTTCAGAGGTCTTCTAGTCCAGCCCCCTGCTCCAGCAGGGGATCCTAGACCATTTCCGATACGTGGCTGTCCATTCTTAAAAAAAACCTCCAGCGATCGAGCGCCCACAACTCCTGGTGGCAAGTCGTTCCTCTGGCTTATTGTCCTCACCGTCAGGAAAGTTTCTCCTTTGCTCCAGGTTGCTTCTCTCCTTGTTGAGTTTCCCATCCGTTGCTTCTTCTCCTGCCTTCGGGGGCTTTGGAAAATAAATTGCCCCCACCCCCACCCCTCCTCTCCAATTCCTGGAAGATTGCTATCATGTCAGCCAGGGGTAGATTGAGCAAATAAAAATTACTTTCAACCAGCCCATGGTTGGAGACGAAAAACGTGCCTTTTTTGGCACAGTTCTCCTTCTGTGTCCAAACCATGAAGGCTCTTCAGAGACGAAACTGGTTTGCAGTAGCCAGCATGTGGAAACTCTCCAGTCTCTGATCTCCTTTTGCCGACCGACACCATGTGGAACCGACGTTAAGTCCATCCTGAAGCCAAGCGAGGGGTCTGACCCCCCCAACCTCCAGCGAGCAATCTGGAGCAAACGGCACTCGGAGTCTCCGACAGCCACTCCTAAGAAGACGCATTTGTGCAGTTGTAGCAACCGACGCAGGGAGGGTAAGGGAATCTCTTTTGGGGAAAGGGCCCCCGGGCCCTTGGGGAATGGATCGACGCGCGGTCCTTGACATACGACCATCGTTTAGCGGTCCTTCAAAGTTACAATAGCCCTGAAAAACGGGATCGAGGACTGATCCTTGCACTTAGGACCGTACCGATAAAAGGAGAATATCTGTAGCTCGGGGGTTGAAATGAGGGAGTCCTTGGTGCTCTCTGAGCTGGGTGGTTTTCTTATAGACGTTTCATGACCCAACTAGGGAACATCATCAGTGC
>JANHFL010001072.1:217715-234138 GCA_032468155.1 Oxyrhabdium leporinum
CACCTGGTCAGAAGAAGGCGGGGGGGGGGGGATGCCACCCAGTTGCTGGACTGCATGGTGATTGGGCCATGTGACTGATTGTTTTGAGAAAGTAGAAACTCTTTTACTTTTAATAAGGTGAAAACTGTGAGAGTTTTCAGAGTCGCTTTGACCAGATAAGTTTCAAAAAGATAAATACAATAAAAGTGGCATTTGCAGTAATGATTCTGGATGAGAATGGAGAGACCTAGGTTCATATATTATTTACTTCTACAGTAGAAAGAAATTGATTGTTTTATTAGTTTTTCATCTAAAATTGTTATACATTTTCATACATAGGTTCCTTCTTGAGCAGGCAATTGTTGTTTATATTCTTTAAAGAATATGGCAATAATTTAGCTTTTGGTGCTGAATGTGTTTTATAAATTCATGTTAAAGCAATAAATATTTTATAGAACTTTAAAGCCACAGTAATCCACCCAAAATCAAGGTGTGAATGATGACAAATAAGTACACACTAGACTTTTCTTTCAGGAGCAAAGTATTAATTGTTTCACATGCCTTCATTGAAGATCGGTGGAACTAGTATTTCAAAAAAAGTGCTTATTTTTTTCCCTTTCTCAATATAACACATACATTTGCTCCTCCCCCAAAAAAATCTCTTTAACAGATTTGTGAGAAAAGCAGATGTGTCCAATACAAGAGTTGAACACTTTCTCCTGGAAAACTTCCTCCCTAATCCTTAAAAACAGTTATTTCAGTCTACCATTGGTTTCAGTTTCTTTTAATTCAGCATTTTTTTTCCACTGTAACATTTGGTTTAAATTTATTATATTATTAATGGAGATTCAGGATACTGTACAGATTTTTTCTCTGTAGTGCACTATTATCGTATTGTTGGAAATGCTGGACAATGATTTGGCTATGGGATCATTTTGCGTGGCTGCCTTGTTCTCTCCACAGTCTGGCAGCTGTGCAATTATAAAATGTTTGAAATCAAGTTAGTCTGTGTCTCTGTGGTTGCTGAAGCTGTTTTCTTATTCCTGTCATTTGCGCAAGGGAGCAACTTCTAAAACAGTGCACACCCAGAATAAATATACTGGAGGCTTTTCATCACTCTTCATAGTATATAGAAATAGAATTTGCTGGCAGATGTTGCTGAAATGCAGCACCCTGCATCTCTCATCTTTACTTATGTTGATTGAGGTTCTTCCCAATTATAGTTCTAAATGTCTGGACCATAAATTTCTCATCCTTCCACTAAGAAAAACAACATCAGTTAATGCAGCAACACTGCATGACAACTCGGTTGGATGCTTGATAAATCTGGTTTTGCAAGTTGCCTGGCACTGCAGAAATTTGGAAGAATTAAATATTTGCAGGCACAATATATAACTGGTACATTGCTCTAAGCTTGAGTGGAAAAGGTGTACAGTTTTAATTGAGGTATGGCATATATTCAACATATTTAAAGTGCTGAACCAGAATAAGGGTTTTTTAATCTATATTATTCAGAAATGTGGATTCATGGGATATTACTGGGTAGCTATGAGATTGTGTATTGTGGTACTAGGTAACCCTATTTCACGTTAAATTCGGAGTCAAATTGCCTTGTGGTAAATGAGATAGTTACCTATTACCACAATAGGATTCTTAGCAGTCTAACTGTGGGTGATGACAGATATAGTCCAACACCTCTAAAGAACAGCAGATATACTGTTATCCACCACCAACTTTTCTATTTCCACTTACACAGGTCAACTGCCATTGTTTCTCTTTTGTGCACATGTAGCCCTCTTTGAAATCGATTGAAGCAAAAAGTGTGTCTTTGGAAAGGGATTTATACTCTGCTGTAAGCTGTAGCTGGGTAGCTCATTCTTGGTTATGTTTTTTGCTGTACCATTTAGCGTAATGCTGTTGTCCAGCTGTTTCACTCATTTCCTGAATGAAACCTGCTTTCACTGTACGCTGTCTGATCTCTCTGTGCATAAATTCACTTTAAAACATAGACTCCCAATGAAGGGAGCAAAGCATTAAACTAAACCTCACTGAATGATTGGAAGAGTTCCTGTTACCATGCCTCCTCCTTGAGTATAATCCAACAGTTGCCTTTTTTCCCTTTGGTATATTTCAATTGTCTTAAATATAACATGAACCCACCACAACTATAAATTATTCGTAAGAGTATTCGTAGAGGAGATATTCTTAAGCCCAACATAAAGTCAAATGATTCTTTTGTTCCCTTTCCTTTGAGTTAAGAATTTGTCATATACAAAGTTTAAGACATCAAAACATTAAAAAAAAGACAGTAATTTTTAAAGACAAGAAACAATACAGTATTGTGAGCATTATCGTATCCCTTCAGCTTTCCTTGGGTATACAGCAGCTACAGCATATGTGCTCTCTTTGACAGTTGTTTATTCTTTTATTAAGGAGGGAAGGAAGACTGGAGAATTTGTTGTTGCTTTTCTTTGCTGTCTCTGAACTCATTTGTCATCTTCAAGCCTGCATCATTTTCTGAGTGCATGCCTTGCTTAGCTACCATGTCTCTGGTTAACTTAGCTTTAAATGGTTGAGCAGAGGCGAAACCATGTTTATGTTAGACCTCATTCTGTTGAATGCTTGCATATATCTTGATCTCTCTGGGGCTTCCTCAGCTGTAAAGTGGAATTGAAATCTGGTGCAACTTTCTTCTGCATGTTTGCCCAATTTTACACTTGGAATTTTTAAAATTGTATTGTCTTGATAGGTTGAGGAGAGAACACTACCGCAAACGGTGCATTTTCAATATGTCAACATGTCAAAAGCCATGTCAATAAAATACAGTCTTATGTTCAGGTTCAATCTCTTTTTCCTTCTCTCCCTCTCTGTCTCTTACTTTAACTCCTCATTTACCATGTTCCATGGATTGGTATGCTGGGTTAGAGTCGCTCCAAGTCTTTACCCAACTTCTGTATTCTTTTCTAAATTCAGTTTTATAAATCATCTGCAGGCTGAACCTCAATCCTTTTGGCCTTCTCCTTTGGTTTTCCATCGTAGAAGCAGCTGCAGCAAAAGCTGCAAGCTATAATCATCATTGAAAATATCGTAACTGAAAGGTGAAATGAGACAAAGAATATTAGCTTTGGAAATGGACCAGAAATTAGAACCAGTCCAGCCTACCCCCCAGTGAGTGTAGCAGATGTAGTCTAGATGTAGCTTTAGAAAGTAATTTCTGAGATTACTTATGATGCCAACAAAATACTAGCTGATAAGAATTATTACTTTTGATATTCAAATTATAAATTGGGGCTTAATGTTTTTAATTATTGAGCTTCTTGGGCTTAAAACTGTTGTTATGCTGTCTGCCACACTCAATAAGGAGATGTGGAGGGAGAGATAGGTATAGCTGGATACCTGGCGCAGAAAAAGCATAAGCGAAGTGTTGTGTTCGTGCACTCTCTTCTCTTTCTACATAGACATGAGAATTTTAGTAAATTTAGTTTCACCTCTCACAAACCCTGGTGTTTCCTCTTTTCTTTGCCACTGTAGTTAATCTTCTCCTGGCCACACAGGAGAAGGGGAGGAATAGAATCAACAGTTTGCTTAGAATTGTTCAGGCTTGTCTGCCAGCCTCTCCTTTTCACATTTTAACTTATTCTTCAGCTGCTTTTATTTAATGGTTATCTTACTAAAAATTAACGGGCCTTAAATAAATGTTCATTTGTTCTGTGAACTGTTTTACTCCTCCTGATCTAGTTCAGAGCTGGTTCAAATATGCACATGTTATTAAAATACTTCAGAAGTAAATATGTTCCATGGAAATATAATCACAGACATTTCATATTGCTCTACACAATCTGCTTTCTAATGCTTCAATTAACCCTTCTCTTTGCACTGATAAATGTCCAGTTATAAACTTATATACTTCAGTATAATGTTAAGATCTTACAATTACAGGTATTCCTCGCTTAGTGGCCACAATTGGGACTGGCAACCTGGTCATCGAGTAAAGCTGTTGTTAAAGGAAACCATTCTTATGATGTTAGCTCAGCTTTCTTTTTCTTTACAACCCCGCAAAGATCATAGATGTGAGGACTGGTTGTAAAGTTACTTTTTCGCCACTGTTGTAACTATTAATAGTCATTAAACAAATAGTCATTATCTATGTTTAGAGAGTGTTCATAACCTGAAACAAAAAAGATGCTAGTACAGTTTTTAAATCAAAAGCCTTATTCTCATAATTCTTACTTCGTTCATTGACCATGCTGATTTGGAATAGTAGGCATTGTAGCCCTGCATATCTGAAGCCATCCAGTTGGAGAAACTTAATTTAAATATGGTATACATGTTAACCATATTGAAAAGCTTTGCTGTATTGCACTATACATAAAGACTTCAAACTATCCCATTCTAAGTTAAAGCATTTAGTTCTTTCTGAACTTTATAATCTTTAACAAATCAGAAAAGATTTAAATTACAGAATAATCTTATGAAACAGCACTATTTAGAACTCCTATCAAACACAGAAGCTGAGCCTGGATCTGTTGCAAGCATCAAGAAGCTGGATACTTACCAATGAATAAGATAATAATAAAAAAACAGACAATCTCCAGTGGGTCAGCTTTGGGTAGTCTCTGGAGCTTAAGCCATAATTTGTAACCAATAGCATTGAGCTCGTTCTGAAATTCTTTGAAGGACATTCTGCTGTTCTCAGTCCACGGCTTGCAGCACTGGGTACAGAGAGGAAGGCAGAAGACAATGTGTTTTGCTTTAGTTCCAGCTTGTGAGCACCAGGGAAAAGACCTGCCTTTTATTTGAAGCCAGCAAAAAGCAAGACCATTAACAAAACAAGTTTATCCGGGCTGTGCCCCAGGATTTTCAGACAGCTGCTTGGATGAAGGTTCTCCAAAGTTACCCAAACATAAAAATATATTGAAAGCAATCAAATGGCTAATTTGCATTTGTCTCATTTTAGAGTTGTAGTGTATCATCTCCTTGTATAGAGCCCAAACAATCATGGACGTATGTGTTTATTTAAAGTATGTGTGTTGTATCTTCATAGTACATTATCAATGGTGATATGATTTGTTCTATTTTGACAGCATACTGACAGTTAAGGAGAGCGTATAATTCACTTGCTAGCTTACTTGATCTCCCATTGAGAAAATAATCTGTTAGTACTCCAGTTACTTCCATCTCAATGTAAAACAAGCTTGGAGCAAATTCAACATGAAGGGCATCATATTGCCTTTCACATAATAAATGATGTTCTAAGTTCTACGTTCCACTCTACTAAGAAGTATTTGTTTCTGTTCTAGAGTTGTTGGGGTTCTATCTACTACATGGTACATTCCGAAACCTCTAGTCTAAGAGTGGCATCACTATTTCATTCTGAATGTTCTGTTCAGTGTTTTATAGTATAACTCAGACTAGATATATTCTAAAATATAGCATAGAAATTATGAAGGTATAAAATACCAGAAAATATTAAGAAAGGAACCACCAAAAAAACATCTGTTACAGGTTCATTCTTTTTGACCCAGCTACTAATTCATTATGAGCTCTGTGTTGCCTTAAAGCTATTGAAAAATGACAATGTAATAGCATGTAATATAATTAGAATCGCAGGGGAACTCCTTAACCTAAGGAATTAGACTAGCTCCAATTACAGTTTTAATGGCATTGAACTTGGAAATGGATTTTGGCTACTGATGGTGGGGGGCGGGATCAGGCAGTTTGAGAAAATGACCCTATCATTTGGGCAGGGTGATTCACAGAGTGTCCGTTTACAAATCAAGGACAGTGCTGCTCCTTACCTCCCTTGGCACTTCAGAACATCCTGTTTTTTACCTGGGAAATATGGGCATATTTCTAAACAAACATTGGTTACATGGAAGTCCAGAGATGTAGTTTTGAATAAAGAAAATGTTTGACACCAATGCTTTAAAATGAGACTCGGGGAAGATTGGTGAATGTCAAAAGAAGTGTCCATAAAATAAATTGCCTATAGACATCACATACCGGTAGCTTACTTTTACATTTATGGGAGGTTCTTGTTGTTTTACATCTTCTAATATTTTTATTTTAAATTATAAGTGGTAAATGTATATAGTCTTGTACTCTATGCATTGGCAGAAATATGGGAATAAAATTATAAAATCTATCACATTTGAATCAATAATTGCTAGCATTATGTCAAAATAAAGTTGATTTTTTTTTTCTTATGTATCAAATATAGGGTAGAACTCATGAATTAGAGAATTATTATCTAAGCAATGTGTTAAGATATTTAATTTAATAGCTGGAACAGTAAAGTGGATAATGGGTCAGAATACATAGTGGTAGTTGATTGGTTGGAGAATGCTGGCTTCTGCATGAGTCAATCTACATTATGATTGGTTGCTGGATATAAAGGGGGAGTTTCCCTTATCCTCACCTTTTTTCTTCTGTGTGCTCTGTAGGCTATTCTGTGATTTATGTGACAATTTATCTCATGGTGTAGTGATGTGCCTAAGTATCTTATTTGTTGTAAATATAGATGTTAAATATATTTATTTATATAAAATTACAAATTCATGTCAGCATCTCTGACTCCATTTGGACACCTGCTGCACAATTCCCTAACAGGTTATGGGGCCCAGAAGCTCCCTGAAGTGACAGTAGAAAATTTCTCTGAGGTAAAAGTTTTTTCGTCAGCCATAGAAAGATTGAGGATTATTGGCCTGTACAGACAGCATGATGCTATGTTACAGGAATGGGAGGAGGATTTCCTTTGGCTTATCTTAGTAGGATGAATTATCTCTCATGGAGCGTAAAGATGGAGATGTTTCTGGGAAGGAGGATTTCTAGATAGTTGTAAGCAATCCTCCAGCAAATCTTAATGATGAACAGCAAAAGCTAAATGAAAAAGCACTAGCCAGCATAATTTTGTGCTGGGAGGATAGTCAGGTAATACATGTGCGTGGGCTGACGTCTGCTAGAGAATACTGCCTTGCATTATCCAGAATTTATGTAAGGGAGACAGCAAGCAGCAAAGTAACTCTCACCAGAAAACTTTATAGAGCAAGGCTGTAGTCTGGAGAAAGTCTGTTAGATGACCTCCAGTTCATGAGGAAACCTTCCTTGAATTAGAAGAGCGAGGAATTTCAGAAGCACACAAAGTGTATGGTGCTGTGTTCCCTTGATGATACATGGGACATGTCAGTAGCAGGCCTTGAGTCCATGAAAAAGTGTGATTTAACTGAGTTATGTAACCAGGAGGCTTTTGGAAGAAGAAGAGAAAAGATTAGAGAGAAACATTGCACTCGAGAGTAACAATAGTATTTTATAGCTCAGTCAAAAAAGATCTGCATTCCAGAGAAGATAACATGGTGGAAGAGAAAATCTGTGTACTAAAAATGCTGCTTTGCATGTGGATCAACTGAACATATCCAGAGAAATTACCCAGTAAAAAAATTAAAAGAAACAAACAGGAGAGAGACAGCACAACAACAGAAGAAGGGAGAGACACAGATTTCTGTGGTGAAGGCAAACAACAAAGGCATTAAAGACATTTGGTTGTTGGACAGTGGGGCAAGTGAGTATATTGTAAATAACTTTTTTTCCAGTCTGGGACCAGCTGCCCAGGAATATGTAAGCATGGCAAATGGTAATCATTCTTTTGTACAGGGGCAAATATATGTACCATGTATTGGTAAGTCGTTTGATAAGGTTTTGTGTACCAGATTTAGATCACAATTTGCTGAGTGTGTCTTGCTTGGAGAATGAAGGGTATGAGGTAATTTTTGCAAAGGTTACATGCAGAGTCATAAAGAATATCAGGGTGTGTGCACAAGGTTTGAAACTGAACAATTTATATGTTTTGAACCACAAGAAAACTAGTGGCAATGTGCAAACAATTTCTAATTAATCAAAGTATAATGGCTGTGCACATTTATTACACAGAAGACTGGGTCGTGCAAACTTTAAAGTATTACAGAAAATGCCTGACTTTGCTGTATATTTGAATGTAAAACATTGTGATAACTATTTGGATTGTGCTATTTGCAAAGAGGCCAAATCAAAAGCATACCCTGTCAACAAAAGAAGTGATAGGAAATCTGACAGGATTTTTCAGTTAGTACATGCTGATTTAATTGGCCCTCTATCTATCAATGGGAGGGGCCAAATTTGCTTTGGTAATTGTTGATGATTTCTCAAGATATGGGTATTGTTATTTACTAAAAAGCAAAACAGAACTGTTTCAGCAATTTAAACATTGAGTAATATTTGTAGAGAGGAGTATAATCAAAGGGTATGACAACTACAAACAAACAGGAACAGAGTTCATGTCTAACGTGTTTCAGCAGTGGCTGAGAAAGAAAGGCATAACCGATAGAAAAATGAGCCCCTACACTCTGGCAAAGAATGGAATTGCTGAACGCAGAAATGGTTGTTAAAAATCATGAAAGATACATAACTAGCAGATGCAGGAATGAGTAAGCTATATTAGGGTGAGGCAATTTTAACTGCCAATTATTTGGTCAATAGACTGGAGTTCAGCAATTACTAAAACTCTATATTACATGTTATATAAAAGACAACCATCTTTGGTATATTTAAGAATCTTTGGAGACAGTGCATGGGTGCACATTCCGAAGACAATGAGGAGGAAAGGACAGCCAAAGGCAAGGAAAAGAAATTTATAGGTCATCAATCAGGATCAAAGGCTTTTTTGTGTCCATCTGTAAATGTTATTATCTCACGTTCTGCAAATTTTTCAGAACATGAGAATTGGGAAAAGGTATATGCCAGTACTGAAATTTTAATGCCTGTTAGTCAGAGGTCTCCAATGAATGAACATTCATACAAGCAAGTTAAACAGAAATCCAAGTGTAGTTTAGGGTTTGTGTATAGCTTGGGGGAATGTTTGGAAAGTGAGATTCCAGTGAAACAAACCATTTATTCCAAGGAAGTCTTGAGAGAGCAAACAAAGGTGTTCCTTCAGAAAGACTCACAGTTGATGAGGTAAAAAGTATGTGACATCTTTTATGAGCCCCCAAATTACCAGAAAGTATTCAATTTACCTCTGGAAGAACAAAAGAAGTGGAAACAGGCTATAGATAAAGAAATGTGGCTATGCAAAAACATAGTTTTCACTCCAATGGGGTTACCAGAGGGAGTGTACAAAAAGAAACTTTTGATGAATGATGAAGTAAAATATAAAGCAAGGTTAGTTGCTCAAAGCCTACACAACAACACTGGTCAGGAATTAAAAGAATACTACATTTAAAAGGAAATATGGATTTTGGATTGCATTTGCAACCATCAAATGAATTTGAATGGAAATGTTTTGTAGACGGTGATTGGGCTAATGATGTACAAGATAGAAAGTCAATGTCAAGATTTGTTGTATTGGCTGGAAATCTGGAAAACAGACTTCAGTTGTCATTTCCACAGCTGAGGCGGAGTTCATAGCATTGTCAGAATTATGTTCAGAGTTAACATGGCATATACAATTGTTAAAGAATTTGGATATTGAAGTGAAAGGAGCTATACCAATATTTGAAGTAACACAACATATATACAAATGGCAACAGGTAAGAGAGTAAAAACCAGAAGCAAGCATGCTGACATAAAATATTGTAATATCAGAGAAGCAGTGAAAGAAAATGTAATAAACCTAATTTATTGTCCATCAGAAAACAATTTAGCTGACTTCATGACAAAGCCATTGAGTATACAAAGACGCAAAGATCTTGTGAAGCAACTTGGTTTAAATACTGTCCAGCGTTAAATTGGAGGGGGTGTTAAGATATTTAATAGCTGGAACAGTAAAGTGGATAATGGGCCAGAATTCACAGTGGTAGTTGATTGGTTGGAGAGTGCAGGCTCCTGAATGAGATAATGTATGTTATGATTGATTGCTGGGTGTAAAGAGAAAGTTTCCCTTTTTCCTGTCTTTTCTATGTGCTCTGCATATTCTGTGATTTACCAGATGATTTATCTCATGGTGTGATGTGCCTGACCATCTTATTTTGCTTTAAATATAGGTGTTAAATTTTATTTACATAAAACTACAAGTTCGTGTCAGCATCTCTGACTTCATTTGGATACCTAGTGCACAATTCCCTGACACAATATAATTCTTTACTTGGTTAATGAATTTATACATACTTATAGCATCTTAGAATATTAATAACCCATACATAAAAAGTAATGAAAATGGATATTTTCTATATGGTGCTATTGTTTGGTCATTTCTGTTTTCTATACTGTTTTTTGATTGAAATCAAGAAGGAATAAGAATGAAATACAGTACTCTGGTTTTATCACTTTAATCTTATATTTTATATTCATATTCTCTCAAGAGGTACAATGAGGGACATGATAGCAAGTGTTCTCTGTGTGGGACGCCCTCCTTTGGTAAAGCCTGTTCCTCATGGTGAAGATCGCTCCCATCCTGCTTCCAAGGGATTTGTAAAATCCTGGCTGTTGTTAGACAGTTCAGTCCAGATAACAAATTGCTCAGATTTTCCTCTAAGTATTAATTGTTGCACTCTGCACAGTTTTTCTTTCTTTCTGCAGATGTACAGAATATTTTTTTTCGTTCTGGACATTACTGATGTTAATGTTACTAAGGCTGCATTGTTTCTGGGAGTTCTCTCAGTGCGTAAAATATCAGTTTGTATCTCTGTTAATTGTCACAAGGATTGGTGTTCAGGTAGGCAATGTCAAGAAATGGGATAGCAGGGATCCTAGAAATGCTCTTTATTGTCATAGGACATAGTGGCAGAGTCTTGAAAGCCTCTTAAGCGTTTCTCTGTTCCACATATTAATCTTAAACAAAATCAAAACAGAGTTGTTTTTCACTCCGTTCTCACAGCTTCTACTTTCTCACAATTGAGCTGCTGTTTCTCCTGCCTTAACATTTAATTGGCCTTTTCCCTTTGTCAAGGTTTCCCAAGACCAGCCAAACAATCTTTCAAAGATATTTAATCGATCATGCTTAAAGTGAGGTGAAAAAAAAAGAATTGGTTAAAAATTAGAATTAGGGTATTTGTTCCATGCATTTGTAATGAGTAATGTCTAAAGAAACTACCAGATGTTTATGAAGCAAAACAGAAGTTTAATATTTTTTTATGAATGCACAATGTAGATGTTACAATAAGAAAGCCATAGCTAGGGCATGAAAAGATATAAAAATGTCACAGGAAAAATGTGTGTAATCAGCATGTGATATTAATGTATGTTCAGTGGAATGAAGTTCTGAAGCTTTTACAGAAGTAAACTATGTGAAATTAAGTTTCAGAGCTAATGTTGGAATGGCTTTTGCAATTTAGTAAAAGGCAAGGAATCATTTTGTAAAAGGCAAGAAAAATTTTGAATGCCTGTAAGCAGAAAACAATTCATGAAATTTTTTTAAAATCTCATTGATTATGAAGGTATCGTACTTCCACTATTTGTAGGCCAGCAAGAATTTCAATTGCTGAGCAAGGCAGTTATTAAGTGAGTCACACCCCATTTTACAACCTTTTTGCACAGTTGTTAAGTGACTCATGCAGTCATTAAGCAAAATCTGGCTTCCTCCATTGATTTTGCTTGGTCAGAAGCTGGCTGGGAAGGTTACAATTGGTGAACACATATAACTCCATGACAGTGCAACTGTGATGAATAAATACAGCTGCCAAGTGCCCAAAGTTTGATGACATGACCACAGGGATACTACAACGGTTATATGAAAACTAGTCATAAGTCATTTTTCGAACAGTCATTAAACAAATGATTGTAAGTCGAAGACTACTTATATTTCTAGCATCCACTTTCCAAGTATACTCTGATCTTCAAATGTGAAATATCAATTTTAGGTCAAAAGCAAGAAGAAGAGTTAAATTTAAATTTACTGACAAAAAAATAAAGGGAGATTAGTATAGCTATTTCAAGCTTTTTAGCTCTCATCAGCTAGCCATACCCTTCTGAGATTTGAACCCCCTCCGCTTACCTGCAAAGGCACCTGGATTGGGGCTGAAAGGCGAAAACGGAAGCAGTATGCTCCATCCCATATTTGGGTAGACCAGGTTGTCCTGATAGACTGGTCTCACTGGAAAAACACTTAGCAAGGCAAAGAGTTCTGGTATTCATTGGTGTAAATGCTGATTGATCACATGGATTAAAATTAGTCATTGTTAGCAAGCCATCTAATCCAGGGTTGTCAAACTCGATTTCATTGAGGGCCGCATCAGGGTTGTATTTGATCTTGGGCGGGGTGGTGGTCATGTGTGTGTGTGGCCAGAGGGTGGGCGTGGCCAGCTCAACATCACTCAAGGCTCCATTTTCGACTGTGACAGTCTCCTGCAGCCCTCTCCCAGTGAAAACAGAGCGCTTGGCCTCCCCTCTGTTTTCACTGGCAGAGGGCTGCAGGAGGCTGTTGAGGCTGAAAACAGAGCCCAGGTGGGCTTGCACGACCTCCCTGAGCTCCGTTTTCGCTGGCAGAGGCACCGCAGGCCAGTTCTTCACTGTTTTCGGATCTAAGCACCCTGTGGTCCAGATCCAGCCCCCAGGCTTTGAGTTTGACACCCCTGATCTAATCCAAGACTGAAAAAATGTGCACTTTTTCATGACTGGTTCTGCAAAGTCTCCATACAGTATTCTTATGTAAGGAAGTACTGTGTATTTTAGACTTAAAAAATCATATTTAATAGACATCTCTTCTGCATAAGTCCAATGAATTATGGGTTTACTGTTGACTCTTCAGCATTTATATTAACATGGGTAAAAATTTGAAAATAGCAATTAACTATCTTCATACAAAATCTTGGAATTCTAAACCATTCTTCAATCATGTATAAATACTTTTGCAAACTGAAGGATTTGAATTGGCAAAAATCTAATTATGTTTTTAGGATTTAGTGTGAAAAAGTAAAAAGTTGTCATTGCAAGGCTTAGGAAAAATTTAGACATATGATAATAATTAACGGTGGCTTGTGGGATTGCTGGTAAAGAAGACTTATTTTTTCCTAAAGTGTACATATTGATATTTTTAAATGTGGACTTCCTTTGCAAAGCCTATTTTAGATGTAGATTTCCATTGCTGAACCTATTAAGCAATGAAAAAATACTAGACTAACACAGTGAACTGAATATAAAGCATATTCTGAAAATGGATAATTTGGTAACATTCTGCATTAGCTTTTCCTTTTATAAATTATGGTTGGGGATTTGGATAACTCCTCTCATTCTCCATTTGGATGCAGCTTTTAAAGTCAAAAGTATGGAGTTATTTGCTTATTCCAAGCAAAATACATAATAAACAATGCACTATGGTATACCATTTCATTAATGAACGATTATACAATAGAAAAATCCAGCCACTTTAAAAATGAACTGTTTTTAAGATAGCTTTCTTTTCTTTGAATGTCATTTTCCCCATTGAAATGCAATAGCAGGTCAGCTCATGCAAACATTCATTACAGTATGAAGCAATCTTGATATTTTGTTTATATAATAGTATGCTATAGTAAATGTCTATGGAGATTCTCAATCATTCAGGTCATTGTTGTTCCAAATTTGGTTTTTCAAGAGGCAACTGGACTTTCTGGTTTTGCTTTGAAGACAAAAGACCAGCTGTCTGCAAGAAGTATAAATTCTTTCATTCCCCACCATCCAGCCAGAGCTGAAGAAGCTTCTTGGATGAGAAGTGAAATGTCTTCAAAGGAAAATCACAAAGTCCAGTTGCCTCTTGAAAAACCACCTTTGGGTATGCTATAGTAATGATTTTAAACTTGTTTTTCCTGTATGCTTTCCTGGTAGATGGTAATAAATTGCAGATAGTTATGTAGGTATCCTCAACCTTTAGGTTGTTTCCCCAAACCCTGATGATGGAGCAGACTTCTTTCTCCAGAATATGCTCTGTAGAAGGAATTTCTTACACATTCTTCCAAGGAATATTCAGAAGTTCACTGTCCTTGGTAGCAGTTTATTGATCCTAAGACTCCACTAAGTGAAATACGCTATGTTTTCTGCAGAGCCCCTTCACCAACTTAATGTCAGCATCTGCTTCACCTTTGTATCATAGAGGCACTACTGGTTTGAGTGGGCAGTCCTGCAGGTGTCCAGATGCCAAGTCGTAAAGGGCTTTATAAGTTGAAAACAGTGTCCTAAATGGTACTCGAAAACCAATAGGCAGCCGAGACAAGGTCTGAAAAGCCAAATGTTGTATATCCTCACCTCCTGGAGGCCAGAGGTTATGTGAGTCACTATATTTTGAACTAATTGTAATTTCTGAATTATTGCCCTTTAAATGGAGTGCATCATAGTAGTTTAACTGGGTAGTGAGGAGGTAATGACTTACTGTACTGTAGCCAGGTTCTTCTGCCCCAGGGTCAGGTCACAGCTGGCACATAAGCCAAGTCCTTCTGGCAACAGCTTCCACCTGCTGTTCTAGCAGGAGCTGCAAATCCAGAAGGACCCCAAGTGGTAAGCCTGCTCTCTGCCAAGTATATCTTGCCCATTAAAGAGGCAACAACAGCAACGCTGACTTACTTGGATTCAGCTTCAGTGTGCTCGCTCCCATCCAGACTTGACTACCTCCAGACACCAGGAAAGAATGACAGCAGCATCTCCCTTGCGACCTGAGGTGGTGATATACAGTTGGTTACCATGAGAGCACTGGTACTCCTTGCTTTATGACCATTTGTTCAATGACCGTTCAGGGCTTACCATAGCACTCTATGGTATAGCACTTGCGGCAGTGACGGGGCTGAGGTAAAGACTTGGGTGCAGTTCAAGTTGCTGGTTATCATCTTTAAAACTCTATATAGCATGGGACCTGGTTATTTGTGGGATTGCCTTTTCCCAAAACTGTAGCACCTATCTCACAAGATCAAATTGGACAGCCATGCACCAGATCCCTTCCCTAAAATCACCATCTCCAAACTGCATCATTGCACAATTTGTTCATATCTTTGTTGGATAATATCAGGTAAAGAATAACATCTTGCACTCTCCTCCACTTTCTGAAGGAGAAAATTGATGGCAAGTTATAAATGTCATGGAAGTTCCATGCTTTGACATGGCTCTTCCAACAGAAGTTGGGGTAGCAGTCACTATTATTTTGTATGTTTTTGAAAGATGTACTTTGCTTTTCTAAATTATTATCCAGTTTTCTTGGTTAGGGTGAGCAATAGAGTTACCAATAATAATATGATTTTGTTAATGCAATCACTTATTTTAATCCAGATGCTCTCTACTGTATCACTATGTTCTTCTACTTAGATTGCTGATCCGATGTAGTTATTTTTCCATAAACAAGGCAACTCCTCCCATTTTATTACTATAGGAAAAATCTTCAACCTGTAGCATGAGAAGAACGTTACTGAAGCTTTTGTTAAGGAGACTTTATAACAGGGATGTCAAACTCGACTTCATTGAGGGCCACATCGGGGTTGTGTTTGACCTCGGAGGGCTGGGTGCATGTGATGGGGTGGGCGCGGCCACCTTGACATCACTCCTGGAGCTCTGCCAGTGAAAATGGAGCTGGGGGGGCTGCGTGTGGCTCCCCCGGGCTCTGTTTTCGGCTGCGATGGCCTCCTGCAGCTGTCTGCCAGTGAAAATGGAGATGGGGTGCTGTGTGCAGTCCCTACCCCCAGCTCCGTTTTTGTTGGCAGAGGGCTGCAGGAGGCCGTCACAGCCAAAAACGGAGCCTGGGTGGGCTGCGTCTGGCCCTTCCAATCTCTGTTTTTGTTGGCAGAGGCACCATGTGCCAGTCCTTTGCTGTTTCCAGGGCATCCCCGCGGGCCAAATCTAAGCACCTCACAGTCCGCATCTGGCCCACGGGCCTTGAATTTGACACCCCTGCTGTATAATAAGTTTGTGTAATGATAAGCATGGTACATTTATAAATATCTGTGAATTAGGACACCAGTACTTTTATACTCTGTTTGTTGGAAGAAAAAGTATGGTTGGTTGGCTTGCATTCCCAGTTCTACCCAAATATCAGGAAGTCATGAGTAGAACAGTCTCCTTCAAACTGAGTGTGATATTTTGAGAGCACTGAGAACAAGTGACTAAGATTAATTTGACACTTAAAAAAAAATCATTTGAAGCTTTAGCTTTGGTATTTTTGCCTACCTGCCAAATGGCAATTTCTGTATGTGATCTGTGAAATGGGAACGAGCAGGAGAATTTTTTTTTCAAAAGACAATAATTGAATTATCTGAATAATTTTAGTGGTTTCTTCACCCAAAAGAAAGCTACCTTGTTTACCAGGTTCCTTACTGACCAATCAGGATTTTATTCGGCTTTTATTGACAGTTGTTCTTTGGATGTTCATCCACTACATGGGGAAAAATATGTTTTTCTGGAAAACAGTCCCATCAAAGTCTCTCTCTCTCTCTCTCTCTCTCTCTCTCTCTGTGTGTGTCTCTCTCTCTGTCTCTCTGTCTCCCTGTCTCCCCTCCCCCGCTCTCCGTCTCCCTCTCCCGCC
>JANHFL010001072.1:240611-276283 GCA_032468155.1 Oxyrhabdium leporinum
CCTCCTCCTCCTCCTCCTCCTCCTCCCTTCCCCCACATCTCCTGCCTCAATTGAACACTTTGCAGAGCGTTGGCTGCTCCAAGGTCATGAATAAAGTATTCCAAAGAAAGCTGCTCTGACTATTCTAAGAAAGACCATCAGCCCCTTCCAGCCAAGAAACCAATTGGCAACTTGGCCAGTTCTTGTAACTCTGCCAGACCTTTTGACTTGAACCTGTAACTCCATTGCCTTAACCACTAATTAAAAACATTGCCTGCATTTTTATTAACTGGTATCATTTTAAAGATGAGAATATGGCTTTAGTTGTGCATACTGAATTCTTTTCTGTTACCTTGGAAGCCCCGCGGGAGTGCTAATAATTAAAAAACAAAGTCTCCTTCCTGGCGTAACCAAATTATATTTTGTTCTTTTCCTTTTCTGGAGAGAAAAAAAAATGGGACTGCCAAAGACCCTTGGCATTTCCAGCTGGGTAATGCTAGCAATTGCTAGAAGGGCATGAAGAAAAAAATTCAACCGGATAATCTTTCATTGGTTGTGAAAAGAGGCTTTCTTTTAGCCCAGGAGCAGTGTGAGTCAGTGTCACTTTGCAGAACTGATGGTAGCTTTGTAGCATTTTTTTTCTCTTCCCATTCTAACTTTTTGTATTCAGGGATTTTAAGCCACCAGCTGAGTGTCTGACACAGATACAGCTTTCTCAGCCGGATGGGTACTTCATAAGTTCTGTGTTAGCACAAACAGGTGTTTGTTTTATCTGTACATTTGCTGAAATACTCCTGACTCTTGGAAAGTTTTACTCCTTCGTCCTTACAATTCAATAGGGAAAAGCCTCAAAAGGCATTTTTTTAAATGCCACAAAAATACTCTGCTACCATGGTTCATATCTTTCCAGCATAACCCTGCTTTCAAATGGAAGATGTTTTGGTTTTCATATTATTTGGAATAAGGAAAAGTGCCAGTGCTGAGAAATATTGTAAATGAACTCCTGGGAGGATATTGTACCTATCATAGGACATAAACTGAAGCCTACATTCCTTTGATAACGCAGAATGAGACAAGATATATGTTCACTTTATATGTTTAAAACCATTTGTGGCATGCTTGGAAATTAATATACTAGGAAAAAAATAAGTTTTTGAAAGTCCCTATTAAATAGTAATTTCCATCTCATGAAGATCTGTGCTAAATTGCAAGGTTGGAAAGGAGAATGTTGGTTCATTGGCATTTGTTCTAATTTTTTTTTAATGTTGCCAACAGAAATAGATTTTCCTTCTCCCAAAGGTATCTTTTTAGCTCAGTCAACAAGGACTTCTTTTTACTGACCTTTTATGGTCTGTACAGACAGTTCCATTCATCTAGCCAGTTAGGTGGTTGCTCTAACATGAACAGTACATATATACAGCATATTTTTCCACTTGACATTCTGCTTAATAACATTCATAAAAACATGTATGGAGGGAAAGGTTAATATGAACCAACCCTAAAACAAGACCTCATTGTAATTTTAAATGCCTGTGGTTTTGATGTGTTATAACAGCCTTTATAACTTCTGGTTAGAGATTAGTAGGAGAGGTTGTCTACAGATCATTAAGGTTACCAAACTGTATACTCATATTATCTCAAAATAGAAGGCTAGTATTTTTCAGTAGTCTAGAAAGCGTGGTAAGAAAATAATGCTCTTTGTGTCATGGTGTCCTTATCCTTTGAGTATTTTTACTTTGTTCACCTTCAGAAAGTCTCTGAACCTTCCAAACCACTGTAAGAAAAGCATTTTCTCTGTTTCCTTTCCTTTTTCTCAATCTAACATTGCTTCTTGTTTGCCTGTTAGTTGTCGCCATGCTGCCATAGCTAACTACTTTGGAGATGATGTTCCCCAATGTAACAGAAGCTGTGATTACTGCAAGAATCCAGCAGCAGTGAAGAAGCAAGTAGAAGCATTACAGCATAGCACCAACAGTTGGAGTAGAACCTATATTGGACCTTCTGCTTCATCTTGGAACGCCTGTGACCCTGAGCTGTATGGAGGAGGAAAGCGAGGTTGTGGTGGCTTTGAAAGGTAGGTCTGCATTAACTAACTGGGAAGATGCACTTTTTTTGGGGGGGGGGGGGCAATGTTGTTAGTAACAAATAAGAACTGCTCTTCTTTTTTTCCCCTTTTGGTGACTTTTATGATTCTCCTGACTAAGGAGGACAAAAGTTGAGAATTTTTTCTGCGTAAGTAAGTGGGCTAAAAGTAATGATCTTAAAAACCACAGCTTCTTCATGAATCTGCCACTTTAGTAGATTACACAATTACTCTTTGTAGCTCAATTTGGAAGTCAAAAGGATCAAAAACAAGGAGGATAAGAAATATATATGGTTTAAATTGTTACAGAAATGCTTTTACATGTTTAAATGTAGTTATGCAATTCTCTTAATACAAATGTACGATCTCAGAATGTGTTGAGTTGTGTTTACTTGCAGTAAACGTTGCTGTTCTCCCTTGTGGGGCTGCAGAGTTATTCTGCCTTATTTCTATTTCCTTGTTTAAGGGAAGGGTGCAGGCCTTAAAAACAAAATAGAGAGATAGAACATATTCATGTCCATGTCGTAAGGTAATACCCTCCTGCACATGCTTCCCAAACTGACTTTAAGTTAGGGTTAGGGTTAGAGTTAGGGTTAGGGTTAACCTTCAAAAATGTTCAGAAAAAAACAAGTTTTGTTAGAACAATCTGCCAACTGTTGTTGGTAAAAAGATGATTTTATAATTTCTGTTGGAAAATTAAGCATACATTCGGCATCACTTTCTTCTTGAGAGTGAGAGTAAGATCCAAGTGTTTATCTTAACAGCTTACTCTAATATTTGTTTTTAATTTTTGCAGCACACTAGATGAAAGCTAAGGGCACTTTCTTACATTACATAGTTATACAAAATTGTTTCCATTGTATTTGTGCTGGGACAGGCAGTATGTGACCTTTTAGATGTTACTATAATAGAGACCCCATCAACCTTCTTCAGCTGTCATGCTGGCTAAGTTAGTGAACTTCTGAGTAGGCTTGAAATTTGAATTTGAATATGAGTTTGAATTTGAAACACATTGCCCATCATGGTTCCATGGTTTCATCAAATGCAGTTAGTAACCTTAAGTTACATGAACAAAAGACATTTTATTCTGTAGTAAAACTACAATCTTGTTTATAGAAGGATCCATAATCCTGATGCTTAATCCTAATGCCTAGAATAGTGGGCTTTGATCCTAATTTAAGATTTGATATAATTTTACATGACTCTCCTGTTCAACTTCCAACTCTTTCTGAGTTACTATTCAGATATGATGAAGATACCAGGAGTGTGGGTGAAGTTAATGAGGACAACCAGAAAAAGGAATGGAACATTTTCTATAACAAACAGATGAAGTTGCGCAGGGTAAGTGGAAGGGCTTTCTATAGAAGATAGAGGTTCACCTATATAGGTAATCCTCGAGTTACAAATGTAATGGAGCCTGCCAATTACATTTGTAACCCGAGGATTCATAGGAATGAATCACGTAACTTGAACGTGATCACTTCCTGCTTTTGCCCACACATTCGCTAATTGAATGCATTGGTCATTAAGTGCACAAGGGGCCTAGTGCTTTCCTTGACCCATTGAGATACCTCATGCTTCCCCCTCCCCCATCCTAGCCGACTGGGTCACTTACCTTACGTAGATCTTGATGATCAATGGAGCTATCTCCTCTCCAGCTTCTCTGCCGCGATTTCGTCTTGAGCAAAGGCTTGCCGAGGCCTACAGGGACGAGAGATTGTGTCTCTAAAGGCTCCGGTCATTTTTGCAAAAAGCCTTTGCTGATGAGAAGAGAGCCTGGGAGGGGTTCGCGTCCCTCCGGGCCTCCATTCTGGTCGGCAAAGGACTTGAGGAAAGGCTTTGCCAATGAGAACGGAGGCCAGGAGGGGCTCGCGCCCCTCTGGGCCTCCGTTCTCGTCGGCAAAAGACTTTCCTCAAGTTCTTTGCCGACCAGAATGGAGTCCCGGAGGGACGCAAACCCCTCCCAGGCCCTCTTCTCATTGGCAAAGGCTTTTTGCAAAGACAGCAAAAGGCTTTGCAAATGAAAGGAAGGCTTTGGTGCTACAGGCCTTCCCTTCGTTTGCAAAGCCTTTTATTGCAGATCTCATCCAGGCCTCCATTTGCAGAGAACAGAGGACTAAAATACTGGGAGATCATGCAAGATCAATAGCATGAGATCTTGTGTTACTGAATGACATGATCTCATTCTCTGCAAACCGAAGGCCTGAAGCACTGTAGCAGGCCAAGAAACTGTAGGCTCGCTAAATCTTTACAAGGTGAGTATCCATAGGCCTAGTGCCTGTGGAGACCCGGCTAGTAGGGTGGGTGTGACTTATAGGCAGGGCAAATATTGCAGAGGCTCTGCGATCATTCGTAAGTATGAATGACTGCCATGGTGATGCAACATCTGTAATTTCAGGACTGTCATAAATACTTGGGGGGGGTTATGTTGTAACTTCGAATGGTCGCTAAGTGTATTGTTGTAACTCGAGGATTACCTATACATCAGAAGCATGTTTGGATTGAATATATTTGAATCCTGATATGTTTCCTAAGAAGTAAGTCACATTGAGTTAAATTGAACTTAGTCCCAAGAAAATAGAGGTAGTCCTGGATTTATGACCACAATTGAACCCAAAATTTATGTTTTAAGTGAGAATTTGTTAAGTAGGTTTTGTCCAATTTTATGACATTTCTTGCCACAGTTGTGAAGTGAATCACTGCAGTTGATAAGTTAGTAACCTGGTTGTTAAGAGAAGCTCTCACTTTGTTAGTCAGAAGGTTGCAAAACAATCACATGACCCTGGGATACTGCAACGGTCATAACCAGTTGCCAAGCATCTGAATTTTGATCACATGATCATGAGGATGCTGCAAAGGTTATAACTGAAAAAAAGTCATGTCACTTTTTTCAATACCATTGTAACTTCAAACGGTCACTAAATGAACTGTTGTAAGTCGAGGACTATCTGTAAGACTTCAGAATTGATCTAAAATATTAACACTAAACCTTGTACATAGGAAGAAAGCCATTCAGTTGCTTTGAAAACTGGATGTAATTCTGGCTTTTCTCATTGCTAAGAGAATCATATTTTGGGGGCACCTTTTGTGCTTCATCACAGATATATGCATCTTTTGGGTGACCGGAGGCTGCATTGTGTGAAGGTGAAGATGTTTCCAAAACAGGTAGAATCATATAGTGTACTTGAGCAAAAGTGGGATTTTGTCTTTATTTTGTTTTGCTTTTAAATTGAAATTGTTGAGAATTGTTTCAGGGCTTAGAGTACAAACAGCAGGCATCAAAAACAGTAGTTTGTATTTAAAAATCAGACATTAAAGTGGGCAAGATTTTAGACAATATTACATAAAGATTTTGTGACTGATGGCCATTTCACAAGAATTTGCCCACTTTGAAAATGTTTCATTTATTATTTTTTATTTATTTTTTTCTAATGTACTGTCTCTGTAGTTTAAAGATCAGTTAAATCAATTAAATTTTAATGTACTTTTTGTAAATATTTTTGTAAATATATCATTAAGAGCCTATTAGGGGAGCCACCATTCTTGAATTGCTAACCCTTGCGCTACATTTTCATGCATTTCCTATTTTAAAATAGTGGGAAACCTTGCCACTGAATTTGGACAGTTAGAATTGTTTAATTTTATTTATTCATTTATACCCTGCCTTATTTTTATAAATAACTCGCAGCGAACATACGTAATACTCCTTCCTCCTCCTATTTTTGAGCTGAGAAAGTAACTGGCCCAAAGTCACTCAGCTTTCGTGCCTAATGGGGGACTAGAACTTACAGTCTTCTGATTTCTAGCCTGGTACCTTAACCCATAGGCCAAACAGATCTCAACTCAAGGATAAGGAGAATAGGGTTTCTTCACATGTGAGACTGCAGTTTTAAATTACTTCTGCTTCTAAGCACTTTCTTGAGTGGTTTCTATATAACTAGAATATTATCTAATGATATTCATACAAAATTTACTTGTACAGGTCAGAAAATATAGAATGAAGATACTGTGTGTGATAAGTTTAACAGATCTCTAGTTTAACCAGCTAAAGATAAATTACCATAATTGCCACATACGTTGGGGGAACTATTGTTATTAACCTTAATCCTGTTAATTAACCTAAGTAACCAAATTTGGTTTGAAATATTTTTTAAACTATTTAAATGCATTGATTTTTTGAGTTCAAATTTCCAATTCTTAATTAAGTTTTAGCATGCAACATTTTAAAAAACATTTCATATGGCTGTTGTTTCTGTTTAACCTCTTTAATTTCCATCTTTTTTGTATCTTTAGGGCAGAGAACCTGAAAATGATAACTTTGTTCTTCCGGGTAAATATTATTTCACATATCAGTTTTGGATAAAGTTTGCATGGGTGTTTTTGAGGAGTTGACAGTAATTACAGCCTGTATAGTAGTTTAGCCTATAAGATAAAGGGATTCAATTACAGCAACAATGGGTTTCAGATATTGGAAGATCTGAAGGATCAGGTGGGAATAGTGTGTCCAGCAGAAAATCTGTCTATGGAGATGCATAATCAGTCAATGCTTTAGCCTGTATAAACCCTAGTATGAGGACCAGTTTGATAGAATTAGAAACAAATAACCTGAAACTAGATGGTAGTTTACAGTAATGAAGAACAGGTGGAAACTGTTCATCCTGCTCAAAAAAGAGATTCTTCCAGCCTCTTTATCACACAGGTAGAAGAAAAAGGTGGAAAAATTTGAACTTTGATTTAATTATAAATGGAGCTTTCATTTTATACGTAGTAGTTGCTGGAATTCTTCTTAGTTTTTCTGTTTATTGTAGGCCTGCAGCATTTATAGATTTAATATCTACCACCAGAAGATTGTTTAATGGATATTAGAATGCTGTTTGCTCTTTGTATATAACGTTACTAACCCCAGGACTCCATGTTGGGCTGAACTACAGATAGTATAATTGCCTATGAAGAACTCCTTGCTAAAGCATTTGGATTTAAGCTGGCAAAAATAGCTAAATCAGACTTTCACTAGAACTTTGCTCAGTGCCAAATACCATTCTGGAAATCTGTGATAAATACAGATGTTTGATTTATAATGGCACTTGGGCATCATGTAAATATGTTTTAGAGCTATCTCATTAATGAGTAAGATGAAGTACAAGACAACATAATTGATTCTGTAACTTAGGTGGGACGTAAAGATATGGAGAAAAAAACAACAACCCTGCCACTCCTTTAATTGGCCTCAGAATGGATTTTATGCTATTGAAAATTTCAGAGATAACCAAAAACATGTAAGCAAAATGATGCATAATAAATAGTGGGTAAATATCAGTAAAATGATACACTTTCATTATGATCTACCTCAAAGATGAAATAACTGGCAGATTTCCAGATCATTAATAAGATGTATTCTCATCACATGCATCAACCAACAGGATGTAAGCAAGAAACACATATACAGAAAGAGTTCTGTTCTGCAGTTTGGTACAGTTATACTTCCGATTTGTGACAAGTTTAACAACATATCAGAACTTGTTAACTTAGCTTGTGTATTTGCTCCTATTGGTAGATAGTGATTGTCCCTTGAAGGATGCAGCCAATAGGAAAATTGCTAGAATTACAGTAAAGGTAAGTGGAATTTTTTTCAAAACAGGTTATTTTAATATAGTCTACTTATTATTTGTTGTCAACTGCTTAAGTTGTGATATTCAAACTGAAGAGTAACTGAAGAAAAATATAGCACAGATATGCTTCCTAGATAAAATCAGGATCAACCAAAATCTAGGTGAGCCACCCCTTCAGTGCAACTCTGTCTCTTTACAGCATTGTGTGAGCAGTTTACAAATGTCAGCATACTGCCCCCAACAATCTGGGCCCTCATTTTACCACCCTCAGAAGAACGGAAGGCTGAGTCAACCTTGAGCTGGTCAGGATTGAACTGCTGGCAGTGGGCAGAGTCAGCCTGAAATACTGCATTCTATCCACTGCGCCACCAGATGCTCTCATGCATGGAATTTTGAAAGCGAGAGAGAGATGTTTTAATATCAGATGTGCTTAATAATGTAGAAAGGTTTCTAAAAGTTCTTTTTGATTATTTGGTTTTATACTAGTGGAGCAAATCTCCCTATTCAGTAAAAGAAAATCTATGTGCTGTTCACCTGAATTTTCATGAGGTGATGAGGATTCAGATACCATTCTTTCACTGCTTCTTCCACATCCAGACCTAAAGAACCATAGTAACTCTTAGCCTCAGCTTTCACGGAGTGCAGTTTAGTTCATTATCAACTACTTGTCTCCAATATGATATAACATTCACACACAGATATTGATTTATAGCTTTGAAATGTCTTCCCGGTTATTTTTTTATTAGTACCTGTGCTTTATTTGAATTTTATGAATGCTCTAGAAACCATTCTGTAATCCCCACCAAAAAAAACTGTCCAGGGAGTGCTTTAAATGTATTTTCAGAGTTCCATTAATAAATTTGTATTTCTTTTTCTGATTTTTTTAAAAAAACTTGTCTTAGCTGTTTAGACCATGGTATAGACTTCTCCAGTCCTTATCATCCCAACTCTGTAAAACATTTTTATTTATGCCCTAAAACATGTTTTAAGAAATCAGTTAATGATGATATTGCAATTTGTCATAAGTATCCTGATTTCGATGAATATACCAAACAATTATTGTATTGGGCTCTTTCTTACTTCATTTTAGGCCTAGGTTAATCTTTTTAAAGAAAAAGCTTAACAAGCAAACATAGACCTTGACTGTATTGCTCTAACCCCAACTCCTGGAACAATTATTAGGCTAGCAGGACAGATATGATCCTGGAAATTATGCTGCTGCACATACATTAAGTTACACTTTTGGCAAGGAACACACTTCCATATGTTCTCTTTTTATTTTAGGCTCGAGAACACTGCCTTAGGATGCTGGAAGAAGCATTGGTCACCAACCGGCAAGCAGCACCAGTCACAGATAGGTAGGTCTAATCCAATTTGGTGGAGGAGTCCCAGAGCTCCCTTTGGATCCTTTTTCTCCCTGCCCTCAGACAAGTTAAGGGCACATATGCAGACCAAATATAAGAGCTCTATACTACATAGAAGGACTACATAGAAGAGCTACTATGTATAAGAGCTTTGGCTGTTCCCTGTAGTTTCATCCAGCCTTTCCTTCATGGCTCTTGCAAGGAACATATACAGGTGAAATTTTTGGATAGGGAAGGAATACACACACACACACACACACACACATTTGAAACACTTGTGTCAGTTTCAAATTCCAATATGTTGATTTGCCAGATTTCCTATTAGTCTTAAAAGAGCTAAGGAAACAAATAACTTCTGTGGGGATATTTTTTGTTCTATTTCTATTGCTATTTTTGTTCTAAAGTTGCCCTGGGATTTGTTTTTCTTCTTGAAAGACAGTCTATAAATGAGTAAACTTGCATACCACTGCCGTATTTTGAACCATGGAAAAATTTAAGGGTATTTGCACAAGTCACACAAAATGTCATCATGCTTCAAGTTAAAACTCTAAATATGCATATTCTTAGGAATGACTATGTTGGTTCTCCAGCAAATGCCATTGTTGGAATCCAAATATGCAGTTATGTGGTCGTTCTTGTATTACTGAGTAAACTTTTTTCTTATCCGAATGTGATTATCTGAATGACCCAAGTATATTTGCATCTTTTCTTCTGTGATCTAAATACTGCAATTCCCTTTGTTTCCACCAGAGGATAGCAATATGCTATAAAAATACACCATACTGCAAAAAGAAATAGGCAGATTAGACGTACTTGTGCAATAGACTAGAAATATTGAAAGGAAAAGTATAACTTTGAGTTGCTGTTTTTTGTCTTCTTATTTGGGGAAGAAGAGTCAATTGCCACCAGTATTTTTGCACTCAGGCAATAATTTGGAACTGCCAACTGTCGCAATGTGGATTCTACAATGACACCTCCTATAAGAAAATATGGAGCATTTCCTTTGTATTTGGCCACTGCTGCTCAAACTATGGGTCTGTTTTAGTTCAGGTCTTCTAGCATGTGCTGTAGAGATGGAATATGAAGCTTTCCGGACCAGTAAGATGGCAAACGTATACAAGGCATCAGTTCTAAAGAAGGTAATAAACAGTTGTGGAGATTAACCTCATGAGCAAGAGTTCTCTCTGATAGCTGGATTTCTTGAAACATATGGTCATAAAGAAAAAAGGTGGTATGTTTATTGTTGGCATACTGGAAAACGCTGTTGTCATTCCTATCAGTATGTAGATCTTCAACAGAATGCAGATTCAGTAGTAATCAGATTTGTAGCAGTTTTTAGATTAATCATTGCATCACAGTTGCATATTTCTCAAGAATATATGCTTTGAAATAATCTGCAGTGTCTGTGTCAGCAATACAGCAGTCCCTCATTCATTTCTGAACAGCCCTTCTTTAAAACTATATGGCTGCAGCAACAGAATAAAACTTCACAAAGGATTAAAAGGAAAACAACCTACTTCTTCTATAAATGTTGGCAGAGCCTTCTAGTCAAGTGAAAGTAGACAAGTGGCTTGGGATATCTAGAACAATTCATCGCTTCAACAGATGAAGGCGTTGCTCACTTTTGCATGCTTTGGAAGCCATTCTCTAACACTGAAATGGAGACTTGCATGACTCTCCCTGTGGGTAGCTCTATAACAGGAGTGTTGAACTGGCGGCCCACAGGCTGGATGTGTCACACGCAGGCCACACCCACCCCAGCTCTGCAAACGGGAAAAACTTCACGAAATGTCATGTGACGGCAACGTGACACGGCAAGTTTAACACCCGTGCTCTGTAAGAATCTGAGGCATACATAAGTGTCAGTTTCAGTGGTAAAATCTTCCTTTCAGAGGTAGAGAAGAAACACTATTGACCAAAAATTAGTAACAATTCTGCAGTCAGCTTCTAGCGTTCCTCTGTAATTTCCAGAATCTCGCTTCATTTTGGATAAGTATAAATAAGTGGCTTGAAAGACAGGCACCTTAAGGTCTGCTGCCTTCTTGAAATTGCCCCACTCAGAGGGTGATGCTAGAGACCCTGTCCCAATTGTGAATTGCCCTTTCTTGCATTGATTGTTTGACACTACAGTGGAATCTTAAGTACAACTTGAACTTAAATTTATCCCATATTTCACTGATTACTATTGTTTTAAAGATTTGGTTCTTTTATTTGTTAATTTCCCATATTCCTATATTTGGATAGGATGTGCATTTAAAAGTGGGGTGCATCTGCTTTGAATGAATCATAGTAAAGTAAGAACTTTATTTCTGGACAAAATAGGAGGAGAAAAGTCCATGCTATCTGTGCTCAAGACATTTGAATGAGAGTTCAGACAAGGGAGGAATAGTTGAAGCTTAATCCAGGTTATATTGTTAGAACCTGATCGGGAATGATGGTAATGCTACATTAATTGGTTTGTATAAGAAAAGTCTCATTCTTCAACATTTCCTTACATGAATTTCCTGCTTGTTGCAACTACAGATATTCCTTGCTTAACACTCATTCAGCAACCATTTGAATTTATGACAGTGCTGAACAAGTGATAGTTATGACTGATGCTTGTACTCAAGTCAGCCACAGTATCCCACAATTACAGGTTCACCATGTGCAACCTTCTTTCCTGGCTTCCTACAAACAGAGTCAATGGCGAAGCCAGCAAGAGGTCATAGTAGTGACCACATAAAGTCACGTAAAGTCCTTGCTTAACACCCACAGTGATTTGCTTAATAATGGCAACCAGAAGTGCCAAACGTTCTGGCACAAAGCGGTGTAGTGACATGACATTGTGCTTTATGTGTCAGTTAGCAGTGGAAATTCCGATGCTGATGACTATTTAGACTAAATGAGGACTAGTATATTGAAACAAACATGGTACAGTACCAGAGACATAGAATTCTCTGGATAGCCCTCTTTACTCTGTCCCTTTTTTCAATAAAGGTCACAGAAATTAACAAAGCTTCCAAAAATGGGGAGTTGTACGTTATCCCGGACTTGGGAATCAGTGACTGCTCCAAGATGAAAGGTGAACCAAGTACTACACATGATGACGTCTTCTGTCAAGCATCCAAAGCGAATACTGTAAGTGCTATGAACCTTTTGTTTATAATTCATTATTGGGTAGGTGGTTTTGCAACAGATTTTGTCTGATGCATAATTACCTTGAGCTTTCAGAAGTCTCTGATATATTTGCCATATAGTCGCAAAGGTGCTTTTTCAAGAGGCAAGTGGAGTTTCTTGCTTTTCTTTGAAGACATTTCGCTTCTCATCCAAGAAGCTTCTTCAGCTCTCTTGAAGCTTCTTGGATGAGAAGCAAAACGTCTTCAAAGGAAAACCAGAAAGTCCAGTTGCCTCTTGAAAAAGCACCTTTGAGACAACCATGACCTGGATGACTGAGAATCTCCATAGACATTTGCCATATCTATCCATGTACTACTACAACATCTATCCACGTACTAGTACAATTCTCTTTCACGTAACCTTGAACTGGCCAAAATGGTACACCATAGGGCAAAACTTTTTGAAATAAGGTACCTCAACTGGGCTAACTTTTAGAATGCATCCAAAATCTGGGATCCATGATTCCCGTAAAACTGAAATTTGGCAAATTTTCTGGATTTTATGACAAAAACAAACGGTGTATGACATAATACAAAATGTCATAAAACATTTCCTGGGCTTCCTGTATGACTGTGCTCTACACTTCAGCATGGGCTATTTTTAAGGCAGATACATATCTGAATGTATCCCAATTTTTCTAGTGAAGGCAGTACATTAGCTCTCTCGTTGAAGGCGTTGAGAAATTTAATAAGGAAATAATTCTGCAAGGATGACATAAGGGTGTCACATATTGTCTAGTAGATTACTATTAAATTCTCCTGTTTGTTGGTGTGTAATTTTAACTGGCCAAAATTGTGCGTCATATGGAACCATTTTTTAACCAAAGTACCCCAAATGGGATAACTGACAGAGTGCATCCAAAATCCAAAACCCATAATTCCCCTGAAACTGAAATTTGGCAAATTTTCTAAAACATTTTATGACCTAATACAAAATATAAAACATTTCCTGTAGTCCTGATATTTGACTGGGCTATACAATTCAACATGGACTATTTTCAAGGCAGATTCATCTCTGAATATTTCCCTGAATTTTTAAAAATGTTTCCTATGAAGGCAGTATATTAGAAGCTCTGCGTGCATTAGAAATAAAAGGTATCTCAGATTATTGTGCTTTTGATTTCAAATTTTCATAGGCAAATTCAAATGTTTTAGAAATGTAACTATTTTTCATCTCTTTCCCCAAGTTCAAACCCAAGAGAATGGGGATTGGATTTCAAAGGATGTCTGGCATGTTCCAGTCTGCTTCAGAGGTTCTCTCTGCTAAGGAAGGAGATGACATTAATGTTATAAAAGAGGAAATTGGCTCAAACTGGAAGGAGGACAATAGCTGTGGTCCCAAGCCTTTGGATTTGGATGACATTCTTGAGGATAAGGAGGAAGCAACCAACAAAATATGCAAAAACGGTGGTGAATCCCCTGAAAAGAAAGGACAGCATGACACTGCTGAGGCTCTCACCTCCTTAGCGGTTAGTCATGAAAAGAGAAAACCTACTAAGAAGCAGTTGCTGTTGGCAGAAGCAGCTAGGAAAGAATCTCAGAACATCTCCAAATTCTTCTCTATCCCCAAAGCAGGATGTAAAACCAAGGATTCAGAAATTGATTTGACAGAAGAGAAAATCAACTGTCTCAATGAACTGCCTCAGTTTCCCTCCCGAAGAGCATGTGAAGAGAAAGCTGAACTTCCGGAAACTGATACTGTCTTTAAAGAAGAACTAATGAGTTCATCCCCCCCAAAAGAGCACGAATCCAAGAATATAGAAGATATGCCTTTGAGCAGTGAAAGATTAGGGAGAGAGTACTCATACTCAGGATCAAGTTTTGAAAAGCTAAAGTGAGATATGTTTTTCTTTGCCTCTCAGTTATTACCTTTTTTGAAGTTAGGATAGACAGTGGGCAGTTGAATAAAAGCAATGATTCAACTATAGTTTCTCCAGTCAAATTTGAGATTGTAGTAGATCATGTTGGAGAAGCAATTGAATTTAAGCATGTTGCTCATCCTGAGATTTGAGACAGGTTGTATGAGTACAACTGAAAGTGAATAAACTAAACCTTAGCCTAGTATTTGCACTGAAATTGAGCAGAAGGATAGCTCAGTATGTAGATATTGGAGATCTAAGTGTAGGCTAATTTCAGGCATTTCCTCTGTCTCACAAAGATGTAACATTATTCTTACAAGATGCATCTGTTATACTTTCTTTCTTGAAGGGCTGAATCTTTGGTTGAAGAAGATATAACCAATGATTGTGAAAATCTTAATGGAAAAAGACCGGGATTGGCTGAAGTGAGTTATATTTTATTAAAATTATCTGTCTGTCCATTTATCCATACACACACACACACACAGAGGGAGGGAGGGAGAGAGAGAGAGAGAGATGCAAAGAGAGGCATATAGAGGGATGGGCCTGAGATTTATAGGAGTGAAGGAATAGGAAGTAGCAAGTGAGATGATTTCTGTTTGCCTGAACTAATTCCCAAATGACATTTGCAGCAAGGCCAACAAAGATTCAGGTGGCTTAATAAATTGATAAATACATGATGCTTCATCCAAGAGAAGTCAGTATCTTCTTCAGAGAATTTGTCTCTAGTGCTAACCACCAAATGACAGTGACATTAAGGCTGGCTGACTTAATTAAATTAATTGGTCATGCATCTGAAGTACACAACTGTGAGTGGGGAAAGAGGGAAGAGAGACTGCATATACGTATACAGAAAATAAAACACAGAGCAGCAAGAAAAATAATAAAAATAGCCATCAACACAAACAGGGTCTTGAGTGGGTTGCTTCTAGAGTTCAATGCTAACACTATATTGGTTTCATTGCATTGCATTTTAGTGATGCACAAATCAGTGTTAACATCATACTTGGGAACTGACATGCCTTCAGTTATTTTTGACCGTTCCTATTTTTAATGAGCAATTAGTGTTCATTTATTTTTCTTGAACAAAGGCTGTTCTCTTTTGATCATGTAAATAGCAGAAAGTGGTCAATGGCTAATATGACATCTTGCCTTAGAAGATAGGTAGACAAAAAAGTCTTTGTTAATCTTGTTGCTTTTGTTTGGTCCAAATTAAAGCAAAGGATCAAACAGTGTAGAGGAAGAGATGTGATTAGTACTGAAGATTTTGTGCTTGTTAATTTTTGTTCCTGGATATCTGTTTGATCCTTTACTTCAGTCTATTAATGAGGATAGAACCAGGCTTCAGAAAAGTCATGATAATTTCCTTTGATGAGTGTATATCTTTGAGATGCTGATGCATCTTCATTGAGAAATGTAGATAACAAAGGAATATTCTCTTACAGTATTTTGTTGGGCCTGCCAAATTTCTGTCTCTATTTTGAGGAGATTTCCATTGTACCTTTTGTTTATAAAAGTTATTCAACAAGATATTACTGAGTTATTTCCAAAAAAGACTAAAACTAAAAAAGGCTGTTACACTTTTTGATAGTGACCTTCCTGATTAATTATATAATGAACCTTCATATATCAATAAGTGGAAATATTAGATATTTTAAAAATATAAAGGGATGTTTTAAAAATATAAATAAAATATAAGATATTTTTAAAAGAAACTGGTTTTGTGAACCTGCTTCACAAAATTTCATATTGTTTCTTGTATCTGTCAGTGTTACTATTTTTTTAAGATTTGTCATTTGGTTTGGGCTGATCAATTAAGCAAAACAAATCTTGTCATATCTGTATAGAATTAGTGAAATACCCTTTGTGATTATTGCCATTTTTATTTTTGTTTTTAATGAAAATTTTAAGTAACATTAAATAGGTTCTGCTGCACATTAGTGCCTTTAAATAATTAAAACTAAGCTAAAATGCTGTTAAAATGAAAGTGTTCTGACATTTCTTATAATGGTTCTTTTTAAGTGATAAAGATGGTTAACATGCTTTTGGCTCATTTAAGATTAGCTTCATTGGGAGTGAGCTGCATTGCTTTAGAAAGATTGGAGAAAGTAATGCTGTGGTAACTACAGCGGATAGACTGTAGCGGGATATGTGTGTCAGTAAAAATTCTCTTGCCGTTACATTTTGAGCTTACAATATAAGAGCAATGATTTCTTAGCTGTTGGTGTGAGTTCATCAGAGCTATCTCCCTGCCAAGTTTGTGAATCCATGAAATCAGTCCCCCTCTTTGCCCACTGTGACTTTTGCACATCCATATATGCAGGCATACAAAAAGATACTTACTAAGTTCTAGAGTTGTGAGTTGTTATGGAGAGACACCTTGTTCCATGTGGGAATAAGTTGTTTGAGAAGAAGTGACTTCCTATTTTCTTTTACAACTATGATAAGTACAAATGAAAATTCAGCTTTTACTCTGTCATTATGACATTACTTAACATTTTTATAACTTTTTTTTTGCACTTTTGGTTTTTTCTTTTTCTCATCTTTCTCCCCTCTATTTTAAATACTAAATTAGTTCTTGCTATTTTCCAACTTTTTTTCTTTCAAACTTTAATAAAGATACAAAAAAGGAAATAAAGTGTTTTTTCCTTCTGCTTCTTGAATTAAGAAATCAGATCACATTATCATCTCTTGACACCTGCAATGTTGAGGGTTTAAGTTGTAAATCATATAGACAAAAAATATGTGTTATTTCAGAAAGGCTGCTTAGGTTTAGTCATGTAAAGTTGCTTTAAAGGATTTCTTTTTCTGCCTTTCCAGGATCTGGAGAGCCCTGCTGAAAAGAGGCTACGGATGATGAACAAATCCTCCATTTTGTCACAGTCTGAGGGGAAAGCTGGTAGGCTGGAAAAAAAGAAAGTCACTTTTGACCCAAATTTATCACAGGATGATAAGGAAAGGACCGCGAGAGGCATCCAGCCACCTTCTAAAACATTGTCCCTTAAGGAAACAGCAGACATTGTTGTAAAATATTTGACTCCTTTCTACAAAAGTGGGAAATTTGCATCTAAGGTGGGTTATGAACTATTTAATTCCCTCCCCTCCTCCTCTGTTTGATTTATGTTTCCTGATCGGTTAAAGCCTCCATGGTGACACAAAATTTAGGTATGAAATTAAATGCTGTTGCAGACGATATCTAAGGAAATGCATGGGAAAATAAAATTTCCAGTCGTGTCATCTTAGTCCCTTGTGGGGTGGGGATGGGACATAGCTGGACTGTGCTGGATAGAGCTAAGCTTGTTATTTTTTCCCCCCCTGTCACTGTATTCCAGTGAAATAAGCACAGTATTGCGTGTATTTAACTTGCTTTCTTTATGAGCAGACAGCACTGTCCTCCATTTATAATTTTTCTGTCTTTCCCCATTTCTTCTATCAATTTCTAACAAAACCCATTCAAAGGGAATAATATAAAATAGCAGCAGCGTTTTGGTGTAGGTAAGTAGTAATAAGTAGGGACGTGTGAATTGTGACATCACAAAGTTTTCCACCCTAGAACAAAACATTTCATGTGATCCAGAACTGATCTGACCTCAAAATGAGCTTCTCCAAATACTCCACAAGCAGTTTAACAAATTGGAACCCTCTTGAGCAGGGCTGTCAAACTCACGGCCCGCAGGCCAGATGTGTCATGCACTGGCAACACCCACGCCCGGTTTAGTGAATGGGAAAAAGTCCCGGTACGTCACATGACCACATGAGTTTGACACCCCTGCTCTTGAGTGTCTTGTTTCGATGTCAGAACACTCCCATTCCGCGGCTGAACAGCCCACTTCAAGGTCGGAGCCTTTCACCGTATAATGTTTTGCGCATCATCACTTGGAAGCCCACTGCCTGGAAGTGCCTTCTCATTCATTGAGGAACATGCATGTAAGTCAGCAGTTGACTCCTCTTCAAGACATTGATGTCTGCATGAGCCTCTCCTAGATTCAATTCGGCTGTTCTTCTGATCTCCTTACAGGGGATTGTGCATTTAATCAGAATGGTAACATCACTAGAGCTACTTTGCTTTCTTGCCAGGACAAAAATGTTGAATTCTAAACTTGCTACTCTACCACAAGGATAAAGAGCTGCAGTATGCCCTGTAAAGGCAATTTATTGGATAGGGAACAACCTATTTATTGCTTGCTTATTCATTTAAAATGTGCAAAATGCTGATATATCTAGTGATGCCTCCCTTAGCACATACCAGAGTCTATCTAGCGTGGATCGAAACAAAGCACCAACATCAAGCATCTGTTTTATTTCCAATAATGCTTCTGGGGTCTAGTATAACTCTTAGAAAATAAAAATGGCAGGTGACTTAACCCTGTGCTTTGTAGATATGCCTACCTAACTTCTCAGGAGAAAAAGGCAAAGATAAATCAAGTGGTAGAAAACACTGTGAAAGTTTTGAGTGGTTGACAGGGAGCGACTTCCCAATGTGCCTTCTGGGGAGTCATTGTGTAAGACAAATTCTCAAAATTAAAAAATCCAAATCCCTTGTAGATCTCTGGATCTAATACTATTATATCCTTATGTTATCATTAATATTAATGATAATATAAGCATCTAATTCAGGCCAGGGTGTTTTATGGCCCCTGGGCCATCTTTGGCTTTTGGCTGTCCCTGTACAGCACGCATGAGGTCAGTTGGAACTTAGAAATCAAATGTAAACAAGCAGGAGACAAAGCCAAATCGGGTCCGACTCTGTGCAGTTGCCCTGCACTCGCTCTTTCAGTCAGTTGGCAGCTGCAGAGGTGTGAGGAGACGCAGCATTTTTCTGCTCCTGCATAGTACTCGCCCTTTAAATGAAGCAGTCCGAGGCGTTGAGGTGATGGAGTTTGAGGACATAAAATCAGTTTGGCTCTTCACCACAGTCCTGGTTTCTCATGTGGGCCCTTGGGAAGATTAATTGCCCATTCCTGATCTAGCAGAATGTGGATTTGATTTTAGTTTCACAGCCTTGACTGACTTGTGATGTCTAATTGTTTCCACGTGTACCTTCTATTTGAATCACAGATAGCGTGTTCCCTATTGTATGATAAACAGAGCACCTTAATTACGAGGCTGCCCAGCTGGGCATCAATTACTTTGTCTTGCATAGAAGCACGAGAGCTAAACATTAATGAAGGAATTGCATTCCACTATGCTTATTCTGCCCTCTTATCTCTTACCTGGCAGGATTTGTTCAAGGGATTTGCCCGACACGTCTCTCATTTGTTGGCTGCAGACAAAAGTAGTTTCCGCAAAACAGGTGAGTTACCAAATAAAGAACGGGGCGAAGGAATGTCTTGTGCTTTGTCCCTCTTATTTTGCAAAATTGTTGACTTGTAGAGATCTCTAATTTTCAGCTCTTTTTTTGGTATGGGGGGATAGGGTATAGTTAAGCTTGGTTAGTATTTATGATATAACGGAAATGTTTTAAAATGTTTGTGTTGTTGATAAAGTATAGGTATTGGAGATATATATGACTCTCAGTAATTGGAGATTATTTTCTGCACATTTTTCTTGCTCGCCATTAGCTCACTTTTATTCATTCATTTATTTATTTATTAGCCCCTCATATCCTGGACATAAATTGTTTCAACTTCTACCCTCAAAACGACGCTATAGGACTTTGCACAACCAGAACAACTAGATACAAGGACAGTTTCCCCCCCCCCCCATGCCACCACTCTGCTAAACAACTAAATCCCACAACACTGTCAAACTATTTAGTAAGGCTGTATTACTATTGTTCTTCTCACCTTTCCTATTTCCTATCTCCTTTTCTATTTATGGCTGTAACTTTGTTGCTTGCATCTTTACGATTTATATTGTTTTAATTAGTTTCCTAGTATGATTTATGTTGATTGCTTATTTAGTATCCTATGACTATCAATAAGTGTTATATCTTATAATTTATGATGAATGTATTTTTATAATGACTGTGATCATGATTTATCACTTATTGCTTGTATGTACACTGAGAGCTTATGCACCGAAGACAAATTCCTTGTGTGTCCGATCAAACTTGGCCTATAAAGAATTCTATTCTTAATTCTATTCTCACCACATTCTATGTCCTATCATGTCCCGTTGATCGTATTTTGCAAATACCGTTTGAGCTAATAGGCACAATTTGCATCTGGTAATTAATGAGAGATGTGATAAACTGTGATTAAGAATGTCATTATCTCAGGTGCCACTCTTTTTGTTTGCAGTGAAAGAAGAAGCGCAGAGGCTGATCAAGACATTTTTCAAAGGACGGGACAAGTGTGAAAGCGAAACAGATTGGCAGGAGCTAGCCACTTTGGAAACGTGACTCATGAACATGACTGCTTCATTTTGCCGGTTGTGACAGAAGACTGTCCCTCCAGGTTTCGCTGTAGCTACGCTTTGTAACAATGCAATGGGGAAGCGAAGGGAGAGGGCAGCTGAAGAGATAGAGGTGCCAGGGTTAAGGATTTTATCTGCACGGTAGATTTTGTCTGTCTAGAAAAAAAATAAGTCATGTCGCTGTCAGGTTTTAAGGGCAGCCCGCTTTCCTTCTTCTAGCAAGTATGAGTGAATTGAATTTTATTATTTGGCTAGGCATATGATTGTGACTGGAGAGTCTCCAGTCTTTTAATACAGATTTTACTGGCAGCAGCCTTAAATAGAAGAAATGCATTTGCCTCAGTCAGTATTTCTTTGCTGTGAGAGTAAAGTGTTAGAGAGTACTTTGGGAGAGACCAGTTAATTCATAATTGGAAGGAAACCCGGAAGGGTTAGTTTGGCCAAAGCTCTTTGGATTTCTGTTCTTTTATGGTGTTGACATGTTTCTTTTATTCTAAAAGTATTTTCTTGGACCAGAATATTTTTTAAAAAAAGTTAAAGCTCATAAGCTGTAACAAAATGTGCTGAGTTGACCGGGCAGCATATTGACAGAATTTTCCCTGAGTTGGTAATATAACAAATTAAATGCAGCAAATTAAGGGCATAGTAACCAGTACTAGTTAAACACATGCAGTGCTTTGTTTTTTTAAGTGCTGTTTAGAGACTTCCAATGTGGGCAACAGGAACTATTTTGATGCTTAAACTTTCCTACATTATTTTCATTCCCAATTACTGCTCCAGTAACCCTGCTCTCCTACGAAGTTCTAAATGCGCAATTAAGGAATTCTGTCCTCCTTTTGCGTCGTCTGTCAGGGGGACACCCCCCCCCTGCCAGCTGCCCTCATAAGTGTTGGTGTAAGTTTCCTTCATGTCTGCACCAGTATGACCAGGGTCTTTGTTGGCTGGGAACGATAGAAGTTATGCCTTTAGACTGGGTTTGGGAAGAGAGTTCTGAAACATTATTTTTAAGGAGAGAATTAATATTGTGTCTTGCTTCCGTTCCAGTTGGCATGTCTTTCTTTATCCAAGAGGGACTATTACACACCTATTATGTTTAGAAATGTCTAGTTAGGAGCAGATTTTTTTTTTTCATAAAACCTCAGGAATAAAGGTCAACAATACCTCCCTTCCCAAAGATTCTGTTCTTCGATATTAATCGAATGGAAATGCCTGATATATTTAAGGAAAATGCCATTGCAGTATCAGTGCACATTGCTCTAAAATTATGTAGTAGTAATATTTTTCATTGCATTTTTATTTTTGCATATGGAGTAAATTTTAGACCCTTACAGGAGATCATTATTCACAAACATTTTCAGTGGGTTCTTGCAAGACTGTTACACAGATTACTTGTACAGTGAGGTGCTGCAACATTTTGGGGGACCCTTGGATTTGCCACACTATAAACATGGGTTTGTTGTACTAAAATGCTTTTAAATAAATAATGTAAAATTAGCACTTTAAAATATGAAAAATGTGAGAAATTTATCAACTACTGTAATAGTCTCCAATTCCCACCCTGAAGTTGAGTTGCTTCAAATAGTTTTGTTTTCAGGCAAGAAAAAGTTTTTTACAGCTCTCATTCCCTATCACAAGTAGAGAAATAAATGTGCATTTGAAAGAGATGAGCTCATTCTTTTCATATGTCACATACTTAAAAGCCATACTATTGTGCTGTGCCTCCAATCTGGACCTAACTAGGAACTCAGTATTATGGCAAAGTGACCCAGAGCTTATTAGGAAAATGCTGCTTTATTGATATTTAAGAGAAACTGAATATATTTAGGGATTCTTGGTTAAAATAGTAGTTTTTATCATTATGGTTTTTTGACCTGTGCCTTAGATCTGTCCCCAGAGAAGCCACTGATCTTTCTATACTGAGAGACAGACGAAGGCAGAATTGTGGAAGAGATCTTCAAATTAGTTTCTGCTAGAGAAATAGACTTTGTAACTTTAAAGGTACATGGAAAGCTGCTAATAAAATTAATGTTAAAGACGTTACTCTAGTGGCTTTTATTTATTCAGAACAAAACTTTGTGTGTCTGGTATAGTTAATTGGTGACTACTTGGCATAGTCCGTGAACTAAGAGAATTTCCAAATGGGAATCATTCTGCATTCCATGTAAAGCGCACACAATTGTTTGTGTTCAACAGCTGAGCCGATTTATTTCTGACTGCAGTGTATCTGAAATGGCAAACAAATTTTCCCACTTGCAATCCTGAAGACCTACCAAATGGTGGACAGAATGAATTGATTATTTGCTTAGATCAAATTTTTACATAGAATAAAAGGCTAATCAAAAAAAAAGGAAACAAAGGAACAGAAAGAAAAAAAGTACAAGAAATGAAAAAGAAAGATTTTGTACCATATACAAAATCAGTTTATTATCAATCTTTTCTCATTTATTATCCTCAACTCCCAATTAAAAGTTTAAATTCTACTTTATTTGCAATGTTAGTCTGTAAATCCTTTGTATCAGGTGTGAATTTGTATCTACAATTTCTTAGCTTTTTCACAAGTACATGATAAAATGTTCCCTCATACTTTTTTTTAATGTAAAGTGTTTTTTTTTGTTGTTTTTTTTTAAAGCATACATATCATTACATGGACAGTGTGGTGGATGAGTATCATTAATTCCAATATAAGATATATATATATATATGGCTGCCTTCTCTTCATCTTCAGTGAAGAGGGAAAGAACCCAGGGTCCAGCAGGAGAGCCGCCGCTTCTTATCTGTCACCCCTGCAGGGTGACTTCAGCCCTTGGGCGGGGGGGCGCGGGGGGCGCGGCTCTGACGCAGAAGAGTCGACGTGGGGATACAGAGCACCATTCCCCTGCATCGATCCCGACGCGACGTCAGCCCGGAAGTCCGTTCCCTCATACTTTTAGGTTTCAAATACCTTTATACATTTTTTTAAAATTAGGAGTCGGAAGACCTTTGCCTCACCCTTCCTTAAGCATAGAAGCTGACCAGGTGATTTTGGGCTAGTCATTGTCTCTCAGCCCTAGACTGGAAAGTGAAAAAACATCTGTCTTCCAGTCTGGTTAGATTAGCATGGTAGATTATGGCCCATAACCTTAGTCAAGAGGTATTCATCCTACAATGGATTGATTCAGTCTGATAATAAATACAGTGGTACCTCAGTACTTACCGTTAATTGGTTCCAGGAGGTACGATGAGTATCAAAAACGATGAGTACCAAACAAATATTTCCCATAAGAAATGATGTAGTAAGTCACAAAGCCAACGCCCAACAAGTTTTAACTTGCCCGTTAAGTGCCAAACGATCAGTACCGGGATGAAATTTTCATGTCAAAATGCGTTAAATACCAAATTCGATGAGTTTCAAAGCAGTTGAACACCAAGGTACCAAGGGGTGTTTATATGTATGATAAATGTTTCAGGAAAGAACACTAATGAATTGTTTTTTTATTTATTTAGATAATTTAGATACAAACACAGTAAATGGGTATCAGAGAGGAATAGTCTTCTCTAACATAGCAGCTCTTGTGTATCAGAACAGAACTTTAATACCATCTATACTTGTAATACAATACGAATCTAAGTTTTCTCTGTGGTCAAAAAGAGTGAGAGCCAGCAACGCCGTTGTAAATATGCGGTTAGGTGATCCACCCAAAGATACGCCAAAGCAGCTGTGGCATATTTCTACGGCTTGAAGTTGAGAAGCTGCTTTTGCTGTCTGCAAGTTTAAGGGCTGGAAGTGATGCGGGAACGATGATAGAATAGTGATTTAAAAAGAATAGTGGTTTAAAAAGAGAATAGTGGTTTAAAAGAATGACATTTCCATAGCTCACTTCAACTTGGGAGAAAGCTCCTGGCAAGTAGACACATCAAAGGAGTACAGGCATTTTTCGAGTACCAGGAAAAGATATTGCAGCCAACTTCTCTTGGTTGTCACTAAGCCTGGGAATCTGGTCCCTCACTGATGATTGTAATTAAATGATATAATGTTTTAGCCTGTCAAAAGAGAAAGCGGTGTGAAATGTTTTTTTCCATCCCTTTCGGACATGCAGTTTCTCCTTCCAAAGCAAAGTCTCAAAATAACTCCTATCAAACCTTCCATATAACTCTCTCTGTGCCTGTATAAATACAGCGTATAACTTTTAGGATAACATGCTATTTCTTCATAGAGAAAGCATTTGAATGCTTTAGAGCCATAATTGGATCGATCAGAATTTTATCTACTATTTTTTTTAAGAAATGTATTGTTTTATTGGAGAAAATAAAATATAAACAGTAAAACAAAATGAAACAAAACAAAAACATACATTCAAACCTAGCAACTACAACAAAAAGTGTACAAAAAAAAAATTAACACGTGATATTAATTAATATCACAAATTAAATTTAACACATAATCCTACATATTTATCTATCCTCCTAAGTCTTTTTGCTTGGTCTAGACCACAAGTCATTGACGTAAGCAAGCAAACAAACAAAAAAAGGCTATTGGGAGGCACAGTATTCTCCCTTTTTCTTAAAGCTAGAATAACCCCATTTTCCCCAAACATACACTGAAAGCTGATGTTGCAAACCAGGGTTGGTTTGTTTTTTTACAGTGCAAAGTCACAGCTGCTGCCTATATTGATCTATGCTACGCTATCTGCATGACTGCAATAAACATGTGGAATATTTCCATAAAGAGACGGCACAATTGATGTTACCTGTTGTAATTCAAACAAGATCGTCTTGGGATTATCTATTGAGCCATAGTTGATTTCTATGCCTGGAGGGCCAGCGGCTCTGGATGGGTGTAAGGATTTCATCCATAGTATCTGGTTCAGTGGAATGATGATTTGATTGCTCTGCAGATGAGGAAAGATAGGCATAGTGGACATTGCAGAATCAGTCATCTTTTTCGTACTTTAGTATTCCATTTCACTTTCAGTTGGCTCCCATTAAGGAGCAATGTTCTCAATGAAGGCCATCGTAACACGTCAATAAGAAATTTTGTGAATGATTTTTAAAAGTGAATCCCAGGCATGTTAGTTGCCCAATTCTGTATGCGTGTGGATTAAAATACACCAGTAAAGTTCCACTGAAAGTGACCAACAGCATTCAAATATTGTGAAGACAGAATGCTGCTCTCTAAATAGAGTTGTGTTTTGGCAATGTTGGCTATGAAAGGTTTAATCTAAAACTATAAGTGCTTTTACTAGGCTTGTAAGCTGCTCCAGTTTGTTACCAGCCCTGAGTGGCTAGCATCCAAACAAGGTTAAAATAAGAAGCAGAACAAACCATTACAGCCACAAGACAGTGTCGTCTTCACATGCCAGGCAGCATTGACATACACTTAAAAGAGATCTTTCTTGTCAGCCAGCAAGCCTGAATGAAACAGCTCGGTTTTATTGGCTTTTAAAATCTCAGCATGGCTGGGTGCTAACCAAATTTTGTGGAGGATGCATTTCAACAAAAGAATAAAAGTATCTTCTGACAAAATACAGGCCAAGGAAAGATTGGTATCCTTGACAGAACCGGGAGGCAATGTCCTGACTTGACTGGTATCCTATTATTTAAGTTCCAGTGTTTCATCCATTGTGATATTCCTGTTATAACCCTACCTGGGTTTCCCTGCTCATTGCAACAATCTCTTCCTGGTTCACTCCTACAATGCAAGGTGAAGGGATATCTGGAGCACTGATCCTCTCCACAGAGAAAACATTATAGCCAAAGAGCTGCAGCTGAATCGCATGTTCTGCAAGAAGAGAAACAAGATAGTAGGAGTGTAATATGTCAGACTCACAGGCAAAAACCAAACCAGCTGTGCATGTTTTCCAGGGCAAGTTGCCATCTCTGCTAAAGGAGGAATGTGGCTCAAAGCCAAGCCATTGAAGCTGTGGCACTTTCAGAGCTGCCCAAGCCCCCAGACCCAAACCCTTTGCATACCCGACGATGCTTGCAGTTGTGGTTGGACGGCTATTGCCATACGATTCCCTGCCTACAAACCATCCCAATTGGGTAATTACAGCAGAGTTGGGAAAGGCTCTATGAGAACAACAGGAGAGACTGCATCTGTTTTTTTCATGATGCTAAGGAGGTTTGCGTTTTGTTCTGAGGGATCATTTCTGCTTTTGTTAGCTCCACTAGATGTACCAAATCAAGAAATCGACTACACAAAAGGGCCAAAATGACTTTTACCGAGATTGTAACAGAACCTTGCAAGCCTGTGATGTACCGCTTCTCTTCTTATATATAGTTCAATGAATTAGGAAGATGTTTGTGAGCTGCTTCTAAATGTTATCTGGCTGTTCTGAACTTAAAACATTTTTAACCCCTTGTTGCCTTGGCAATAGAGCTTGCGTATCTCTGTCAAAGCATTTTTCCTTACTCTTGCTGATCCATGTAGTCCTTGCCTCTGGCCTACATATAAAAATGAATATTTATACAAGGGTCCCTTCACAGACTGAACAGACCACAATTGTTGCTATATGTTTGGAGAAAATGGGTTTACCCACATTTGTTAGCTGTGCAAGCAGATGTGGAAAGCTTTTGTAATAATGTCTTGAACAGATTTAAAATAGAGAACTATCCTCAATTTGCCCCACATACAGGCAGTCCTCAACTTACTACCACAAAATTTCTTAGCAAAATTTCTGTTGCTAAGTGAAACATTTGGTAAGTGACTTTTGCCCTATTTTACGACCTATCTCACCACCGTTAGGTGAATCACTGCAATTGTTAAATTAGTAGCATGGTTGTTAAGTGAATCTAACTTCCCCATTGACTTTGCCTGTCAGAAGGTCGCAAAAGGGGATCACAGGACCTTGGGACACTGCGAACGTCATAAATATGAGTCACTTGCCAAGCGTCCAGATTCTGATCTGGTGACCATGGGGATGCCACAATGGTCATAAGTGTGAAAAATGATCATAAGTCACTTTTTTTCAGTGCCATTGTAACTTTGAATGGTCACTAAATGAACTGTTGTAAGTCGAAGACTACCTGTATATGGTACACGGCTTTGATTTATGTGCCAGTTCTAAATGTAAATTACAACAAATCTCCACAACTCTAACACATGTAAAAGTGATCCTGTTTCAGATCCTGCTTAAGATATTATTACCTTCACAAGACTTGCAGGGCCCTTTTCTCCCGGGAGTGGAAAATTCAGATCTAGCGGAGACGAACAGTTTAAGGAAATCATCGGATGCCTTGCAGAAGCTTCTGTTTCTAGTCGCTTTGGCTCTCCACTCCCCTGGATATCGGGCACATTTCCTAGAATTAAAACAACAACAGTTTCCACTACCTTAAAACTCGTAATTTGAGATTAATATTTATTGCTGCTTTTTGAAAAAAAAAATATCATGCTGAATCACAAGTGCATGTTGCAAACGCTTTTAGAATAGTAATTCCCCCAAAATATTTTAATTTACAAAAGGAGTACTAAGTCCTAGATGAAACAAAGCAAATGAGTACACTCTTCAGAATACTATAAAAGATAGGAAAAGAAGTGGAAATGACTAGAAACAAAAGAAGCTGTTATTTGACTTGTTTTGTATACTTTTTTCTCCCTGACCTCAACATCTGGCATTAGTGGACTGGAACAAAGTACTTATTTCTGGACTCTCTATATATAGTGTTTTTAAAATTATGTTAGAAGTACAAAAATATAGATGACTCTGCAAATGGCCCACCTCTGATTTAACTCAGCATTATTTTGTTTTTCAACAACTGTGAGCCAAATAAAGAGAACCATGAAGTTCATAAGCCTCTTCATTATTTTTCTGCTGCATCTGGCATTCAGTTATATATTGTCCTATTTATTTTCATGGCTAACAATTAATGTATCATCTTTCCATGAGTGGGAATCAGCCTTGATTTTCAAGAATATAGTATTTGCAAATACTGGTCTGTAAATCATATATCTATAGCTACAAAATGACCCGTAGATAACACATCAGACCAATGGTACATTCAGAATCTTGCTCTTTTTTCAACCATACTTGAACTCATCTAATTATTTCAAAAACCAGATAATGGTATATAAAATCATATTCTAAAAATATTCTAAGTCAACAAGGCATAAATCACTTCAGTGCAAATGGATATACCACAATATTAATTCTGAAAAATAAGTGACTTTCAGGAGAAAGACAACATTATCTCAGCTGATACCGAGGTGCTGTTCTCTTTGTTTGGATGGATGCAACTCCATGTCTTCATCATCCTCATAACTTCTCTTATGGCGACTTGGTGTGTATGATGTTGATGGACAAACTCGAGCTTGACTTGCACTATTATAAGCGTAAGTTTTAAGTTAAGGACAGAATCATTCTGATAGCATGAATAAGCTTATCTGAAAATTTAATTAAACATTTAATTTAAAATTAAAACAATGCTATTTATTTCCAAAGATGAAGGAAAAAATAACATTTTATAAGTTTAACATATAACTACATCATGTAATGTTTCATATTCTTATAGAATTTTAAAATAGTGTTGTAGAAATATTGAAGAATGAACGTAGGCAAATTAAAAAAAAGAATACTACACAAGTGCTAGGAGACTATGTGGCAATAAGGAAAGAGCACGATTTGGCTTACAATAGAAGATCATTCATCCGTAAATGTTATTGTGTATTTGTGTGTATGTATTTGTTTCAGAAACTTATAGTTCCTTTTTTACCACCCTGTAATCCCTTAATTCGGGGTATGGCTGCCTACCTTAATATCTAACTTGGGGCAAAAAGAAATGCAGAAAATAATGCTATCTGTATCAAAAAATTCAACAGTTAAAATATAATACCATAAATAAGGTAGCATACATAGCAGTTTATAGGTGCTGCACCATAAAAATTTATATTAGAAAAGCAATGAAAATGTGGCAAAATTGCTTAATGTGTGCTATTTCAATATAAATTATCTCCTTTCCTCCTTATTATAATTCCTTATCACTTGACATAGAGAAATATCTCGCTATCACAATCAGCTCGGAAAAGATGTTTTCTGTCTCAACTCATGCACATGATCTAAACAAAAACAAAAACCTGTCCCCAAAGGTGCTTCCTTTATGAATTGCTAATGGATTCAGAAAATCATGATTCTATTATTATAGTTAAAAAAAGCTCTTTAAAATGTCACTTTTACAGGGGTGGGATTCAAAAACTGCAGCAACGGGTTCGTTGCCCGGTTGCTGGGTGGGCGTGGCCATGGTGGGCGTGGCCTAGCTGGCCTCCTGCACCATGGTAAGAGGGGCGTTTTTGCCTTCCCCGAGGTCCAGAGGCTGTCCTGCAGCCTCTGGGAGAGTGAAAATGGCCTCCCCCTAGGCTCCGGACACTCCGTTCTTCTCCTTCCCCGAGCCTCCGCGTGCACCCTGCACTTACCTGCATCCACAGTGGGCCACGTGGAGACTCCTGGGAAGGTGGGGAGAAGTGGGCAGGACCAGCCAGGAGTGGGATTTGGGGATTCGGTGATCGCCGCAGAATCTTTGCTAAGGATTCGCCCAAACACCCACAAATCCCCAGCAGCCCACCCCTGCACTTTTATTAACGCTTCTTCAAATAGCCATTTTGTTCATTCTGTAGCTTTTGTTGGTGGAGTCAAAAGAAAAATTCTGAAGGTCAAACTCTGATCTATCTATATCTACAAAGATCAGAGTTCTGCAAGCAATGATTTTCCCTGTAATACTCTGTGGAAGCAAACACTGGACTTTGAAGAAGCAGGATAGAAAGAGTACTCTGCTTGCTGTTGAAGTATACCATAGCCAAGAAAATAAATGAATGGCTAATAGAACAAATCAATCCAGAATTCTCACTGGAGATGATAGTAAAAATTATCATATTTTGAATAAATGATGCAAAGACTTAGCTGCCCTAAAATGTCTTATGCTGGGAAATCTGGAGAAGAGTCTAACCAGAAGCAAGGTGGCTGGATTTAATTACAGCAGTAATGATTGCATCACTCGAAGACTTTGAAAGGTTAGGTTTGGAACAGACTATGCCAGAGGAAGTCCATCTTAGTCATCACTAAGAGTTGACACTTGATGGCATATAGTCAATCAACCAATCAATACTTTTCTATCAAGCGTTAAAGAGCTTGCATTATCAGCATTACCACTATTTTTGTATTTTATATACATCAGTCCACAATATAATAAGCTATAAAGGATATTTCTTTTACCCACACTGATTCTCCTGGCACTGGAACACAGTAAAAAGTCTGTCTGTCTGCAGTTACAATTTGTTTAGGATTTAAATCTATTTCTTGATGAGGCTAGAAGAAGAGATATTATACATCACTAGCATACTATAAAAAGAAAAAAATATTATAAAGTTGTTATAAAAATGAAATACATTTGATTTTTTAAAAGGGAAGTAATCTTAAAATAAATTTATAATTAGTGTGCTAGAAAGTAATATTTATCCTAAGGAATTACAAGGAATGAACATTAATCTCTATGGATCAAAAGTTCCAGTAACTACTTTTCTGACATATCTAAAATAATGAAATGCTGATTCTGGTTTTTTTTATATCAACAATAGCACAGTGCTAGTTTGAACTGTATCATTTGAAGCATGACATTTCCTTGTTAGCAATATAGTATTCAAGTAGAAGCATTAGTGAAATATATGGAGCCACATTTAAATTAAATCCACGTCTACACAACATATATTAATGTATGCTATTGATCAATCCATTTTCTAAGTGCTTTTAACGTCATCAACACAGCACCAAATATCTATATGTAAGTGACATAAGCATATAAATTGGCAGGTGTGACCCCCAAAGAAGTCTTACAAGAAAACTACCTGGAAGAGATCCCAGAACACTCTTAGCATCAGAAGTAGAATATATGTTTGGAAAGGAGAGGAACAGAACATCCCACAAAAGGGTAATAATTAGCATACAGATTTTCTGCACAGGAATACAATATACTGTAACATTAATATTTTTTTAACTACAGCCTGTATGCTTCCCTCTTAAACTTATTTTCCAATCTCAAGTTTTTGAAGCATTGTTAAGTGTTAAAATGACAATGCTAAAAATACACATTCATATAGCATTCTGCGTCTGCCTTAATGTAAGTCTACTCCATGTATCTGATAAGGGTGAATTTTTCTTCCCTTTATAAAATATTAGAATGTGTGAGGGTCTACTACTTTTAAAACCTACTGACACTGGCATTACTGCCTTGTACATTCAAAATAGAATAGAGGCACAGATTCTGCAGAAATACGTTTAAGGAGGACTAATTTGTCACTGATTCCATACACCAAATGAGGATACATCAGTGCAAATGAATGCTCACTTATATTGTTTTATTTTTTTAAAAAAAGCACAAGAGAAGGGTGTGGGAGGTACATTCTATTCTTTTCTTCTTTTCTTTCCTTTCCTTAAAAACAAAAGTTTATGCTGTGTGATTATTTATTACTACAAAAACTTGTGTTCATCTCCATTTCTTGAATCTACGATTGCATTCAGAAGCTTTAAGACAAAAATCAATTAACACAATTATAACCAAAAAATCCAATGCACCACCATTTGGGCTTGGATGAACAAATTCATCTCCAAATGCCTTTTTGAAAAGCCATGTTTTTCAAGTTTTCCAAAAATGTATCCATAGAATCAGTGAAAGATAAAATAGAAAGAAAAGGATAAATATTATAGTAACTTAAATGTGTTGCCATAATTTCCGTAGCTGAACTTACCCCACATTCTGCTACATCTCTGTATTTTCCAAAATGCATAACCTGTTAAAAAACATAAAATCACTACTGTATTCTATACAACTTCTTACCATGTTCTTTTGGGGGAGATTTGTGGGGATTTGTAAATATTCACTGTTACCTTTACACCATTATCTTTTCTATGAACATAGTGGTTCTACTTCTGCCAAGTTCAATATATTCTTTTTTTAATGCTTCATTCTGAAAAAGCTAAGGATTAATTTATAATATTTTATTAGTTCCAGGCAAAGCATCTGTTCCACTCCAATATACAGTACATGAGCAGAATTACTAAGGAACTATTATTAGACGTGGATTGTTGATATTTCACTTAAGACTACACATAGAAAAATCTTAAGAATTCCTTTATTTCATGTGATATTCTTACAAAAGAGGCACTGGCTGTTCCTACAAAAGTCCTATGTCACATGGAATAAAAAGGAAATTATGGACCTAGCAAAGATAGACAACCTTGTGGAGGGCAAGACCAAACTTAACTCAGGAAGAAAGACAAGGTCAAAAAGTGTGTAAGGCCACAGCACAAATATGGTAGTCCTGGAATTGTTTTGATAAAAGTTTGATGATTTGGTTTTGATGTTCCTATTTTATACTACAGGGGCTTTTATATCACTCTAAGCAACAATTTATGAAAAATTGCTCTAAATTTTCAACAACCACAGCAAGAGGAACAAGCACCACAAAAGGAATAATACGGCTGGGTATGAATATAGGTGATCAGAACCATAGTGAAACTAACTTACACGTGATTTAGTAACTGTATCAACAGTTTCATAAACGTTCATATAAAATTCAGGATCAAACATATCTTGAACCATACAGCGAAATTTTACTAAGCTATTTGGCTTCAGATAATGTAAAGGAACATCGTTCAGTGATGGTACCTGTAAAACAAAATTCAATAATTATCAGCTTTGTGAGTCAAGCAGAAATGTGTATCTTTATTTTCAATGATTAATGTAATTATATTTTAATTTATGCAAGTCTGAAGACCTAATACCTACACAGAAAGGCTGATAGAATTTACATTGATTTTATAAAAAAATTTTTTAGTAATCACTGAAATAAATGAGATTTAATTCAGTTATGCATATTTGAGATTCAGTTGATTAACTAAATCTACTCTATAGATTTGGACCTCCAAAGTGTTTAACAAGAAATTAAAAAATGGGCTAATCAATAAAACTCTATTTTTCAAACAGCCGGTCAGTTACTGAAATAAAATGACTGACTAAATGATTATATATATCCCATACAATTTCTAATGAGCCAGAATTCAATTTTCTGAATGTGTAGGTTTAATTTGTTCATCTCTTGGGATCAGGACAGAATTACTAAAAAACTGTATTGTAGATGTTTGTATATTCCTTGCATCTTCCTTATTCAAACAAAAGTATGACAATGCATTCTATAGTCTTTAGGTTAAGGAAATGACTAAAAAAAACACTAATGAAATTATCACACTATCATAACTCTTGAATGTGCAGGAAATTTACTCAGAAGCAAAAATTTAAAGACTATACATTTAGAGATCTTATATCCAATTCCAATAGCAATTTCCTGTTTTATTTCTGTAATGATATACTTAACTAGAAACTCAATTTATTTTAGAATTCCTTTTAGCTTTACTGTATGCTTAAAGTTATTCCATGCCCTCCTATCCAAGTTGTCTAAAGATTTTGAAACCCATCATTAAATAATTTTAGTTTTGATAAGTAAATATAGCCTTACCCAGTTAGTTGCATTATTTTCTTTTAATTTCTCTTTGAAGTACTCTGTTACTTTGCTTTCCCATTCAGGATTTAGACTATTCTGAGCTAAATAAGACAAAAGATCAAGTCACACTATTGTAGTTTATAAAAAGTACAGGCTGTAAATGTAAAATGTAGTACAGTACATTTAATTTTTTACTTTGCTAATACAGTATTTATTATTCAATAATTAATGAACATATAGCATTTTAGGTTTTAAAGACACACACACATTATGGTAATTAAGTTTACTGAATCTCAAAGAGATAACAGTAATCTAGGAATGAAAATCAAAACCAAATCTCTGACAGATGCTTGCTGGAATGGTTTGCTTTTAACAGTAGCATCCAAATCTAGTTCTGGGTTCCAACAGTCAATCATAGTTGTCAGTGAGTTCAAAGGTCATGATTGCACAGACAGGACCTGGATAACAGACAGGTACTTGCAATGAGGGATCATGTGTCAGGGTGCTCCTTAAACTGCAGCAAGCTGTAACTAATTAAGAGACTTACTCCCTTGCTTGGCAAGGAACCCCAAAGAACATCTTGGTTCTGTTCCCTTTTCTACTCGCCTATTGCAGGGGCTGGGTGACCTTCTCATCTAATTGCTCCAGTTGCCTAGGTAGTGCTTGTTTTTTGATCAGCCTCATGCGATAATCAGCTTGGGAACTCCTGAGGCTGACATTGCACACGTTCAGCTAAAGCAGAAACCTTTACTTAAAGTATAAAAACAGGCATATTTTTAGAAAGCTGAAGGCTAAAAGCAGATGACTGCAGCAGAATGAAGAGCTGGTGAGCAGACTGGCTTTTCATAACCCTCCAGACAAGAGAAGACTGGAGATTGCCTACAAGTGCTCTAGACAATTTCTCCTTACAAGGCAACTAAATGACAATGGTTTGTGGCAGGTTTAGAGTACTGGGATATGAGGGAATAGCCATTTTGCTCAAATCATGAAAAACCAAGTGAGCTCTTTAATGCTTAGTGAAGGAAATTTGAAATACAGTTTAAGGCAAAGGAATAATTAAAACTTTGATTTTGGAAAATTACAAACAGACTTTTAGTCTGTTGATGAATTTGAAAAAGATTTTGGAATAAATTATAATAATCCTTCTTGGGGGGAAATGTTTTTTTAAAAAAGAACATGCTAGGATTAGACTTTGAAGGATGGACATTAGAAAGAACCAGAAGGATTAAAGATTACAATTAAAAATGTATACTTAAATTTCACTTACTAATAAGAACGAAGCAAAATATTTTAACATTGAACAAACTGAAGGTATTTTTGAACAATGGACCCAGAAGCTAATTTTAAGAATGTCTGCTTCTATAGTTTGTTTAAAAGATTTTATGGGGAAAAAAAGTTTTATGTGAGGAGATGGAACTGAAAATGGACTTAAAAATGACAGACTACAAGAATTAAGAAAAAAAATGCAATACTGGACATACCAAAGAAACTGGTCAATGTCTTAATAATTAACGGGGATATATAAACAATAAACAAAGAGAGTTACCTGGATAATTTTCCTACATTGGATTTACAAAAGAGATTTGTTAAAATTTTGAAGAATTTTAACAAATTGAAGAACGGACAAAGAAAAAATGAAAAGAAATGAAGTTCTAGGTCACAATTTGAAGGGATTAAAGATCAAGACTATTAAAAGTAGGGACTTCCGGTTTGGCAACGCTGGATTGTGGACGGCCCCTCGGGACCGTCCGTCCTATGGCTTCGTAAAAAGCCGAATAACAGCGTCTATCAGCTGTTTCCA
>JANHFL010001073.1:14241-26371 GCA_032468155.1 Oxyrhabdium leporinum
TCCCACAATCCTACTCCTCTAAGATATATGCAGCTGGCAGCCTTGAGGGGCCCAAGGTAGTGTTCAAGGCTGACACTAAGCATATTTCCCTTAGAAACTCAAGACCAACAACCAGATTCTGTGGATTTCAGCAGAATGTACTCTCAACAACCATTTTCTAAGACTAGTTCCAGGGCAAGATTAAGGCCAACTGATGCCCAAAACTCAACCCAACAATGGTATCCCTCAAGAGAGGCAAAATTCTCATGTCATAAAACAGAAACAACTGTGAAATCTATTGACACCTTTAAATCAAACCTTTTATACTTTAGTCAATCACCATTCCAAAAAAACCCCATTTTAACAATCAGAGTAAAGTCTAATGTGACCGATAAGGACAATTATTAAAAAATCAATAAAATCAAGTGTAGTAGTGAAGTCAATAAAATCAAGTGTAGTAGTGAAGTGCATGACAGCTAGGAGATGGGGTGCCCCTTCCCTTGGTGTCCTAACCATAGGCTTATTTTGCTTCATGGTTAATCTTAAATTGCACCAGCTGTTCCCCTCTCACAATAAGTTGAACCACCCTTATATCCCATCAGGAGTGAAACAGCAGTAGTTAAGTCTATACTGTGACAGCCATTTAAAGCTTTCTGACTATCGCAAAGAACACCCACTAAGATTGATTGATTTAAGATGCAAAAGTCTGGAGAACAACTAAGTGAGCATATTCTGTATTTCTTTGGCACCATCTTGAGTTCATCCTCATTTTTGTGGCCCAGATACAGTCACCCAATATTAAGAGAATTTCACATTTATTTCCTTATTTTTGTCCTTTTCCCAAATAGCAACATTTTTAAAAAATAGAGATATGATTAAGACTTTTAAAAGATTCAAGAGAAATGTGTGTCTTACCCAATTTTCATCCATTTCTTTTGTATGATTAAGTAGAATTAGCTTGACTAATTTGTTTAGAGCTAAATCTAATCCATCTGAAGTTCCACTGATACAGGCCCTTTTGTCCCAGCTAACTGGAAAGGGTACATAGATTAGTTAAGAATTTTCACAAATTTGTCCAAATTGTTGGTAAAATAATGATTTCTGTTTGCAAAATAGTTGGAAGCTTTGCCTCCCTCAAATACTAGGTATTGAGCAACTAATAAAGAACTAGGGTGCAGCATATACTGAGTGAGTTGCAATTTATCTAACATCCCTCCTTAGTAAAAACTCAAGTGAAGGCAGTTGCATTTTATCTGCCAATGCAGGAAGACCTCAGCCCCAGAAGTTCAAGGAACAAATCTTCATTGTACTTCTTAGGCTTGGAGGTGTCTCCCATCTGCACCATCCTTGTCCAAACCCCTCTGCAAAAAGCAAATGTTCTCATATATGTAAACTGCAGCCTCACGTGCTCCCTTTGCAACAGAACTATAGTAATGAAGTCTGCTTACTAGTTGGTCTGTAAGCTGGAAAGAGGTTAGCTTATTAACTTGGTCTGTAAGCTGGAGAGAGGAGAACAATATTTCATTAACCAGTAATATTATTTTGCCTTTAATTTACAACAGGAATCTAATATCTAAGAATAATATGGCAGAGTTATGTCTCCTGAACCACAGATTTATAATGTATTCCTTCCTCAGAGGATGGAAAGTCAATTTCTATGTTGTATTCCACACACAGTGGAAAAGGAATGTCTAAAAATAACATTAAGAAATGATGTCTGGAAGGTTCTCTCTCTCCTAGTGGATCATGTTTTAGAATTTATAAAATTGAAAAACAATAATCTGGAACAATGGCCTTTCAAATAGATATTGGATTGAATATGTTTTGATTACCTTGTTGAATCACTTGTGCTGAATGTAGACATTTTTTAAAAATCAACTATAATATTTTTTTGGACTAGGAAGTTTTTGTTATGTTGTGATTCCATTCCTTTCTATAATGCTATGTCAAGAAGTACCTCGCCTTTCATAGTTTCCATCTTGATTCAGGCACTATTCAATACGTAGATGACAGCGCTGGAAGAAAACATCCAAATTTTGAAATAAAGTATCAGTAACTTCCAGTTCCATCTAATTTCAAGAAAGCAATGAATTGCATGAGGGTGAACAACCTGAATTTAAATGACATTAAATGATTAAATTTGTTGATCAATAGAAAAGAGGTTCTGGGACAACCAGGAATTGCACCTCTAGAAAAGCCGGCCTAAAGTTTAGGTGTGCTTCTGGACCCACAGCTATTTCTGGATTCCCAGATGGCAAGGAGTAGAATCTTCCAGTGAAACATCTATGGAGATTCTTAATCATGCAGGTCATGGTTGTCCCAAAGATGCTTTTTCCAAAAGACAACTGGACTTTCTTGGGATTTTTTTTTCTTTGAAAATGTTTCACTTCTTGTTCAAGAAACTTCTTCAGTTCCAGTTAAGCAAATATAGAAGCCCAATTGCTAATTGGTAGACAATTCTTGAAATACAATACATTGCAACCTGGGTTTAAAAAAAAACACCTGTCCTGGTTACCAATAATTTCCTATAAGTAATACTGGCTTTAAACTTCAACACCCAATGCAGCTTAAGAGCTGTCTCTGAAAATTCACCTGTGCCAGTGTAAGCTTGTGTGAACACAGAGGGCTGCAGAAAAGAGCCTCTTTAACATGCTTTCACTTTCCAAGTCTTCATGTTAGGTACAGAGAATAAGCTTCCCATGTTGTTTTCAATCATTGGAAGGTACTCCTTGGGAACTAAACATGGCCTCTTTCTTCTGCTTTTAGGAAAGCATTGAGATCTTTGTTTTCTGATCAATTTGGGTGAGTTTATAGTGATTTTAACTTGTTTATGAACATTTTGTCCTGCTTGTTGTCTTGAGCAGGTTATGATAAGATAATTGATTTATAAATAAATGGCAGGGGTACAATTGGCTGTCATGCCACTGGTTGAAAACAGAAGCCATAAAAAATTGTGAACCTCATGTGACAGTCCATAAAGCTAATGCCACTTCACAGGTTTTGACTTAACAAATTGTTAGGTTCCCATGTTAGCTCTGATTGAACGCTTAAGCTAATTAAAAGAAGAACTTAAGCGGAGGCTGGAAAAAGAAAAACTGTGTTTTATTTGTACAAAGGAAAGGCAGGTTGAGTAACTCCAACACACACAAAGGAATGTATTAGAATACCCACAAAAACAGATGAGATGTGGATTCCTTTTTATACCTTCAGCTTATCCCCTAATTCTCTCCTCTCCCCACCCCCCCAGGTTTATGCCCTCCCAGCAGCCCCACATTGGTTGTGAAGTAAGGAACGGGGGCTGGGGGCTGGTCCTGCAAGAGATAGACACTTCCCCATTAACCTTATCTCATCTCTCCATTTGCCTCAGGGGTCCCCTTGATATTACAGGGCACATAACAATACAAATCAAAGGTGTCAATTAGGGCAGAGGCCAAACTGCCCTCTGTATAATCTCTGGTGATGCATTCTTCTTGAGCCATTCTCTGACTGTTACAAGATAAGGGGGTACAAAGATAAGGGGGGCAGTTGCCAATTTTACAGAAGCCCAATGCAGCATATATGTGTTATAGGACGTTACAGGAAATGCTTCTTAGCTGATGTGTGTTACAGAATACAAATAATATAATATATATGTGATTACAGGATACAAATACAAAGACGTAATACAGTATATATGTGCTTACAAATGTTTATAAGATAAAAAGTTTCTACTAATTCTAGTATATTCTATTCTATTCTTATTGCTATAAGCCTACAATAGAATACATGGGCTAGAAGGAACTTCGGAGGTCTTCTAGTCCAACCCCCTGTCTTACACCATCCCAGTCAAATGCTTGTCCAGTCTACCTTTGAAAACCTCCAGTGATGGAGCACCCAGAATCTTCAGGGGTAAGCTATTCTATTACTTAATTGTTTTCACTGTCAGAAAATTTATCCTTACTTCTTGGTTGGATTTCTCTTTAACAAGCTTCCACTCATTACGAACTACCCCCCGCACTTCGGAGGCTCCCGGATTTGAAGACCTTTCGCCGGGAGCTGAAGACCTTACTCTTCCGACAAGCCTTTCCTGACTGAGGGGTTTTTAAATGGGTTTTAAATTTTTAGGGGTTAGTTTTAAAAACGGGGTTTTAATGGAATTTTTATATGTAAACCGCCCCGAGTCCTTGGAATGGGGCGGTATATAAATCAAATCAAATAATAATAATAATAATACTTCTTGTCCTGGCCTCTCATACCTTAAAATCAATCCCTTCTTCTTGGCAACAGGCCCTCAAGTACTGGAAGACCCTTATCAGATTTGGTTAGAACTTGAGTGGGAGAAAATCCTCTACAAAATCCTGGAAGTGCTATACTGGGGGAAAAAAAATCAGAAGAAAATGGTAAACAACTTCGATATTATTGGCAAGAAAACTTAAAACATAGATATGTATGTGTAGAGTTTCCTGCTTGTAGAGGAGGTTGGACTAGATGACCTACAAGGTCCCTTCCAACTCTGTTAATCTGAGTATGAATTCACCAGCTTGTCGCAAAGAAGTCTTCCTCTTTATAACTCCAATATGCTTCCATTGTGGTATCTACCGATTAGTTATTGAAGGACAAAGTCGCAGGATGCTACACATTTCTACATTTCATTAAATATCAAAGGGGTCTAAAGCCATTTCTAATAATCTCAATCTATTCCTTTTTCATGCTCAAAATAACTGTGGAAATGTTCCCGGGATGATGTTTCCTTCTCTATTCAGTTAGTCAGCATTGGCTCCAGAAATTTGTATGAGGATGTATCACTGTGGGTGGGACAGTAGCACGGTGATTGACATCCATACAAAATCTTTGTCGAAAGAGTACTAACCAAAATTCATACAATATCTGAAGCGTTACAGCGTTACAGTAAGTCAAGAAAGCTCACCATTTTTTGCAAGTCTTTTGAAATAATACATTCCAAAAATAACCTATTTAAAAAGATGGGTGGTAACAATATGCAAAATTGGCTGTTTATCTCATGAAGATCTTCAGTTGCCAGTGGTCTTTTTTTTTTTCTTTGCCCAAGGCAGTCTAACAATCCAATGTCATGATTATAAATGTTGAGTGCTTTGGAGAATAGAGGTGAACCTATTCTTCAAAGTACCTGAAGGCAGGACAAGAATCAAGGGATGGAAACTAATCAAGGAGAGAAGCAACCTAGAATTAAGGAAAAGTTTCCTGGCAGTGAGAACGATTAATCAGTGGAACAGCTTGCCTCCAGAAGTTGTAAATGCTCCAGCACTGGAGTTTTTAAGGTTGGACAACCATCTGTTTGAAATAGTACAGGGTTTCCTGCTTGAGCAGGAGGTTGGCGTAGAAGATCTCCAAGGTTCCTTCCAACTCTGTTATTTGGTTACATGGATATACTTGCCTATTTTATGTTGCCATCTGTCTCATCAGACAAGCAAATTCAGAGGTGGTGTACAACAAAGATCAAACAACAATAAACCACAGCAAAGCTAAAATAAGGATCAATAGATCACAACACAAGATTCAGACTGTCTTTTTGAGAAAGTGTCCACTGCAGAATCGGCCTGAAGGCTGCAAATTGTAGTCTCCTCTTAACAATGGGACAGGTGAATGCCTATACCAGGGGTGTCAAACTCGATTTCATTAAGGGCCGCATCAGGGTTGTCTTGGTGGCGCAGTGGTTAGAGTGCAGTACTGCAGACTGCCAACTGCCTGCAATTTGGCAGTTCAAATCTCAGCAGGCTCAAGGTGGACTCAGCCTTCCATCCTTCGGAGGTGGGTAAAATCAGGACCCAAATTGTTGGGGGGCAATATGCTGACTCTGTAAACCGCTCAGAGAGGGCTGAAAAACACAGTAAAGCAGTATATAAGTCTAAGTGCTATTGCTATTGTGTTTGACCTCAGGGGGAGGCATGGCCAGGGGCAGGGGGCACGGCCAGCTCAACATCACTCTGTGGTGGCCCAAGCATTCTGCCAGTGAAAACGGGCTCCCAAGCTTTATTTTTGGCTGTGATGGCCTCCTGCAACCCTCTGCCAGAGAAAATGACAGCCCTCCCAAGCTGTTTTTGCTGGCAGAGGCACCATGGATCGATTCTTCGCTGTTTGCAGGGTGGGCCCCTGGGCCAAATCCAAGCACCCCGCAGGCTGGATCTGGCCTGAAGGCCTTGAGTTTGACACCTCTAGCCTATTTCTCATCCAAGAAGCTTCTTCCAGTTCTTCAGTTCTTCTTAAACAGAACTGAAGAAGCTTCTTGGATGAAAAGTGAAACATCTTCAAACCAAAACAAAGAAATTCTAGTTGCCTTTTGAAAGAGCGTCTTCGGGACAACCATGACCTGAATGAGTGAGAATCTCCATAAACTTTTAAAGGTATTGTCCCAAAACATTTGGCTGAAGAAACAGCAACACTTTTTTTAAAAAATGTACTTTTGTTTTGGGCTCCTCTTAGAAATTGAACGCGAAAGACTATAAATAACTGGAAATCCCCATCCAATTTCCCTGATCGTCCTAGGGGAAGATCACTTAAACATGAGCCAACAGTGTGTGGCAGCAGCCAAAAAAAAAAGCTAATACAATCTTTTGTTGTGCAAACAGAGACATGGAATCAAAAATCACATGAAGTACGAGTACTGTTATATAAATCCTTATAATTCCACACCTGGAATCTGTCAGCCTTGGAAACCATAATTTGCAAGGCCTCTGCAGCTGCCACATATTGCACATGGGAAATTGGGATACACTTAGAGGGGGCTAGTAGACAAAACAAAATTCTTTTCATGTGAGTCAAGGACAAACCGACCAGCACTTGGAAGAGGAGTGCCAGGAGGAGAGATGAAGTTGAATTTGGAAGAGGGTTGGGGAATGTGACTTTTGACGAGGGTGGGAAGGTGGATCTTTGAATTTTTTTTGGGTGGGGAAAACCTTGGAACCTCAGATTCAGGTTTTTCCCAGATGTACCAACATGGTTTTTCTAATAAATTCTTACTTGGATATAATCGTGTCTGAGTGCTGAATGGAGGAGCGGAACTTGGATGTAACCCTGATAGAATGAAGTATACAGCAAGGCGATACAATATGACCTATCCTTTTCTCAGCTTGCCTTGAAGAAGTATTTCACAAACTAGACTGGGCAAAAGATGGAATAAAAAATCAATGGCGCCAAAATCACCCTAACCCGAAATCACTTAAGATTTGCAGATGATGTTGTTCTCTTCTCACAAGATCCAGAAGAGCTACAAAGCCACATACAAGAAGAGCTGCACAAAGCAAGAGAACTATTTGGCTTTAAAAAAAACCCTGAAAAAGAGCCACGTTATGTTAAATAAATTCACCGGAGAAAGAATATATACATATATCTGGACAAGAAGTAGTCATAGTAGGCCACTACATATACCTTGGCCAGTGGATCTCAATGAAAGGCGATACAATAAAAGAAATTGAATGGCATGTTAAATGTGGTTGGCAGGCATTCTGCAAGCTAAGCAGAAGAGAAAAAAAATTGACCAGTGCTTTAACATAGGCTAGTGAAAAATGGACATTAACCTCACAATCAATATGAGTGGTTTAAAGAGCCAAGATACATGCTTGGCATTACAAGGTAAGATAGAAAGACCTGCACATGGGTTAGAAAACAAAGAAAAGTATATGATATCATCAAGAGAGTAAAAGAATTGAAATGGAAATTGGCTGGTCGCATAGCAAGAAGAGCTGATGGCAGGTGGACCAAGGCAGTCCTAGAATGGATTGATAAAAAGCATCCATGAAAGAGACCTAACATAACATGGATTGATGACATCAGCAAGTATTGCAGGCCTAAATGGCAAAAGAAAGCTCAGGACTACATTGGTTGGAAATATGCAGAAGAGGCCTTCATCTTGCAGTAGATAGACAATGGCTGAAATGATGACGATTAGTAAATTCCAATTGAATCAGAAATGGAGAGGTGGTTCCCAGAATTTAATGTATGCCCAGAATTAGGCAGAGAGAAGCATTTAGGGACTGTTGAATTAATATAAACCCATTTTAACTGTGCGTTGCTGAGAGGGTCAGATTCAGCAAATAAAGTTAATAAAACAAACCGTTCTCTTGTCTATGTCCAGTGCTCCTAGCAAAACCATTTAAATGAGGTTAAGTTGAACCTTGAAGTTATGTTAGATGTTTCTATGACTAAATGCTTTCACTAAGACCTTTGTCACATCTGAGTCAAGACTAAGAGGCAACATTCTACGCCCTTTAACAAGATTGATTTTTCAACTCTTCTTTTGCTTTGTCTCTTACCACATCCAACTTCTTCAAATCAATAAATGCAAGAAACACTTGCCATCTTCTAAACCATGTTCTAAAATGTGCTTCCTATTCTATATGTGTGTTATTCTTAGAGAAAAATAAGGGCAAATCCCAGTACATCAGAGATCTTATAAAATAAATAGTAAGCCACCTTAATGGATGTAATGATTTGACTATTGCAACAAGTCTGCATTTTTTCAAATGGAAATTAAAATCAGCAGCTCGGTGTAGAATGATTTTTTTAGAAGATTGAGTATTTAGTGAAACTTCTGGACAACTCTAACAAGGGCATGAGGAAAATTGTGTTGAAACAAAATAAGACAGCAGTCACATAATCAGGTGATATAATCGGCAATTAAAATTACAAAAAACTAAGGTCTCATCATATATCACGTCATTAGTGAGATAGTGATGAGGCCAAATTTATGGTCAATATTCTTTAATCTGAAGACCACATAGGAGTCGCATGTTCATATAACCATCAGTCATAACTGTATGCATAAATAAAAATGGTTCACACATATCTCACTCTTTTAATGATCCCAGGTAGTGATGAGTGTCCTAGAACCCATATTTTCTAAAACATCTTTGCCATGTTTTATAAGAAAAGATTTGTAAAATGATAAGAAGAGGAAATGTTATTGAGATGTATTAATTTGTCACTTCAGTAATATGTCATATCACTGCCAATTATTCCCATGGCAAATGTTATATATATATATATCTGTGTGTGTGTGTGTGTGTGTGTGTGTAATATATACACACACACACATAAGCACACATATCATGGTTGATCAATATACTGTATACTCCTAATATATAGATTTAGGCAAAGTTTTGGATAAGCAAGTTGAAAATATTGAAGCATGTGGAAAACGATTAAACTCTAACCCTACAAACAGAAAAAAGAGTTATTTTGCCAAATTATTAAATAGGTTTCAGCACTGTGGTCCTTTAAAACATTTAATTCATTTTTTTTAAATTTAACCAGCCAAATTAATATTCTCCCTCAGAAATATGCACTGTGATTATGTGCCCTGAAGTCATATATAACATTTTAAATGTTAGACTAATTTTCTCTTCAGAGTATTACCGATAGAATTCAAAAGCAAAGTTTTTTTTCTTTTAAGTCATACATATTACCTATGTATGACTTAATACAAATATGGTACATTGTACTATGTTCATTTATGCCTTTTTTTAAAAAATGACAATATATTCTATTTCTAGCCATATCGTATAATTCTGTACTTAACATGCTGAAACATATAAATTTTGAAGAATTCAGCTTTTCCTCCCTCATATATTGTATTTGTCCCAATTTGCTACCCTTAAATGATGGTCTCATGTACCATCATTTATATTGTAATACTATTACGTAATACTATTACATGATCCATGAGACTGGGGAAAAAAATACCCAAGTACCTGACATTGATATATTTTGTATTTCGTACCATAACAGTTATAGAACTGGCATATTTCATTTTTTTTTAAATCTGCAGAGCTATGTTCTATTTTTTAAACTTTTTTTCCAAAATAAATAACTTTTTATTAATATCATGTAAGTGGATATGGCAAACTATGTACAGAATTCACATTCTGCATCTTAAACAATGCTGTTTTCATTCAGGTAAAAAAAGGAAATCAGGTTTCATAAATATAACTAAAAAAAATCTACAAGAATATCTCTCATCTTTGATTCCAGTTGACACTCTCAAGATACAATTTAATTATATTTAGCAATTATAGATATATATTCATTGCTAATATGGGAATAGCACGAAAAAATCTGAGAAGACTGACATCAAAACTTAACTGGATTGTCGTCTTCTGGTAATTTCTTTCCCCATAGTTTCCAACATAAGTGTTGGAATAAATGTTTAAATCTATTAACACGTGCCAGGCTACATGTGTTTAATAGGACATTCTTAAAATTCTTGATACCCCCGTAATTAATCATGAATTGATGTAGACAGTGCTAGTAATCCCTCCTCCCCTCTCACCACCCCCTCAAAAAATTCTTACCATAACATTGGATTCCATCACCACTGTATCCATAGGGGCAGGGTCCACATTTGAATGCCTGATGCTCTGTTGATTCACAGGGCACACCAGGGAAACATGGCATATTTGCACAGCTGACTCGCTTATTAAATGATCTCCAATCAATTACCCAATGGTTTACACCTGAGGCATCGGGCTTCCTGAATGAAGCTGTCCTTCCTGAAATTCTTGAGTGCACAGAGCTCCCTTGTGCCCGGCTACCTTGATTGACACGAAGAGAAAATGACGTTTTCCAAGGGAAAGATAACAGCAATGGTGTGGTCCACGCAGACTGTCTCAAATACTTTGCTTTGGAATCAGGGTCAGAATTAGTCTGGGTAGCTGAAATCCCAAGAGATTTTCCAGAAGGTGTCAGATCGGTTGAGGTATGGCTTTGTTGAATAGTGTGCAGCCTTGTGCCCATGTCTTCTTGAGTGGAGGTATTTCTGGTGATGTCCACTTGAACCTGCAGTTTATAGTCTGAAAGTTTTTCAGCGGTCCCTGCTTCATTTTTTTGAAGGGCTCCGTGGGTGCCATTTTTTATTTTGCCGAATGGAAAGATTTTCCCCGTAGACGGTGCAAAAGACAGAGGCACCACTCTTTCTTTGAATGGAGTTTGAATATCAATAGTTAATGGATATCTTGCTCTCTGGAAAGTTGTTTCTAATTTTGACATACGATCTTGTGAAGATGCAGAATCAATATCTTGTAAATTCTTTGTAACACCTTGGGCAAAGGAGATTTTGGCTTTCCCAGGGACTTCCAGTGTTACATCATGCAGACGTTTTGCAGAATTTGACACTAAATGAAAAAAAAGGTGGATTAACACAAAATATTCTATATTTCTCTCTCTCTCTCTCTCTCTCTCTCTCTCTCTCTCTCTCTCTCTCTCAGACACTCTCTCTCTCTCTCTCTCTCACACACACACACACAGAGAGAAAGAGATATGCAATCAGGGTCTGTGCAGTTTTGGGTTTGTCTTAATTATTACTTTATTATATTTTTTTCATTCAATTTATATTGTCTGGGATTTTTATTTTTATTTTTTTGCTAAGGAGAGCACTGAAGGTGGCTCACCAAATTTAAAAATATCATAAATAAAATATGCTATAAAATCACTACAAAATATACAAAATGCTAAAATCAGCTAACTATTAAGAGGAGATATTTCTCTTCTCAGATTTTCTAAATGGTGAGAGAGTGAAGCCAATCAGCCCCCCAAAATAGCGCATTATGTAGCCTGAAAACAATTCTGCCTTGAGAATAATGCAGAAGACAGTTTTCACCCATCTATAAAATAGATGAATTTCTGACAACAGAAACACCTTCCAAAGGGTGTTAATGGCTGAAGATGTTTGTAACAACAGAGACAATACTTGAGTCAGACGGACTTTAAAGATCAATTAGCACCTTAGTAAATATGATCCTCTATTTAATATGTTAGGGAGAAATTTATCTCAAATAGTTTTGATAAGAATACTGCTACAATTGCTAACTTAAGCATTCAATTGTGATTACCTGTAGAGAAACTTGGTGCCACAACTAAGCGTCCCCGAAGCAATCCACAACACTCTCTTCCAACTATGTCCTCACCCTATCTCGAAGCTTGGAGGGAAAGACAGCTCTTCCCCATCCAGAATGTTGTTTTTACAAGAGACTGCTGTATTTTCCAGATAAGATATGTATCTTAAATATATTTGTCAGCTACAAATTTTGTCTATGCCTCTAACCATTTTTTTTTCACTTGGAAGGCCCTTTCTATCCACTTCTGGTTTTGAAATGGCTACGTTCCTATCCAGGGGTAGACTCCAAAAATTTCAGCAACAGAT
>JANHFL010001073.1:27116-37178 GCA_032468155.1 Oxyrhabdium leporinum
CCTGGGCTCTGGAGGCTTTACTTGAGCCTCCGGGAGGGCGAAAATGCCCTCCTCTGGCTCTGGAGGCTGGAAACGGGCCCGTTTCCAGACTTCTTGAACTCCCAGGAGGCCCGTTTTTCTCCCTTCCCCAGCCTCTGTGAGCACCCTGCATTTAGCTGCATCTAAAACAGGCTGCGTGGAGACTCCTAGGAGGGGAGGGGAGGGGCAGGATGGATGGATGGGGCCAGTCAGGAGTGATATTTGGGGGGTTCAGAAAACCACACAGAATCTTCACTAAGAGTCCACCTGAACCACTGCGAATCCCCAGGAGCCCACCTCTGTTCCTATCCAAAGGGACACTTAATCAGCTAATTCTTTCCTATCTTCCCCAAATTAATACTGAGTATCAGTACTGCAATGAAATAAGTACTGTAGAACCTGAGTCAAAGTCAGCTATTCTGATAATTTCAGAATTGTCCCTACATTAGTAGTAGTAGTACCAGTTGAAATCTCCCATTTCTTTCCTAATTTCCACCCAGGTTACTGATTTTTAAATTTTTGATTCATTTAAAATACTTATATATCACCCTCTATCATATCCTCAGGGAAACCTACCGCATCATCTTCCATTGAATGAATAATTAATACATTCCCAAATGGGGTTGCATTGAACTAGTCATACAATATTGTAATAGGCTCTTTTTCACTTTGCTTGCCAATGTAAGTTTCTAAGGAGTTCTTGAATTAATGAATAAAATATCCCAGTAACTGTTTGATAGACATGTCTGTTTAAAAGAGCAAATGGCAGAATATGGTCTCCTACTTTCTTTTCCATTTAATTTTATACTGTACTTTCGCTGGCAAGAATGATCACGTTTCTTAAAATGCCACACAATTTTACTGAAGCTAAGAAGAAAGTGGGTTTTTCAAGTAGAAATTAGAATCAGAGCAGTATTTTTTTTTTAAATGGCATTTTTATTAAACTATGAAGAAGCGCTAACACTGAAAGGTCACCTGAAATCAACAGCTTTATTTCAAACGATCTTCAATATCTTGAGATGTATTATCCATACAGCAGAACTGGTTATACCTGCCCCAATGTGCTACCATATAATTGAAGAAGATGAAAAACAATGGTGACAGCATAAAATGCACAAGGTCAGAATGAAATCTGCATTCCCCCCACAAAGCAACATTATTTTGTATAGGCCCTGTCAGGATAGATTAATTAATGTGCTTGTATATATGAATAGATAAAAAAGATCAGATGCAGATTGGATATATTGCTGTCTTTAACTCTGGCATAAATATGGAAATAAGGAAGAGAGTCATTTGCTTGGCATTCTCCTTCTAATACAAGAATTTGGGCAAAATAGTTTTGTGAATCTTGTGGAGAATACAAAGCTCTGTGCATTTAGGAAACAATAGGATGTAAGGTCCAGGCCAAGAGCAGTAATAAACTTTAAAGCAGGGATGTCAAACTCAAGGCTTGGGGGGGCGGATCTGGCCCACAGGGTGCTTAGATCTGGCCTGCAAGGCTGCCCTGGAAACAGTGAAGGATTGGCCCGCGGCACCTCTGCCACTGAAAACAGAGCTTGGGAGGGCTGCCTGCACCTCTCCTCAGCTCCGTTTTCACTGGCAGTGGGTTGCAGGAGGCCATTGCAGCTGAAAACGGAGCATGCAAGGGCCCCAGGGCCCCCTCTCGGGCTGTATTTGCTGGCAGAGGGTTGCAGGAGACCGCTGCAGCTGAAAATGGAGCTCGGGGAGCCCATTTTTCCCTGCCAGAGTGCTCGGGCCACCACAGGCACCCCAACATGAGTGACGCTGAGCTGGCCATGACCATGCTGGCCATGCCCTCCCCCAATCCTCCCGAGGTCAAACACAACCATGATGCGGCCCTCAATGAAATCGAGTTTGACATCCCTGCTTTAAAGAGATTCTGATAAAGGCCACTAACACGGGGGGGGGGAAACGACCCCTGAGGTATGTAATTTGTACTTTTGTTCTTGGGGCTCAGTAGTAAAAAGTAAACTTTTTACCTTCTTGTGGTTTCTTTCTATGAAACCCCATTCTTTTTCTTCCTTTCTGGGCAATCAGAAGGCCCCTTCTGGGGATCATTGATACAGTTTTCATTGTTACAATTTCTGAAGTTTTACTAGTGTTCTCTCTCTCTCTCTCTCTCTCTCTCCCTCTCTCCCTCCCTCTCTGTCTCTCTCCCCCTCCCAGGAGAATATTTTCCCATCATCCCAGAGCAAAACAAAGTGGCCTCAAGGACAAGGCAGCATCCTCGATTTACAACCATTCATTTAGCGACTTATGACCATTTTTCACATTCATGGATTTTCCTGTCCTCATGGCTTGGACACATAAGGAACGACTGTTCTACTACTTGCCCATTAATCTAGGGTGAAGAAACTTGTCCCTTTTGGATACCTTCTGAGCAGCCATAACAGGCCAGAGAGAATTAACGCTTGAGCCAAAAGTTCCCAGCCCGCCGGTGTTTTATAGTGTTGCTATTAGAAGGTCGTTTCATAATATATAGCCAATATTCCTTCAAGTCATTTGTATTTAAGCATCTGTTTACTTAATTGTATGATTATCTGCTTGCCGGGAATTCAAATTGATTTTTATCAGCCTTTTCATTATTTGCTGGGACAGAAAATTGAATGATTAGATACCTGCTCTACATCACCTCCAGGTTAAATTACTATAACAGTTTTTCCACAGAGCTGGGAAAGCATTCTGAAGATTAGCTGATACGAAATACTGAAGCCTGTTTTTGATTCAATGATACTTACCCTTAAATGTATAATCGCTTTGGAGAGAAGGTATGTAAATTGCTCCCTCTTTGCATTGAAACCTGCCTACATCAATCTTTGAAGGATACCTTACTCTGTATTCTACCTCCTGTCTGAAGTGTCAGGCCTGTCTGGGAATGTTTGGTACATTTTTCATTGTTACGACAGCTGGAGTTTTACTAGAATTTTAGTTCATACGGAGTGGTGTTGGTGTTAATTTAGCTTTTAAAAAATGTCTGGTTTTTATTGAGTTATGATTTTTAATATTATTATATAATTAAATTTCATTGAGCCAGTATGATGTGGTTAAGAAGGCAGACCTAGAAACCTGGAGATGATGAGTTCTACTCCCATTTTAGGCATGAAAACTGGCTGGATGATTTTGGATCAATTATTCTCTCAATTATACCCATCTCACCCGGTTGCTGTTGTTGGGGAAACGGGGGGAAGAAGTAGTATTAGGTATGTTCGATGCCTTGAATTATTTATCAAGTAATAAAAGCATGATAAAAGTCTAATAATTTTTAGGTGCACAAAACAATTAAGAAGTAATTAGCAAAAGAAATGGAAGAAAAGGATGCTAGTTTATATTCACATCATTCGCTATATCGTTCCATATTTTATGTTTTTGAAAGCCATACTTGCTTCCATCTTGTCCTTATTCTCATTTGGACATGCTTCACACCTTGCATAACAACTTTATTGTTATGCAATGCATGAAGCAATGTATGAAGGGTATATTTATTCTTCCCTCATGTATTCGGGATTAGTCTTCACTCATTCTCTTAATATTACAATAAAACCTGAACATATTGATTTCATACTTATTACTCAATTTTGTTTTTAACCTATGCCATTGTAAGCCACCTAGAGGCACTTTGGATAGTGAGACAGGCAGCATATAAATTTAATAAATAAATAAAATAAATAAACCAACATTTTTTTCATCACTCATTTCCTTTAGGCCTTGTCTCCTCTTATTTGAGCACATATGTCATCACTAACTCAATGCTATCACATTTGACTTATTTTTTTTTCGCCTTTCAATATTTCTAGCTTTTATTTCCACGTAAGAAAGTTGAAATGAACACACTTTCATATCCATCCACTTTTGCTTCCTTCAACCAATGGGTTATTCCTTAGAATAGGCCACATGCTGCTTTTCTACAGATTTTGCACAGAAAAATCCACTCGCTTGTTTAGGTTGCTTCCCAGAATCTATAGAACTGGTCATCAAATGTGCAATCATAATTACCTTGGTCTTCAGCACATCAGTTTTCAGATCCATAGTACTTTCTGCATCATCTAGTACTTTGAACTTTATTGAACTTACAACTTATCACATAGTAATACAGTAACATTCACTGCAAACCATACAGATTCTAAGCTCATGTCGTCTACTTTCTGAAATACGTGTCATGGATTTTCCACATCCATTCATGTCTACACTAAACCCATTTCTAATATCACCATAAGCATTCATATACTGTATATACTGTAATTTATGTACAAATACTTTAAACATCTGACACTTGCTCAGTTTTAACTATTCACTATGCATCCTATTTATTCTCACAAATACTTTATTTTCATCAAATACACTTTAAAGTATTTAGCAATCAAAATTCAACTGCTTATTTAATTACATCTCCAGCAAATGTTCACATAATTTAAGCTCATTTACTATCTCAAAAGCAACCACCGTACAATAATATTTTTCTCTCACATTGATGCATTCTCAATGACCTGCTGAAGAACAAAATTCTGGTCTGCATACTTGTATCCAATATAAAGCACACCTCACTTCCCAGATATTATTTGCTATTCATTCATTTATTATCCATTAACATATCCTATACTGGCAGATGAGACTCAGCTTTATATCTCTACCTCAGGCCCTTTGAGTAATGCCGTGGATGTCCTATCTCAGTGTCTGGAGGCTGTTGGGAACTGGATGGGGCAAAATGGGCTCTGACTCAATCCTAGCAAGGAGGAGTGGCTGTGGGTATTTGGACACCCCCCTCCCCCAACATAAGGTTCTTCCATTTTTAATTTTGGGTGGGATCGCAATGCCTCAAATAGACCCAGGGTGCAATGTGTGGGTCCCTCAGGACTCACAGCTTCTGTTCAAAGAATAAGTGGCAGCTGTGGCTAGGAGGGCCTTTGCACAACTTTGGGCTGTGGGCCAGATACACCAATACCTGGACTGGGAGGACCTGACCACAGTAACATACACTCTCATAATCTCTAGGTTAGACTACTGTACCACATCTGTTCATCCCAATTTTTTAGCTATACACCCTTTGAATGGTGTGGGAGTAGGAATGGATTTCCAGAGGAAAAAAAATGCAGACTACAGGCACTATGAGCACTACTCAGGTGACCCTGAGGACACAGATAGACCTCCAAGTGCTTTAATGACCTGCTAAAAGGATACAGATTACCAGCTGTCTGCAAGTATAAATCCTTCCATTCCCCACTATCCTGTCAGAGCTGAAGAAACTTCTTGGATGGGAAGCAAAACATCTTCAAAAGAAAAAAAAACCAAGTAAGTCCAGTTGCCTCCTGAAAAAGCACCTTTGGGATAAAGAAGCTAAATAATCACCATGCTCATATATTCTTGGATATCCAAATCATCCAACAATTTTTTTTTCTGTACTCTCTCTTCTAGTTTTCCCCCACCCATTTAAGTCGCCGAATAGAGGACCTCCAGATCACATTCATTGAGAATGTTGCACAATTTTTTCCCAAACTCCTTTCATCATGTCCATTTTACTAGAAAGTCATTGATTCTTACTTTCCTTTGCACCCACAACAATGTCCATGGAGATTCTGTCATCCAGGTCATAGTTGTCCCAAAAGTGCTTTTTCAAATGGCAACTGGACTTCGTGTTTTTTTTCTAGGAACAAACAGGAAAAAACAAAATCCAGTTGCCTTTTGAAAAAGCACTTTTGGGACAACGAAGAGACTAATTTGTTTCTTTTGGTTTATATTTCAGGCCTTTCATGCCTTCAGGCCTTAAACTTTGGTCTAGCAAACTTATACAAGTTCCTTTAAAAAAATAGTAGCTAATTTTTCATTCTCAAGGCTAATTCAAGGCACTGATTTAATTTTAAACCCCTGAACAATTTTCTTCCTCTTGATCAACTTGGCAATCCTTTATTTTTCATTGAGATCTATAGTTATAGATTTACAGATTAGAGGACCGCTGATCTCTCATCCCAATTGTGTCCTTCCAAGAAAGGCTGTTGACAGATCATGCTATTTCTTTGCTACCAAATCATAACATTCCTTTTGACCTAGGCATTCTTATTTTAATATATTTTTATTGATTGATTTTAGTTTTTACACTTGTTATTTTAAATTTTATGGTAATTATATAATATTCCTATTTTTCTAACCTTGTTATCTTTATGGATGAAAATCAGTTTATAGATTTCTACAAAGAACAAAAAAACCTATATAAGTTTGTATTAATGCATAACTGTACTGCATAGGAAGAGTGAGCACATCTGTAGTAAATGTATTCACTTAGAATAAATCTATAAAATACTGGATATGAGAGGAACCACATTTAAAAAGATGTAGGGAATAAATCTTTTATTTTATTGATAGACATGTACATGCTACATTAAACAAAACAGGTATATCATATTCCATTATCTGTTCATTAAGAAACTACCTACGGTGCTTTCCAAGGAAGGAACAATCCATCAAAATTATTTTCATTTTAAGCTTAATTAAATTAATGCGTACATTAGCCAGGTAAGATGGAAAGACACTAGAAAGAAGAAGTGGGAAGAATACCAATATAGTAAAGTTTTTAATTGTATCCTTTGTTCATAAAATTTAAATCATTCACTTCTACTAAAGGGCATGCTGGACACAGAAGAAATGAAAGAAATCAAACTCAAATCACAGCCAAGATTAGCATGTTCAGATATGAACACGGGATTCAAACTTAGACGCATTCAGTATATTTCCCCTTTACAGATAGCATGAAAACTAGTGCCAGTGATGGATGATCCCAGTGCCAGGGCACATAATTTTACTGTAATTCCATATAACTGTAATCCCATGAGGGAAAGAATGCCTGAATAATCTTTTTCAGACATGCTGCGTTGGACTGACTGCTGACCTAACCAATATAATGTGACATTATATTTGACTGAATTTTTTTTTACAGGCTCCCTTTCAAATGCTCACACAAGACACAGAGAAATTAATAAAATGCCATCCTTATCTTATGTCTCCTGCACTGTCAGATTCTTCCTCCTGGCTGAACAACAGCGTGATACTAACACATACAGATGAGCTACACTCAAAGAGATTCAATCTTTCTCTCTGACATAGGCAAACAAAGATGCGGAAGAACATATTGTGGAAGAAATTCCATCGTTTTTCTCCCCAAAGAGCATCATTACATTTCTTCCAATAAAAAAAAAAAGAATGAAAGGTAAATGAAATATATTGCAAATAACTTGAGTGTCACTTAATTCCGGTGAGAAATACAGGTAGTCCTCGTTCATTTAGTGACCTTTCAAAGTTATAATGGCACTGAAAAAAAAAAGTGACTTATGACCAGTTTTCACACTGACAATCACTGCAGCATCATGTGATCATGTGATGGCAACCAACTCACGTTTATGATGATTGAAGGGTCACGTGACCACTTTTTTGTGACCTAGTGACAAGCAAAGTCAACGGGGAAACCAGATTCACTTAACAACCGTGTTACTAATTTATCAACTGCAGTGATTCACTTAACAAAAGTCATAAAATGGGGCAAAATTCACTTAACAAATGTTTTGCTTAGCAACAGAAATTTTGGGGTCAGTTGTGGTCATACGTCAAGGACTAACTGTATTCTAAATTGCAATTGCTTCAAAAGTAATAATGATTTCTATTATTCTATTATTAGCATATATAGATTCCTGCACACTTTCTGTTAATTTCTCTCATAATCTTAGGTTATCAGTTTTTATCTATTGTATGTATGTGTATGTAGGTTTCTACAATACACATTCAGATAGGTCAGATTGTCCTAATCTAATATTGTCTGCCTCTGGTTCCCTTTCTTTTCACTTTACCCACTATCAGTTCTGAAAACTCTGAAGTCGGAGTTTTCCTGGCAGGAATAATGTATTAAGCATGGGCTGCCTTTGAAGACAATGCAAAAATGGAACTGATAACTGGAACTAACAGATTCCAATTGGTGGCCACCACGCTGGCTTTGAGTTTACTTCTAGATCCAGCTCAAAGTGTTTGTTATCACATTTAAATACTTTATTTATTGGCATCCAACTGACTCAGGGATCATTTTTTTCTACCAGCCCCGTGATCATGGAGAGAGTCCCTACCCTTTGGAATGCTATGCCTTTCCCACTGTTTACGAAAGTTTTAAAAATGTAATTACTTTGAAAGACATGTTAGTCATGACAAAAGAATAGTCTGGGTTAGTAAGATATAGTTTGATTTTCACATAATGCTTTTGCCTTGAGTCCTTTGTTATATTAGTTTGTTTCTTTACAAATAAATCCTGGAGACTGAAAGGATTTCACTTGAAAGAAATTTGTATGTAAAACATGTATGCCAGTTGTATTATTTATGTCAACATTGATTTATACCAGGCAAAATTGAAAGCAAATTTAATATAGGTACAAACTTCCAGAAGTGGGGGTTACTAATATTCCTAACTATATGCAGAAGTGCAACTGATTTCCCCCATCTCTGAGATACTGTGCACTTATTTGGTTTACAATACATTGTGTTTCATCTGCATTCATGGCGATGAGACAACTCCATGAACTATAACAATGGCCTTAAAATCATTTTAAAATGTTTTCAAATTATTATCTGTATAGTTCTTTCAGGTATTCAAGTATGTGAATAATCTATAATAACCTTTCTTCTTCTTCTTTGTTTATGTTGGAATGGAAATAAAAGAAATGGCTGGCTGGATGTACAAGATTAATACCAGTTAAGTGTGGATATGTTGTGCCTATTTCAAGGATCTGGACTCCAAATAACAAGTGAAAAACAAAGAGTGATTTTAGATAACCAGATTTCCTGATATCATATCCAATTTATACTATCCTGGTCTAAAATCTGGTTGTTTTGTTTGTCATTGAGGGTCCCTGTTGACAATTGTAATATTGGATAGAATCGTTTAAGTTATTGTTGTAAAGAAAACTTATAACTTGTCACATTTATGGACTGCCATTTTAAAGATATATAATGTGGTCTCATAAAGTTTATACTGGTAGTCCTCAACTTACAACAGTTCATTTGGTGACTGTTCGAAGTTACAACAGCACTGAAAAAAACGACTTATGACCGTTTCTCACAGTTACAACCTTTGCAGCATACCTATGATCATGTGATCAAAATTCAAATGCTGGACAACTGATTCGTATTTATGGTGGTTGCAGTGTCCCAGGGTCATGTGATCCCCTTTTGCGACCTTCTGACAAGCAAAGCCAATGGGGAAGCCAGATTCACTTGACAACCGTGTTACTAATTTATCAATTGCAGTGATTCATTTAACAACTGAGGCAAGAAAGGTTGTAAAATGGGGCAAAACTCACTTCACAAATGTCTCACGTTTCAACATAAATTTTGGGCTCAATTGTGGTCATACGTCGAGGACTACCTATCTGCTAGCCATTTTTTTTTACCATTACCTATTTACCTTTTACCTATTATCTTACCTATTAACCAACAACATTATTAGGAAATGGATATAATGTGTTGCAGATGTTACAACTGAATGTAAACATTATTCAAGGACTGTAAAATTGGCCTTTTCCTCATGATTTTATAGCTTAGAAATCACGGGTCTTGTGTTGCTGAGCTACCTTGCTGGCTAATATATCATCTGGATCTGAAGAGCATAATGAATTCTATATTGATGGACTGTATGAATCAGCTAGGTTGGAAATAATTTATCTTTTCCATTATCTAAAATATTATTCCCATGTTATCTACCTTTGGGTTTTATATCTGGGTCACTGAATACTCTGTAGAAAACCTCTCTAGCTTTTTTCCTGTCTTTTTCTTAAGTATCTAGATTTTAGTAGCTGTTGCCTAGGTGGAAGCAACTTAATTTAATGTGGGTTAAATTAAATGTAACCTGAAAGTGATGATGATTCCTGGCAATGTTTCCAAAATTATTTGCTAGATAGTATTGGATTTGGAATTTCGCATTTTAGATGTAAAAAGTAATTTTTTATATAACCACCACCCACCTTCCCTCCCTCCCTCCCTCCCTCCCTCTCTCTCTTT